>CM037589.1:74665567-75140658 GCA_021018995.1 Chloranthus sessilifolius
TTCAGGAGCATCATGCTATAAGAATTACTAAGACTATTCACAAAACTTAGATAACATATTCCATAAGACGGTTAGAATTATTAAGATTAGTCACACACCTTTGATAAGATCCCCCATAAGACTATGTACGGGACGTTTATCTCCAAGTCCTCCAGGAACACTTAATATTTCTTTGCATAAAGCAGATTTCGCACACCCCGGTATGCCTGAAAAGAAAATAAGTCCATGGATTGCAAAAACTGAGAAATATTAGGGAACAGAGATTAGTCCTAATCAATGACTATTGCAAGAAAAGTTGATAAAGAAATGACCAACGAAAAAGGTGCACATGGTTCATCCAAAACTGCAAAAGGAAAAAGACAAAATATCATACAGCATGCTGATTATGGACGGAAAATTTTCAGCAAAGATAAATTCATTCAAGAACGTAAGAGAACATATCACAAGACTAGCAAAAGACAGTTGAGCTCTGTAAAAAAGCACTAACAAGAACAGAAATAGCGTAGATTTGTTGGCATCAATACTTCGGCCATGGGCAATATAAGATTGCTTTCTAAGATCAAACTTCAAAAATGTATTTTTCCTCAGTTCTTTTGATCTTTTTTCCCTTTCACTTTTTTTGGCATTCACGCCAAAACATATTTTTTTTGCATGTTAATTAATGATGTAATTATTTCTCCGAGTAGCTGTTACTCTGGCAAGGCTGAAAATATCAAGTGAAAGATATTGCAACCCTTTTCTTGCACATGCTCCCACTACTATATAATTATCTTCTCTCCCACATTACCAAACTTAACATTATAGTCCTTCAATCAACCATTATCATTTCATCATAAAAATTTAATCCCTTTTCTTGCACATGCTCCCACTCCCATATAAATCTTCTCTCCCACATTACCAAACTTATCAAGTGAAAGATATCGCAACCCTTTTCTTGCACATGCTCCCACTCCTATATAATTATCTTCTCTCCCACATTACCAAACTTAACATTATAGTCCTTCAATCAACCATTATCATTTCATTATAAAAATTTAATCCCTCGTATGCTGAACAGGGAATGACTTAATTAGTAGAAGAAGAATGCAGGATAAAATAGCACAATTCCCCCCCCACACACACACAAGCTAACAGCCTATCACCATCAAATATGGAGTGACATGACTCAAGGGAACCGCAAGAGATTGATAACTACACTAGGGAATCCGCTGATTCATCATAGCACCCCAAGGAAATTCCCTACTCAATATAAATAAGGGTGACAAATGCCCATGCAGAGAAATACCCCATATCAAACCCTCAAAATTAGTCAAAGCAAACTGCAAAAGAGCTGCTATGGTTGATACCACAGCCATTTCTATAACAACCCTAACCCATCCGTCAGAGGCAGCTTTCACAACTCTAGAAGTTGATCAAGAAATCCATGCAACTCTAAGAGAAGTCAACAAACACTTCTGAGAAACTACAAAGATTAAGTGGTGGCAGTAGTAGAAACAATCGACAAAATCATAAATTTGTGCAATGCATAAAAGATTCAAAGGGAAGTTTATTAGGACCATGGATCAAAATATCGTCCGATACCGATACGTATCGGACGATACGTATCGGTATCGGACGTGAACGATACGGTACATTAAATGTACCGTATCGCTCATTTGTATTGCAAATACCGGACGATACATTCAATGTATCGTCCGGTACACTACTGTTCCGGTACGTATCGTCCGGTACGTACCGGTTTTTTGACCGGACGATACGTACCGGTTTTCCGGCATTTTAACCCATGATTAGGACCCACTGCGCAACACTAGATTGATGGTTAGTGGTATGTTACGTCATTGTTATGACGTACTCCATGGCAGAGATCACGTATGTAATCTAAGTGGGAATGTGAATTTTGGAAAGCATGTTGTCTGCCATCAGTATGGATGCTCAGCTAATTGGAAAGATGGGAAGGTTATTAAAAGTGATAGGGAGAAGGTGATGATCCTGAATGGTTTGGAGCAAAGCTACATCTCCAAGCGGCAGGCTAATGATATGTGTCCAACTCCGGTAAACGATTTTGGAAGGTGCTTCGTCCATACCATGCTTCATCCATTCCAGGGTTTCATATAAAGTCTGTTCACATATGTTTAGTTTAGATGTCTATTTAGTGTCGTCTTTGTGATCACCAACATGGACAACAACCAGATTCTCACCCACCTAGGGGAACTTCAAACCCAAATGGCACCCATGCAAGCAAATAACACCTAGTCAGTTGCCCGTATAAAGGAGTTGCATCAGGTTATTAATGGTGAGGACCTTAGAACTACATTGCCCATGATAGGAAAATAGGAAGAGAGCCTCCATGTTGTGAGCCCCAACAAGACCCAGAGGAGAAATTTCTGAAAATCGTTAGGGTTGAGGCTCTGAGATTTGATGGAAGTATGGACCCAAAAGCCTTCCTTGATTGGCTATCTGACATGGACCAATACTTTGAGTGGTACAATATGTCATAAGAGGGTTAGCTAAGATGAGCCTAGTGGTCCAAGAGACATTTCTAGACCAGCGTGGGCAAGAATGTCAGGGATCAACCCATCACCTGTTTGAGACATGAAAGAGTGACTTCATGATAAGTATGTTCCTCTGGCCTACTATCACCGTCTATTGGACCAGTGGCAAAACGTTCGCCAAGGAGGCATGCCTGTCGTCAAATATACTGACAAATCTAAAGAGTGTGTGAGAGCCAATGTAAAGGACCAAGTAACCCTTTCTAGATTTAAAATGGGCCTCCAACCAAAGCTTCAGAAAGAGTTGATCCCCCATATTGTCACTATTGTAGAAGAGTAATATGTGATAGTATAAGAGGCAGAATGGTATTCGAAAGTATCAAGGGTTAGGCGTTTTGACTTTGGTAATTCCAATTATAGGTCTGCTTCTTCAGAAGCACCTAATGTTGGGAGAGAACTACCAAGGATCACACAAACCACTCCTACGAACTCAAAGTTTATAGGAGCAAGGTAGGGGTTGATGAGAGTTCTAAGGTTGATATCCAACCGAAGTGCTTCATGGTTTTGGGCACTATGCCGCATGGTAACCTACCCGAGATCCCGCAAGAAACCTGTTGGAGGTTTCAAATCCTATTTTGGAGGGTGATACCTTGAGGGCAATAGTGGTTAGATATGCCCTAACACAACAAAAAGAGAGCAATGACTGACATAGAGATAATATCTTCTATACTTATGCCAAGTGTGGTGAGAGAACTGCAAATTTATAGTAGATAGTGGAAGTTGCACCAAAATAGTATCCCCTAACACAGCTTCTCGTTTAAGACTCACTCGTGCCCCACCCTTGACCTTATCGAGTTGCATGGGTTGATATATCATTGATTTCTGTATCCCAAAGTCGTCAAGTCCCAATTTAGTTCGCTTCATAAAAGGACGCCTTATGGTGTGATGTAGTATCAATGGATGTTAGCCACATCTACTTGGGGAGATCGTGGCTTTACGATAAGGATGTGACAATATTCGAGTGACTGAATGCATGGTCCTTACTTTATGAGGGCAAAAAGATAAGTTGAACCGCCTAGGTCCCAAAGAACTTGTGGGAAGAAGTAAAGCCAAGTACAAGTGGGCAATTGAGTGAGGAAAAATCCAAAATCGTTAACATTGTTAGTCCCTTAGAGTTTGAGCGAGAGGCAAGAGATGAGAGTGTTGTTTACATTCTTGTAATTATTGAGTGTCCTCGAGAGGCAGAGCCACTTTTGAAAGTGTTCTAGGATGTCTTTCCTGAGGACTTACCAGAGGAGCTCCCACCCATGGGGAATATTCAACATGTCATAGATCTAGTTCCAGGATCAACTTTACCAAACTTAACTCACTATCAAATGAATCCTACTGAGCGTGCAGAGTTAAAGATGCAAGTTGATGAGCTCCTTAGAAAAGGGTTCATTAGGGAGTTCAATCCCTTGTGTCGTACTTGAACTCCTCACACCTAAGAAGGATGGGTCGTGGAGGATGTGTGTGGACAGCCGTGCAATTAAAAAAATCATGATCAAGTATTGATTTCTGATAACATGGCTAGATGATATGTTGAATATAATGGCAGGTACCACTATCTTTTCAAAGATTGTTCTCAAGAGTGGTCACCATCAAGTCCCCGTCTGTCCGTAAGATTAGTGGAAGAGTGTCTTTAAAACCAAATAGTTTATATGAGTGGGTAGTCATGCCTTTTGGGCTTTTAGATGGCAGATTTTATGAGGATGATAACGCAAGTTTTGAGGCCTTTCATAGGCAAGTTCCTTGGGGTTTATTTGGATGATATTCTAATCTATAGCCACAATAGGAAACAACATCTGGATCACTTGAGGCAGGCTTATGTGGCTCTCGGAGGAGAGAAGTTGCGCGCTAATCTTAAGAAGTGCATGTTCATGACACCTTAGGTTGTTCTCTTAGGATTTCCTGTATCTGCCAGTGAAATGACTTTGGATCCCGAGAAGGTTAGGTCTATTGTCGAGTGGCCCAAGCCTCGGATCTTTCATGACGTCCATAGCTTCCATGGATTGGTCACGTTTTATTGGAGGTTCATACGTGGTTTTAGTTCCATCATGACTTCTATTACAAATTGTATTAGGAGAGTGAAATTCTGATGAACGAGTGTTGCAACTAAGGCATCAAGGAGCTTAAGTCTAGCATGGTAGAAGCTCATGCTAAGTGCTCACCAAACTTTCCCAAAGTCTTTGAGGTTGCATTTGATGCGTCTATTGTTGGGATAGGTGGAATTTTTAGACAAGAAGATCACCAAATTGCCTACTTCGATGAAAATCTGCATGAAGAAAAACAAAAGTACTCCACTTATGACAAAAAATCATATCCGGTGATCCAAGCCTTGACATGCTGGAGACATTCTAATGGGGACATCCGATTCAAAGAACCGCCTATGATCTATCGAAGGCAAAAGAAGCGTGCAAAAATATTCCAAAGGTTCCTAACTGAAGAATGAAGGCATTCTGAAGAATTGAAGCACGAACATCCGTGCTCACGGCATCCGTTTCCACAACGTCTGTGACGTCAAGATGGACGTCCGTGATTTTGAGGCTTTCTGTTTTGTGCACATCGTAGACGATGGACGTCCGTGAATAGAGAATAGACATCCGTGAGCACAGAATGGACATCCGTGAGTCTTATCCGCTAGTTGACAGAATTACGAGTTTTGGGAAAAAACTTATCGTGTTAGAGTTTTAGTTGCTTTAGGACATTCTTATTTTAAATTTATGTTCAGTTATGGTTTGTTTGCCTATATAAAGGCATTGTAAATACAATTTTAATAGTTAATGGTTAATGAATATTGATTTTGCAAATTGAGAGCTTTTATCAAAGTTTTCTTCGAGGGTGCCATTCTCTCAAATTTTGGAAGAGCGATTCTTCTTTCCACATGCGGGTTGGTGCGAGGTAAACTTTTCTATCCTTCTTATCTACTTTTATCTCCATCTAACGTGTAAGTTCTTGGATAATCTTCTAGTTATTTTTATTCCTAAGATCTGGAATTAATTGCGTGTTTTGCTTACTCGATCTTTCCGTAACCTAACCTAAGATCATTCAATCGTTCTAACACGGGATTTCTTCCATTTGAAGCCTTTGATTTATAAATACCTAAAATTCATTTGTTGTTAATTTCACATGGATTCTAAAGAACCCACTAGTGAGTTTGTTCGCAGCATTAAACTGTTGGAGATCTAATTGTTCGCTAAGAACCCTAGTCTTCTAGATCTTATAGGGAACGTACGGAAAAAGTAACACTATCTTGGGCTAGATCAAAATTATTCAATTGAAATTCTCTTTATTTTATGTGATAACTTGTTGGGAAATTCATATTTTAATTATTCATATTAATTCACAATTAATCTCAGCCCATCATATTTGCATTGTGTTAGTTTTTACATCACATTCTCATATCACAAGAAATTTTCTTATTTATTGATCAAGAGTCTTTGAGATATCTTAATTCTCAGAAGAAATTAATTCACATTACGCGAGGTGAGTTGAGTATTCTTCAAGGATACATGTTTGTGCTGAAAAATAGGGACGAGGTTGAGAACAAACCTGCACAAGCACTTAGTTGTACAATTGCACTATTGCACTCTGAGTGTTGAGGTCACCAAAATTGAGTAACTAAAGGATTATTAGCCCAGTCTCATGCGAGACGTTGCCAAAATTATTGAGCAATGTCGTACTTGTCAACTAATGAAGCAAAGAAAGCAAAATACAATTATGTGGCAAGACCATAGTATGAGAATGCTTAGACTTCCTAGGATTATTGAGCAATGTTGTACTTGTCAACTAATGAAGCAAAGAAAGCAAAATACAATTATGTGGCATTCTCATCTTTGTGGTAATGGATCGACCCTCTAAAATGGTCCATTCCTTGTTCTAGAACCTCGATGTAAGTCATGTTGCCAAGTTAACTTTCGGATAGGTTGTTTGATTGCATTAGTTACCCAAAATCATTGTGTTTGATAGGGACGTCATATTTGTTAGCTGTTTCTGAAAGACACTTTGGCATATAATGGGTTACTAGGCATCGGCTTACCATCCACAAATCGATGGGCAAGCCGAAGTTATCAATAGAAGTTTAGAAGATTTGTTACGATGCCTAGTAGGTGACCATATTAAGAGTTGGAATTTTGTGTTACCTGCAACTGAATTCTTATAATAATTTTGTTAATATCATCTTCAGCATGAGGCCATTTGAAGTTGTGCATGGATAAAAACCTAGGACACCAGTAGTTCATTTCCATGTCAACCACACTTGTCAAAGTTCGCAGATGCATTTGTACATCACATTCATGAGTTGCATGCTGACACTAAAAAGGTCACTTTGAGCAACGAGAAATACAAATTTTTTGTTGATTCTCATTGCAGCTTTGAGGAATTTCAGGAGGGTGATTCTGTAATGGTTCGAATTAAACATGAGCAATTTTCGCAAGGGGTCGCGAAGAAGTTACAAGCCCATAGTGATGGACCCTACAAAATGGTGAAAACACATTGGTTCCAATGCGTAAGGTTTAGAACTTCCTCTAGACATGGGTACAACTTAATGTGAAAGTCCTTGTTCCATTCCTAGGTCCAACAACTATTCCATCCAATCCCTTCCTTGATCCTTCTACATCATCTGGGCCTACTCCCCAACAAATTCCATCACCACCATCGTTGTCATATGCGATCGCTTATGCCAACCCAACTCATCCTGTCGCATATGCCATGATGGCATATGCAACAGAGATAGTATGTCATCGCATACATGTGTATGTGATGGCATACATGTCCAACGGTCATATTTATGACGATTGGAGCTTTTTTTATATTTTTTTTGCTTTTTAGGCCTCCCAAATCTTATAAATTGGGGGTTCCTCTTCCTAATCCATACCACATCCATCCAAGGTATGATTTGTGTCTCTTTGGTCTCTTTTTTTTATTTTTAGTGCACTCTCTCTCTCTCTCTCTCTCTTTTTTCTTGGTCCTACACTTATGGGTTATATATTTATATTATATACTTTTATTTCTCATTCTAAGCACTACAAAATTAATAGAGCACAAAATTAACACAACCATATTACTTTTCAATACGGGAAACTTCGGAAAAATTTTGGGATTTTTTAGGGTTTTTTGGAAAAAAAAAAATTTCCATGGCACTATCGCATATGCGATGGGGTTATGCCATCGCATAGAGTCGCATATTCCATTTAACTATAGTGATCACCACCCCCTATGCAATTGAGTAGATATAGTTTTCAACGAATATTGGAAGATCAAGTTGTCTCCACTAAAATCGGGGATAGCAAAAGTACCTTGTGAAGTGGAATGGCAAGCCAGAGTTAGAAAGCACGTGAATTACTAGAGATGACCTTCAGAGATTGGATCTAGACATACTAGAGCGATACCACAACTCTAACTCATAAGAGATGAGTCCTTCCAGGCCGAGGAGAACTAAATGAGAACAATCGGCCATTGCAGGGTGTATAAGAGGCGCGGGAAAATATCTAAAGCACCTCAACCTCCTGTAACACTTTGGATAGGCGATTGAAGACCCATGTGCATGTGTGCACGATACAAGAAGACCTCACTTTGGGAAGACGCACATATAGAGAACATAAATAATAAGAACTGAAAAGTTGCAAAAGAAGGTTGTCAGAAAAGGTCATGGTCGATCGTGAATAAACAACTCTTTGTTCTTGTCAGAGGATAGAACGTTTGTGACTCACGCTCAACTGCATTCTAGGTCGCAGACGACCATGAACCAACCCACGGTCAACCATGAATTACGTACGTGACGGGTTTAAGTCGCCAATTTTTTTTAATTTTTTTTGTGGGTTAGTTCAAGGGTCTTTTAGTCCATTTAGTTAGACTTAATTAAGGGTTTCTTAAGTGCCATAAATAGAGTTATAAAGACAATTAGTAAAATAATTATTGATGCTTGATTACTGAGATTGAATGAAAATTTCCTTTTTTTTTTTGTGATCGGTAAAAACATAATTATATTGAAAAGCCAACAAGATGCTGGAAAGAACAATACAAGGGAAAGGCCAACACAGTTGAGCCGTGAATCCAATCAAGAAAAGAAAACACAACAGAAACCAAGAGACAAAAAAAAAAAACACCCCCTCGCCTCAACACCGGTTCGCTCGGGGAGGTTACCCTGGGTCAAAAGGATCTAAAGACTCCTCAGCACCTGCAGGAACTCAAAGAGTGACAAGGTCCTTGGCTGCCCTCACGATGCACCCCACAAGTTTCTTCTTCTTTTCGAAAATTCACATGTTTCTTTCTCTCTAAATACTCCAGATAACAACGAAGGACACTCTCCAACTATTCCTAGTTCTGCAATCCATGTCAGTGGCGGACCAAGTAAGATACATCTCATACGGTATATTAGACATGGTCCAATTCATCTTGAATAGGTTTAACACTATGCCCCAGATCTCGGCAGCGACTTGACAGTGGATGAATAAATGCGCCAAAGATTCCTCTTCCCTAGAGCACATGACGCAGCAATTGGTGATGTCCTTTCCCCTACGAATGAGGACATCCATCGTGAGCACTTTCTCTTTGAATAAGAACCCGGTGAAGAACTTAATTTTAGATGGGATTTTCGTCTTCCACAGCCCAGCCCCTTGGAATTTGATGAGCGGCCGACGGGTCAGCATCCGATAGTACGTTTTGACGCTAAACGTGCCATCCTTATTCGGGCCCCATCTCCGCTGGTCCAAAATACCAGCATTCGGGGTCAACTTGTACAACAGCTATAGGAGTCTATTGTACTCTTCTTCCTCGTTGGCTCGCAGGTTGCGTCGGGTGACCACTTCCCAGACTCTAGCTCCATTGGACTCCGAGAGAAAATCGCTTATCTGACCCAAGGGATTCTGAGCTATGGAGTAGATGTGTTGAAAAACCTGATTGAGCTCCCCCTCTTCAGCCCAATTGTCTTCCCAAAACAGAAAACGGGATCCGCAACCCCAGCTGAAACGAATTCCTCTCGAAAAGTGATTCCAAGTGCTGCAAATATTTTTCCACCAGTTGGACGTACCCCTATTAACAGCAATATTTATGCCCCAGTTGTGTTCAGACAGGCCGTATTTCTCCAGCAGCACCTTTCGCCACAAACTGTCTTCTTCCTCCGCGTTACCAGCGCACCAAAACGATTTGCCAAGCAGTGCCACGTTGGTCCACTTCGCACTACGTATACCCAGTCCTCCGCAACTCAGCAGTAGTTTACACATGCCCCAATTAACCAGGTGGTATTTTCTCTCCAATCCTGGACCTTCCCATAGAAAATTGCATTGGATTTGCTCAATCCGCCTACGGATACCAGCCGAGCATCTGAACATTGACATATAGAAGACCGGAAGACTAGGCAGTACCGCTCTGAGTAGGGTTAGCCGACCACCACTGCTGAGAAACTTGCCACTCCACGTTGATAACCTCTGTTGGAATCTTTGAATCACCGGCTCCCAGTCGCTGGCAGCAGGTTTCCGCAATCCCAAAGGTAGGCCCAAATATTTGATCAGCAGATCTTGGCTACCACACTGAACTATGTGAGCCAGCTCCTGTATGAGACCATTATCAGTCCCGATACCCGTAATTTTAGATTTACGGAAGTTAATGCGCTGCCCCGAAACCGCCTCAAACACGGTAAGCATGTCTGCCAAGTTTTTGAACTCCTCCACATTGGCTTTGCTGAAAAGGATCGTATCATCAGCATATTGCAGGATTGCGATGGATCGGTTGAGGGCTCCCACTCTAATTCCCGAGATTAAGTTCAGGGATTTAGCTCGAGCAATAAGCCCCACAAGTGCTTCCCTCATCAAGTTGTAAAGGAAGCGGGAGAGAGGGTCTCCCTGCCGGATACCTCGAGAGCTTTTGAAATACCTCGCAGGCGACCCATTAACCAGCACCGAGAACCAAGGAGAGTAACAGCCCCGCATCCAGTTCCGCCATTTGGCTCCGATGTCAAACCTGTTAAGCATGTAATCCAGGCCGGACCAGCTAATGCGATCTTACGCCTTTTCCATATCGATCTTCCAAAGGGCCGCCAGTACTCGATCCAAATGCGCAGAGTGGATAATCTCATGGGCCATCGTAACCTGGTCCATGAGCTGTCTCCTTTTGACGAAAGCCCCTTGCGAGTCGGAGATCAGCTTCTCCATTAAGGGACTCAGCCTGTTAGTTAGTACCTTCGCGAGGATCTTATACAGGCAGTTGATGAGGCATATAGGGCGGAAATCAGTGAGGTCTTGCGCCCCGTCTTTCTTAGGGATGAGCGTAATGAAGGTCGAGTTAAGGCTGCGCCCAATGAGTTTGGTGCGAGACAATGCATCTTCTTTTATTCTCTTCTTTAATTCTATATTGGTGCAAGCTATTTTAGTTGTTTATTTTTCATAACTCTAAATCCGAAGTTTAATCTTGTTTAAACCTATAGTTGCTGGAAATTTGTTTCAATCATGGAAAATCCCCTGTTTTGAAAACCCATATTGTCCTAGCTCTAGTTCCCCTTCTAATGGAGTTGGAGGCTCTGGTCGCCCTGGTGCTCAGGGCAGGGAACTGGATTTGTGCCCAATGACGCAACGTCAACTTCCGACGCCGAGCGGTGTGTCACCGATACGGGTGCGAATCTACCAGATCCAAGGGAGTCACAATCAAAAGCACTAATGATCACATTCCCCCAACAAGAAAGTCAAGACAGCCGGTTATTAATGAGACTTAGAAGCGCGATTTACAGCAAGGTTGGTCCATTGCCGGGAAAAGATACAACTGGGTGAACATGGCAATCCCAGCTACCCGGCGTAATGGGGTGTCCTACGCCGACATAGTGGTGAGAAGGGGGAGAGAGCCAGGTATCTGACAATCTCTCAGGCATCCCCGGAGGGAGTGGGCCCGTCCAACTAGAAATGGGACACAACTCGAGGCTGCTTTGGTTCGATTGCGCCCAGTTTCTCTCGCTCGATAAAAACCTTTGTCAATTTTGGGTGGTGCTATACACTATCAGAGACTCATTAGCTTTGTTTCATATTCACAGATGGATACAAAATACATGGGAATATTCTAAAAGACCTACTATATCGACTATCACAAAAACTAAGTTTCTGCTACGTTTTCGGTCGAAGAAGGCAGCCACCGATATCTGCCTCAAAAAAAATTTCCAGATTGAAGATACCCTAGTGGAATGCGGGTCTTGGAACCCCATTGTAGGAAACCTTCAAATGCAGACAGAGAGGGGAGGGGTCTGGATTCAGGTATGCGGACTACCGCTCCATGCATGGTCCACAGAGGTGCTCAAAGGGATCGGTGACCGGTGTGGCAAGTTCATTCTGATCGACCGACGCACCGACGATCTCTAGGAGACTGAGTCCGCCCGGATTCTCGTCGTCGTCGACACGTTGGAGAGCAGTCAGAGATGCTATGATGTCTGCGTTGGAGGACAAATATTCATGGTCTTCATAGAAATGGCGTTGCTGGAGCGGGTGCTCGTTCCGCGTCAATCAAGTGAAGAAGCCGAGGGGTCTTAACACACCGATGTAGACATACTCCATCATCCCCCAAAAAAAGTCGAGCCGATCACTGAGCCAGACCGGGGCGGGGTGGAAAGCGCCGGTTCGAGTTGCTCGGAGAGGTGCCCGGCCACAAACCCGCCTTTCTGTCTTAGGCCACAAAGGTGGGCGGCCACAACGACGAGGGGTTATGCTTCCTCGGGAGCCTACGGGATGACTCATCGTCCTCCTATGGATACTGAGGAAGGAGTCTTTGATATTCCTTGTTTCGACGGTGACGAACTAGAGGATGGAGAAATTGCCAAAGTCTTCCCTGACGGAACACGTACCTCAGCCGAAATTTGTCAACGAAACACACAGTTTGTAACGCCAAGGGATCTATCACCGTTGACGTTTTCAATAGACGGGATCACGTCGTACTCCAACAACGTTAACCTGCAGGAGCAAAAAGTAGAGGTAGGTGAGCCGACGTGGACGCCAATAGCCAAGGACGACAGCAGGGACCGTACCTGGGATCCGATGGGGATGGAAGCTGCGGGTTTCCCTTCTAGGGAGAAACCCAAAGGAAGTAAGAAAGCCTGTAGGGTTTACCTGCACATGAGGAAGGGTTTTAACAGAGGTAGTAGCCCGAGACTGCCCGATTCGATGACACGTTTGTCTCCTCGGGTTGCGAGCACGCTTGAGATGACGACACGTCTCCCTACAGAGCCTTCTCGAAACCGAGCTTCACATGCGATACGAGAAGAACACATAGGCTGGGTTTTAAGTACCAGGAAGTCGAGGGAGGGCGTATGTCATGTGAGGAGGGCTACTCGTGTCAAATACCTGGTTGGGGGAATAGTGTAAGCCTCAATGACCAAGTGGATATTATGTCGAGCCGCCTCGACACTACTCTTAAGTCAGTCGGGTCTTACGACCAATCCCCCTATGATCCGGATCCGGGTAGGCACATCCATTATGGGCTGGCAATTTTGAGGTTATTCAAACCTGGATCTTATCGACTGGGCCCGGAAGGAGCGGGTTGTCATTCACGGATTCGTTGATTTTACGTGTAGCAACCTTTCTATCTCTGAGCCCCCGAAGAAGATAGTGGTATCACCGGTAGAATCCCATAGCTTTCATGAGGCGTTCCATAATAGAACGGTGAAGGACCTAATAGGAACTTCAGGGGCTCTCGAGGACCACGTCAACTCGACCGAGATCGATAGGTTAATCCGGGTGGGCTGCGACCTCGGTGTGTCGTTCAAAGGGTCAGAGGAATCACTGCGGGAGGTATTTCAATCAATACTGGTTAATTGCCAAAGCAACAGGAAAAAGGATCGGGCAGGTTCGCGAGAGCTCGCGCGATTACATTGGGGGATGGCAGATGGAAGGGGGGGTGGGGGAGATTGACTCCTAACCTCTACTGATGAGCGGGCTAATGCGGAGCCTTTATTATGAAGATGCTTTCCTAGAACGTGAGGGGCATATGTGACGGAGCGAAGAGAACCGGGGTCAGATGAGTGATAGCGTCGGTCAAACCGGTTGGCATTACGCTTCAAGAGATTAAATGGGGTAGCTGCGACAGAGGTACAGTGGCATCCATGTTTAATGGAAAGAACTGGGATTGGGTTGGTGTGGACTCGTCGGGAGCATCGGGCGGTATCCTAGTGACATGGAACTCCGAGCTTTTCGACAAGATAGACGAAGAAGTGGGGCTTTTCTCGGCCTCGTTGGTCCTAAGGAATAAGGATAGCGGTAAATTATGGGTGTTTTTCGGGATTTATAGCCCTTTTAGCGACAGGCAACGAGGCGATTTTTGGTTTGAGTAGGCTGCAGTCACGGCCAGATGGGACTATCCGATATGTATGGGAGGCGATTTCAATGGCATAAGATGGGGGTATGAAAAACAAGGGGGACCGCCAGATGTAGTTGTGATGAGAGACTTCAACTCCTGGATATCGGACTAGGGACTGATGGATGTACCGTTACCTGGAACTATATTCGCGTGGTCCAATTTACAAGATACTCCTTCACTGAGTAGATTGGACCGGCTCCTCTGCAATATGGAATGGTTGGAGAAGTTTTCGGACGCCAGACTCGAGTGTCTAGCGAGGGTTGTTTCTGACCATCGCCCACTGGTGCTCACGTGTGAATCGAGGGGGAAAGGGTCGACTCCGTTCAGATTCGAAAACATGTGGTTACTTGATGAGCGATTCCAGGCGACTGTGCCGGATTGGTGGAGAGAACATACGCCATCGGGTACGGCAGCATATCGCTTTATATCCAAGTTACATTGGATCAAGAAGTGCAACATCGAGTGGAACAAAGAGATTTTCGGGCTGGTACACCTCAACAAGGATATGCTGCTCACAAGGCTGAATGAGCTCGACAACGTGGAGGAAAGTAGAGTTCTTTCTGACGGAGAACGAGATGAACGGGTTCAAAAAAAGTAAGAATTCAGTAACTTGTGCAGGGCCGAGGAGGTATCATGGAAGCAAAAGGCGAATGAAATGGCTGAAGGAGGGAGACCTAAATACAAAATATTTTCATGCGGTTGCCAACGCGCGGAATAAAACAAATTATTTGGGTAGTGTTGGGGTCGAGGGAGTTACTTATGTTGGGAATGACCAGATCCGCGAGCAGGTAGTTGACTTTTATGCCAAACTATACACTGATGATGGGCTGATTCGCCCTGACCTGGATGGGCTGCCCTTCCAAGCCATCACGCTTGAATATTGTGACTATATGGAACAACCTTTTAAAGAAGAGGTTTGGAAAGCCATAAAAAGGGGGGGGGGGGGGGGGGGGGGTGGGTAAGAATAAATCGCCGGGTCCCGACGGTTTAACCATGGAATTCTATTATGTATTCTGGTCGTTGCTGAAGGAGGAGCTGATGGAAGTGTTACATGAGTTCCATAGAACTGGTTTTATCAGGCGCAGTCTTAATTCTACATTCATTACTCTTATCCCCAAAAGTGTTGGGGCACAGGACATCGTAGAGTTTCGTCCGATCTGCCTTATCAATTGTCTATACAAGATCAAAGCTAAGGTGCTAGCCAATAGACTCAAGCCGTTAATGGGTAGGATCATCTCAGCCAGTCAAGGGGCCTTTGTGCAGGGGAGACAATTAGTGAACCGGGTGGCTGTGGCCCATGAAGTCATCCATTCCGCACACCATGATCGTATCCATGTTGCCCTGTGGAAGGTGGACATGGAAAAGGTTTATAGTCGTGTTAGCTAGTGCGGATTGGACTATATGCTTCGCAAGCTTGGATTCAGAGATAAATGGAGGTGGATGAGGGGTTGCTATGCAACACCATGGTTCTCGGTGTTAATTAATGGCACGCCAGCTGGATATTTCAAGAGCTCCTGGAGTATCAGCCAGGGCGACCCGCTTTCCCCATTCTTATTTAACATGATGGGAGAAGCGCTTACGGGTCTCATTGAGCGAGCAAGAAAACTTAATCATATTTCGAGGATCAGAGTGGGGGCACAGGGCAGATTCATCTCTATCCTCCAGTATGCTGATGACACTATTCTATTCGGTAGGGCCGAAGTGGAGGAGTTCAAATCTTTAACAGATACTCTATCTATTTAAGGTAGTATCAGGTCAACGTATTAATTTCCATAAATCAAAGATCACGGGGATTGGGATCGATAACACCCGACTATAGGAGCTAGCGGATACAATTGCTTGTGAGAGCAAGGAACTCCCTATCAAGTACTTGGGGTTGCCATTGGGATTAAGGCAACCTTCGGCGAGAGCATGGGAGCCGGTGATCCAACGATTTGAACGACTGTCCACATGGAAAGGGAAATTGTTAAGCAGTGGCGACCATCTCGTCTTGCTGAAAGCGGTCTTAGCAAGCCTTCCTATTTTTTACATGTCTATGTTTAAGCGCTCGATCGGAGTAATCAATCGGGTCGAGCAAATACAGCGAAACTTCCTGTGGGAAGGGTCAGGCCTGGACAGAAGATACCATCTGATTAATTGGGATACTTACCAACTCCCGATGAGCTGCGGCGGGCTGGGAATCCACAGTTTAAGGTGGACCAACATTGCTCTTCTAGGCAAATGGTTCTGGCGTGCGGGGAACGAGGAGGAAATGGAGAGCCTATGGCGTAAGGTGCTAATTGAGAAGTATGGGCAATCCAACTCTAACTGGGGCATTAATACCTCCGTTAACAGAGGCATTTCTGCCTGGTGGAAAAATATCTGTGGCACATGGCCTCTTTAAGTTGAGGGGATTCGGTTCAGCTGGGGTTGTGGCACCCGAATTCAGTTCTGGGAGGACAACTGGGTTAAGAGGGGGAGGGGGGAGGGGGGAGGGGGAGAGCTCAAACTGACATTCCCGTTAATATATTCCTTATCGTTGAACCCAAGAGGGTTGATCGACGATTTTGTATCTGAAACTAGTGGAGGAAGAATATAGGAAATTAACACTTGTAGAAATCTGAGAAGGGAGGAGGAGGAACCTTCTCAAACCTATTACAATCTCTATATGTGATGCAGCGAAACACACATACTCGGGACCGGCGGGTGTGGGCCCCTAGCAAAAATGGCACCTTCAGTGTCAAGTTTTATTACCGGATGTTGTCACGAAGGCCGCTTATCAGATTTCAAGGAGCAGTGATGTGGAAGGCTACCATTCCACTCAAGATTAAATTCTTCGCGTGGACGCTGTTCAAAGAGAGAGTTCTCACGAGGGATCAACTCATTCGGAGAGGGAGAGATATTACCAATCGTTGCGTCATGTGCCCCCAAGGGGAGGAGTCTGCCGCACACCTGATCCTCCACTGTGTTGTGGCGTGCGAGATTTGGAGCATTTTCCTGAACCTGTTTGGCATGAACTGGGTCATTCCAGCCTCGCCTTATGCGCATTATTTGGCATGGAACGTGATTCGACTGGAAGGCCAGGCTGGGAAGGAATGGACAGTGACTTTCTTTGCAGTCATACGGTGTATCTGGCAAGAGAGGAACAGGAGGATCTTCGACCAGAAATCTACACCGTTGGGATCATTGTGAAAGCTATTTTGGATCTGGTACGCTTATAGGACTCATCGGACAACGAAAGTATCAGAGAAGAATTGAGCCCTTGGGACATGGGTTAATGAGGGAGTGGGGGCTTCAGCCACGTTTTTAGGGTGCTTGCCATCTTGTTGTTGCTGTAATTTCCCTTTTGGCGGATCTGTTTTTGTATTGTTCCTTCAGCATCTTGCTGGTCATCAATATAATCTCAAATTACTGATAATAAAAAAAAAATCCTAAACCTATTGAAACTCATATTGATTATTGGAAATTAGGGTTTAAATCATCCATCGAACCTATTATTTCTTTCAAACCCTAGAAGGAATCAAAAGGCATCATCATAGATTGTCGTTTTATGCCCTAGGCTACAGGGAAGTCAAGTTCTACCTTGAGAACCCGCATTTCTGGATTTGGAGGGACAATTGTGCCGGATTTAACGCTAGCTTGGACCCCACTCTGCATTTCTAGATTCGGAGGGACAATCGTGCCGGATTTAACACTAGTTTGGACCCCACTTGATTACCTAACGTAAATTTTGCAATAATTCAATGTTAATGGGTAAATTTCTTATTTCTGTTCCTCATAAATTAAATTAATTTCATCAAAATTACATAGGTTTTAGTGTTTGGTCCTACCTCATCAAGCCCCCATATAAATCGAGTCTCTCTCTAGCTCTCTCTTTCCCCCCTCTCTCTCTTATTTCATGGAAATTTCTTTCACTGTACACTAAGCAATAGTATAATTGTTGTTTTCTTTTCTTTTTTTCTTTTTTAATTTCTTCACCTATACAATTGTTCAGGGAAAAGTTTCTCTATTTTTGACATTTTTCAATTGCTGAATTAGGGAGCTTCATTATTCTGAATTTTTGTGGACTTACTTTTTAAATTTTGAATTAGGGCTTCATGAATATCAGCATAGCCATACTATGTTGTTTTGCTCAAAAGATATGTTGAATACTCACAATAAATGTCTAATTTATTAAATGTGCTTTTTAATATAATTTTTCATAACTATGTTTCTAATTTTTCATTTTTTGGTATTTTTTAATTTCCCCCAACTTTTCCTAAGTTTTGCCATTTTTTCCAGATCTTTCCCTAACCGATTAATCCCAAACTCCAACTTGGTGACAGCCTCTCAAAGAGCATGTTAAGGACCATGGCTGACCCATTTCCTTCACACGATCATTTCATAAGAATCGCTGTGTTAGCTCAGTCTTAATATAAAGATTGCATCATCCAATGGAATAAGATGTCATTTTATAGGCATGTCGCGTAACCAATCTGAAATAATGTGTCTGATAATAGAAGCACCTTAACTTCCACAAAATTACAATATATGCATTATCTGGAAGAAAAAAAAAACCTCTAGCCACATTCACTGTCAAAAATACTTCTTTCAGAGTCAAAGCTCGAGCCAATTCGAGTTGCATCACAGGATACCTAATAATTCCAGAGATAAAATTATAACACTAAGGATCAGCTATCTTCAGACATTGCCTTTCTAGTTCAATGTCATAAATATTTTAACAATCCGAAAGATCACCTTTGTTTCTTATAATTTTTTTTGTTTTGACAAGTATCAGAAAGATCACCTAGCATGGGTGCATGTAAACATCAATTGAACAGAGGAGTTTGTGAAATTCCACAAGTGAGTTACCAATATATAATATATGTTATCCAAAAACTGGTGAAAATTGTCAAACTGCAGAATTGTAGCATGCAATTATAATGAGTGTTTGTCTTTAAGCAGAATATCCGGAGATTGCTTGTTTAATAAGCACACACCTTTAAGTCACAGTTGATTAAAATGCTGTTTACAGAAAATACTTTTAATATTAACTTATTATGATATTTACGTGAAGCCAAGATGAAAAATACAAAAGACGTGTTCTTGTAAATTCATATTATTGTTTGGAAACTTGACTAAGAACTAATATGTCAGAATATTGTGTGCCAGAATAGCAGAACTAACCCGGAAAAAATACAATAAGACCCTCATGTTTTGGGACCGTGTCTAGGACTGTGGTACTGGGGCTTGAAGGAACAACCTCCCCTTCGGGGTCAAGATCACCCTCTTCATCCCTGCCACCTTCAACAACAGCCAAGAAATCTTCAGCCCTAATTAAATTTCCAGCAGATCCTATTAGAGATTGATTCTCCGGACTGCGTCTCGCATACTGTTCAAGGAAAGGCTCAGCTTCAGTAAGATATACGGATGATGACAACTGTCTGTTCCCATACTTCCTTCTAATATAAACAGCCCTGTATATGCAATCAAATAATTTAATATGCCTGCTAACCAAACAAGAACAGTGCATGAAACTGAGCGTAAGACATGAACAAGAAAATAAGCAGCTGGCTCAATAGAATACCACACACAAGGCAACCAAGAATAAATTTAGGAACGAGTACATGGGAAAAATTGGAAGTAATCAGAGTGTCGCTTGAAGTGGTTTGAACATGTCTATCGGAGGCCAGAAGCAGATCTTGTACAGAAGGTTGAGATGCTACAAGAGCAAGTAGGAGAAGGGGAGGGCCAATAAAGAGTAGGAGGGAAGCAGTGAGAAGGCACATGAACGTTTAAAATGTCATGAAGAGTTTAGCTGATCAGAAACAACCGGACACTTAGGACTCGCAAAGCCGACCCGAGATAGATGGAATGAGACAAGGATGATGATGATGATGACACAAGCAACCAAAAATTACCATTCATCCAGCATCTTGCCGAGATCCCTCTGCTTTCCAGCTGATGTGCCCCATGTCTTCATTTGCCTATCCATTTCAACAGTTAAAATAAACAGATAAACGATTAGATTGTGTAGATACCCAAATATGAATCTGTAAAGGCTTAGAGAATCAGAAACCTAATCATCTATCATCCAGATATCTCTACGAAAACATAGAGGCACAAAGAACCATGACTGAAGTTTCTCCTTTTAAAATCACAATATTTGTTAAAGGTTAATCTGAAAAAAATTATGCGTTAACATGTCCAATGTAAAAATTGCTCTTGGTACTTTTGTTCCCAATATTGGATGTGTGACTTCAACTCATTTATAAGAGCTAGCACTTACTGCATTTAGAAATGAAATTTGCTCAATCACTTTAGTAGGTTGCATGCTTTTGAAGATTGAAGTAAAATGAACCATGAAAAGCTCTGTCATGGAATAATTTGAACTTGTAAAACAAATCACAGTGATACTGGCATCAGAGCCAATTTCCATCTGATCACTGACCAACATGAATTGTGAATTTGGAGTATTATTTGAACGCAACACAAGACCGGAAACCACAGGATGTGAAGAGGATCCATAATAACATACTAAGATCCAGTGGAATGTAAATACGAAGCACGTGGCAGGGATGTGGTAAAGAGTTATAACCAAATAGTAGGACAGGGACTGCAGGAACACTTCCATCATTATCAAAATTCACATCTCTACAGGAACACGTTCACCATAATCAAAATACACATCTATAAGCCTTTCACCTGTATTAGTAGTTCCATGATTTGTATTCTTCTAGAGCAACGTAACTAAGGGTTAATTTTTTAGTATCTCTAAAATCATAGATTTGAGAAGGCTTAGTATACTAGTATATGCATATCTGCATAACAGCCACATAAACTGTCTTCTAGAGCTTTTTTCTAGCTCAGTACTCTGCAACACAATAATGCATGGTCTTTGCCATCGTTTTGTTAAAATGTCCCTTCAATCGAAGTGGCACTTGACAACCATATAAAACAGACTTGCCTATCTCAACTTCTCCACCTTGCATTGATCCTATTTGAATTCACCATCACGGTGTATTGTAGAAGCCAAATACTGAATTTATGACAATGTGGCACTAAATGAGTTTTAATTTTAACCAAATCACCCTTCAGGCTCTCGTGTTTCTAGACTAACAATTTGCATACTGTCTTTTTCCTACTAATTTTAAAAACCTTGATACTAGGGCCTTTCTCCAAAGTTCTAACTTACCGCTTTCATTGTCTATTCGTTTAGCACCATATCGTCAACCAACAACATACAGCATGGGACCTCATCTAATATTTACAGTCAGTTCATTCATAAAATACGCAAACAAATAATGACCCAAAGAAACTCCATGTTGCAGACCATCCTATCAGGGAACTTAGCTGCCTCTCCACACACAGTTCTTACACCAGCCATTTCTCCCATATATGTCTAGGAATAATTACAATGGATTCATTTAAAATTCATTTCCTCCTTAGGACACACCAGATTATTTGTCTCAGAACCCTTACACAGCTCCAAATCATCAAAAACCATATGTAAACTTGCCCTCTTTTCTTTGATCATTTTTATAAGTTGCCTCAAGAAGAAAAGAATTACAGCTGTTGATTTTCTTGGCATAAATCCGAGTTGGTTCTCAAAAGTAGTTTACTTTATTGAAATAAATCGGTCGAAGTGGGTTCTTAAAAAATAGTTTATTTTAGGGAAATAAAAATCCGAGTAAATTCTCAAAACAGCGCTCTCTCTCTCTCTCTCTGTGATAAGTTGGGATTGAACCATGGATCAAAATATCGTCCGATACCGATACGTATCGGACGATACGTATCGGTATCGAACCCTAACAATACGGTACATTAAATGTACTGTATCGTCTTTATATATGTAAATGCCGGACGATACATTCAATGTATCGTCCAGTACATTACTGTTCCGGTACGTATCATCCAATACGTACTGGTTTTTGCTCGGACGATACGTACCGGTTTTCCGGCATTTTCATCCATGGATTGAACCTCTGACCTTCAGAGATGTGTCAGTGTACATCTTCCAATTGAGCTACAAACTCCTCCAGGCACCCGGAAACTTGCACCATTCGGCAATTCATATATTGATTTGCACCACTACTCTCTCCCAGAGTTCTATGGTATGACTCGAAGTTTAATATCTCAATAATTAGTACAATTTTGAAACCAATTGGTCGACCAAAAAGCTCCCTTCCTTCATCTCAACTCAGACTTATATAGGTATCCCATCAGGTCCCAATGCTTTCCTTGTCTCCATCTTTGCTAATGCTGACTTTACTTCTGATCCAAATATTTTGTTAATCATCCCTCGATTTGCTTCCCCTTCTTTCTTAGCTTCCCTTGCAGATTCTGAATTTAACAAGTCCTCAAAATATTCTCTTCATTATCACATCTTTCACCAAGATTCTTTGATATTCATCTTTAATAAACGTTCAAATCCTCCTTTCTCTTTTCTTGACAAGCATGTAGAGATCTCTCTCCCCCTTCATCCACACCTGGCCTACAGATTGTAATATACTTCATACTTTACTGACAAGCACTTAGTTTTCCTTTTCCCAACCTGTTATGTTGTGTTTCTTATTTTTTGCATTCCTTGAAGTATGTCTCCTGTTTTGAATTGTTGCATCCCACTACCACGTTTGAGAATGAAAACTTTTAAGAACAGTACAAAACTATAAATAAAGTTTTCATAATAAATGTATATGAAATAAATGAATAATCAATGATTTGAAGTAGGGTTATCAAAGGGTCGGGTCGACCCAATACCCTACCCGATCTTTTACCCTGAGCGCATAAATTTGACCCGTCTGGTCGGTTTGGACGCGAGACATCCAACCCGACCTTTGGGTTGGGTCGACCAAAATCGGACCAGGTCGATCCGACCCAACCTGATATTATATATATATATATATATATATATATATATATATATATATGAAAAATAAGGGGGCTTTACTAGGTCGGATAGTGTTTTTGGATTGAGTCAGGGAGGATCGGGCTTTCGGATTGAGTAAGGTCGGGTCGGACATTTTCCATCTTCTCATTGGGCAGCCAATTTTTTTGCCTAGCCAGCATGGATAAAAATCTCAGCCGAGAATTCAATTTCTCGGCCGATATGGCTCGGTTTCGGCCCCCTCCGAACCGAAAATTTGAAATTTCTGGTAGGGGGCAGATAATTTCAAATTATCGGCTGATAATTTGAATTGTCACATTATCGTTCAAATTTTTTTAGGTTTTTTTTCGTCTTTAAAGCCAAGATTTGGGTATTTTTTTCCTCTTCTCTCTCCCTCTTCCAGATTTTGCCAGCTTCTCGCCGGATTTTGACGGAATCTCGCCCAAATTTACCGTAAGTTACCAAATCTTGTCGGGTTTCGCCGTAATCAATCGATTCTCACCGAATCTTGCCAGAGTTCACCGAATGTAGCCGGTTTCTCACTGGATTCTAGCCAGATTTTGACGGAATCTCTCCCAAATTTACAGTAAGTTACCGAATCTTGTCGGGTTTCTGCATAGTCATTCAGTTCTCGCCGAATCTTGCCGAAGTTCACTGAATCTAGCCGGTTTCTCGCCGAATTTTGACGTAATCTCGCCCAAATTTACCATAAGTTACCGAATCTTGATGGGTTTCGTCGTATCTACTCGCTTCTCGTCGAATCTAGCCGGATTTTGACAAAATCTCTCCCAAATATACCCTAAGTTACTAATCTTGTTGAGTTTCGCTATATCCACTGGGTTCTCTCCGAATCTAGCTGGATTCTCGCCGGATTTTGACAGAATCTCGCCCAAATTTACCGTAAGTTGCTAAATCTTGTCCAGTTTCACCGTATCCACTCGGTTCTCACCGAATCTTGCCGAATTCTCGTCGGATTTTGACATAATCTCACCCAAATTTACAATAAGTTACCGAATCTTGTTGGGTTTCGCCATATCCACTCAGTTCTCACTAAATCTTGTAGGAGTTCGCTGAATCTAGCCGATTTTTCACCTGATTTCGCTGGATTTTGACGAAATCTCACCCAAATTTACCGTAAGTTACTGAATCCTTTTTTTTTCTTTAAAATCCGAATTACTTATTATCCGAATTACTTATTAATTTTTTGTAATATTAGAGTAATTATTAGTTATATAATATTGGCGTAAATATGGCATAATATAAATATTTATTACTTAATATATATATATATATATATATATATATATATATATTATTGGATATTTTTGTTCTAGGATGTGTTTTTTATGTGATATTTATATCCGAAATAATCGTTAATTCGTTATTATTTATGGTCTCTATAAATTAAGGTCTTTATATCCGAGTTAATCTTTAAGCTTTTTCTTATACAAATTCAAGAATTTGAGATATAGAGATGGTTCACGATCTCGATCCTGCATGGGAGTATGACACTCCTTGAGGCCTAAGAGGCTAAATTCAAAATGTCACTTTTGTCATAAAGAGTTAAAGGGTGGAGGTGTCAGCAAACTTAAGGAACACTTAGCTAGCAAGTAGGGTGACGTGCAGCCATGCACTAGTGTGCCTAAGGAAATTAGGGAGAAAGTAAAACAGCAAATTAAACCGCAAAGGCAAAGAGAGTAGAGACCGAGAGAAGGAATAAAGAATTTATGGAAACCATATCGCAACCTCACCGTGGTTCAATTCCATTTAACTTGGATGATGATGATGATGATGATGATGATGAAGAAGAGAGTCAGCTTAGGAGGGTAATGAGGCAGAGTTTGAATAAAAGGAGAAGACAGGAAGATGAAGGGGATGCATTTCAGAGATTCTGGTATGGTTTGCATGGACAATCTATGGCAGCAACTGGGGGAGGTCAGGTCAGGTCAGGTAATACCCAAACCCATTGAGACACAGGTTTACGCAGATCATCCACTTTACGGGAAGTGGTTTTGGTTCTGGTAGTGGTAGACGTCCAGTGGGACCTATGGATCCCTTTTTATACAAATCAGAGAACTCTAAACAGTCGAAGCTAAGCACAACGCTGTTGAAGACCTGGGGTAAAAAACTAGGTAAACCAATAACAAAATTTATTGTGTTCAATCATATTCTACCTCAAGTGGTCAAATCACTGCGCTTTAAGATCATGTTGGACACTAGTGTCGAGGCAAGGCCTGGTGTAAAAATCTCAACCGCTTATGAGATAGTTGGCCCGTATTTATATGAAAAAGTGGTTGAGGTAAGGGAGTACAAAAAGAGCTTCGAGAAAGTGTGGGTTGAGAAAGGTTGCACAATTATGTACGATGGCTGGACAGGTTTTACTAAGAAGACCCTAATGAACTTTTAGGGTACATTGACCGAGGGACAATTTTCATGAAGTATGTTGATGCCTCAAATGTGGCAAAGGATGTCAACTATTTGTTTCGATTGATGGATGGGGTTGTTCGATCGGTTGGGTCACAGCGAGTCGTACAAATCATCACTGATAATGCAGCAAATTATAAGACAGTTGGCCACAAACTAATCATGAAATACGGACACATCTACTGGACCCCATGCGCAGCCCATTGTATTGACTTGATTCTCACCAACCTAGGGAAGAATGAAAGTGTGCATGCAATTATACAGAATTGTAAGATGATAACCAGTTTCATCTATCAAAGTGCTAGCCTAGTTAACTTGATGAGAATATTCACAGACCAAAGGGACATTATGAAGCCTGCAATCACTAGGTTTCCCACCCACTTCATTGTCCTTCAAAGCTTATATAAGAACAGGGCAAGCTTGAAGAGTCTAGTTGCATCTCAACAATGGGCAAGTTATGAAGCCAGCCTTCGAAAGGTAAAACGACCATTGGCCAACAAAATGGCCGATATTGTTTTCAACTCCACATTTTGGGACAATGTCGAGTACGTTGTGAATGTCGTTGAGCCGCTAGTGCACATATTGAGATTGGTAGATGGGGATGACAAACCCACTATGGGGTACGTCTATGAGGCCATGGACAAAGCAAAGTTGGTCATTAGAGATAAGTACCCCAAGAGTTACAAGAAATTCTAGAAGGTGATCGATAAAAGGTGAAACGAGCAGTTCCACCAAAATCTACATGCAGCAGGTAATTCATTATTTTAATTAATTGAGAATCATAGTTTGGTTAGATTTATCTTTATTGTTCTAATTAATTGAGACGTTTCAATAGGGCATTTCTTGAGCCTGATCTACCAATACAGTCGAAACCTTAGTATAGATGATGAGGTCTATACCGACTTGTTAAGCGTTATTCAAAAGATGGAGTAAGACATCACCATTCAAGGGAAGGCAATAAGAGAGGTAACAAATAATTAATTTTCTCGTAAAATCATTAAGGTTACTGTTAATTCTATCTGTGAACATTGGTCTTCCCTGTTTGACAATGATGAGCGGATTGAATTCTTTCGGAATAAAATTGGCTCTTTTGGAAGTCCCCTAGCATTATCCGAGATCTATAACGAGAAGCCAGGTAAATTGGATTTTATTTTACTTATGAGAGTTTATAGTCCATTAAATTTGATGTATCTACATTATTCAATGCAGTCGAATGATGGATTAACTTCGGTGATGTGAAGGTCCCCAAATAAAGGAGGATAGCAATTCGAGTGTAAAGTCAAACAACATCCTCCTCTAATTGCGAGTGAAATTGGAGCACATTCTCTCTTATCCATACAAAGATGAGGAATAGGCTAACCATGGAGAGATTGGAACATTTAGTCTACGTCCACTATAATATGAGGTTGAGGGCCAGAAACATCAAAAGAGTAAGTCATGGAAAGAATATCTAATAAAACTAAATTTACTTTCAAAGTGATCCACGAATTTCAATTATAATGTTTAATAAGACGTATTAATTAATTTTATATTTGAGAGAGTAGATCGAAAGAGAGAAGCTCCAGTTTTGGATAGTGAGAGCACGAAATGGTTAGATCAAGCTAAAAGAGCTGTCAAAGACCAACCCTCACAATCAGAAAGCGAAGGCTTTATCGCCTAGGATCACCTCTTAGAGACGACGATGAGGGAGGTGGTAGTGGTGATGACGATGAGGGAGGTGGTGGTGATGATGATGGTACTGGGGGTGATGACGGTGGCGGTGGAGAGGGCACACAGTGGGGGTGATACTTACAGTGGTGGAGGACTTTCTACGAGCAGTCCCCAGGCAGAGTTACACAATGGACTGATGATGACATGACTATGTATGGCCATGGTTGTCAAATCACTTAAGCCATGCTAAGCGATTTGGTTGCGTTTCGCTTAAGCGAATCGCTTAATCGCTTAAGCCATGACATACTTTTCTTTTTAATTTAAAAATTAAAACAAATTAACAATAAGTATTCAAGTCTTTTGAAGGGAAAAATAGACATTCTTGCATTTAAAAAAGAAGTTATACATACTAATATTTAAAATTATAACTTTAATTTCGATACTGAGTACCATGGATCAAAATATCGTCCGATACCGATACGTATCGGACGATACGTATCGGTTTTGGACCTCACCGATACGATACAATGGGTTTTTATCGCCCCCCTGAAAAAACAGTCAAATTATCGTTCAATGTATCGTCTGTATCGTTCAATGTATCGTTCGTATCGGACGATAATTTCAAATTATCGGTTTTAATGTTTTTTTTGTTTTTTTTTTTGGGAAAAAATCGGAGAGTATCGTCCGGAATCGATACGTATCGTCCGATACGTATCGGTTTTGGGGCTGGACGATACGTATCGAAAAAACGAGATTTTGATCCTTGCTGAGTACCAGCAATGTACTCTACACATTCATTTCTACCCCATTGTGGTACACCTCCTCTATCATCATCACTAGTATTGTCATCGTCATCGGAATCATCTCCTTCTTCTACATACTCTTCTTCTTCCTTTGTTTCGCCTTCATCCGATCTCACTAGTATGGAATCTATATCATCAGACTGTTTATCCTCTTTTTCTATTATTTCATCTTCTTCATCAATATACATGCCTTGGCTACTACTACCTCCACCAATAGTTCGCCTCCTCCTATCAGTAGGTGCTGAACCAAGAGTCGCTACTTCAACTTAGGCCCATGTTAAATCTTCCCCATAAAAGACGAGCTCATCTAGAGAATCAACCATCCATGGATGGTCAGCATGCACATCATCCACACAGATGAGATCATAGAACCTCGATTTCTCTTGGCTTTCAAGGAATCGTTCACGCAATTTTTGATTGTACTGCACGAACACCAAGTCATTGAGCTTCTTTTGCTCAAGTCGGTTCCTCTTCTTTGTGTGGATCTGTTAGACACGAGGAGTAGACTATTAAAAACCTTGCAATTTAATTAAAATATTCATTGATTGAGTTTAACTGTTCAAGACTTCAATTACCATCTCAAAAGAACTTCAATTCCGCTTACATTCAGAAGCAGCACAAGTAAGGTCAAGTATCCTAATGGCCAAAATTTTCAAAATGGGATCCTTTGTTATCGGATCTACACCATAAGCTGCCCATCAGTCGGCTGTAGATTAAAGAGAATTATTAGAAGTTAGAACTACTAGAGTAGAAATAAAATACATGAACTAGTTTGAACTTTAGAAACTTTTAAAGTTTATACTTACTTGGAGTTTTTGTAGTTCTATGTCATATACCTATGTTCCTTCCAAAAAATCCTTCCGCCTTCTTGTAACGGTCAAACTGATGACTTATTTTATCCTGTTCATTTCTAAGCAATCAAGAAAGCCAACCATGTGAGTGACATCCGCTTCATCTCGATCCGGGTGTGCAAAGTACACCGCCGGATTAAGAATGAAGGCTGCCAAATATAGTAGAGATGTCATTTGAATTCCCCACCTCTTGTTCATTATATCCAACACAGGTTGATATAATCTTGACTTGAATTGATTATTAGATTTTATTTTTTCATAAACTATATATATATATATATATATATCCCATTGGTGGTTTCTCATCATCATCCACCAATTGTAACATCTCTACAATTGGTTGGGAGCCACGTAGAGTTTGTGCAATACTAGTCCAAAATTGGTTTTAGAGCAATGTTTGTGCAACTTATTTACCATCGGCTTTCTTTGACAAAGGTTCATTGTTCCAAGTGGCCGATGTTACAAAACTTCTAAGCTCCTTTTTTTTTCGCATACAAGCTTTGTAAAGTTAAAAATGCGGTTGCAAATCGGGTAACGACGGGACGTAATAAATTACCTTCTATTGCTTTGCGCATTCTTTGATGTAAAAGTGCATGTTTGTACATAAAAACAACTATCCTCATAGCCTTAACAATTGTTTTAATATGTAGTTTACCTATATCCTCTAGGATTAAGTCTAAACAATGGATCGCACATGGCGTCCAATATAGTTGCAGTGCTTCTCCATAAGGAGGCGAACAGCGGCTACATAGGATGTCGTATTATCCGTTACAACTTGGACAACGTATTCGGGTCTTATTTCCTCGATGGTCTTATCCAAAAGTGTAAATAATATTCGAGGGTCTTCTTTGTGGCATGTTTCCCAGATTTCATGGTAGGAACCCAAATTTCCCAAGAGCTTCAATCATCACTTTGAAGCTCTTTAGGTTAACGGTATGGAAAGCAATGCCGGCTTGGTAGAACCACTTAGCTACATATTGGATTGTGGTGGGTCTATCCTTACCCTTAAATCGGTTCTCTAGTGTTATTTGGGTGGGTCCATTACCCTCCCTTTGATTAACCACATCCTCCGAATATAGTCGACACCACCCTTCTAGTGTACCACGACCATGTGCTTTTTTCAATGGTGGTTGTGGAGATCGTCTACTTTGGGCCGTTGATGGTGTAGATCTATCATCTTCATCATCATCACGTTCCATATAGTCTTCTAAAATAACATCTTGATCATGTTTTTTCCTAGAACGCTTGTCCATATACTCTATTAGTTTCTTTCGGATTTCCGGAGTAGCTTTCTATAAGCCCTAGCATTTGATCCGGCTCCATGAG
The DNA here is from genome assembly GCA_021018995.1 of Chloranthus sessilifolius. Classification (NCBI taxonomy): domain Eukaryota; kingdom Viridiplantae; phylum Streptophyta; class Magnoliopsida; order Chloranthales; family Chloranthaceae; genus Chloranthus; species Chloranthus sessilifolius. Next base: position 74,695,323 of record CM037589.1, read on the forward strand.
CAAGATGTTGTTTATGACGGCCTATGCCACCCATGCTCTCATAATCACACAAGGTACAAACTATGGTTGATTTTTCGGTAGGACTCTTATACGGTCCATAGCTCCAACCCAGATCATTCGATTTAGGTCTTAGAGGATTCGGGGTTGAAGATGTAGACATAATTAATTGGTGAGTGATGATAAAAAGTAGGAACTAGGAAAAGAAAATTAGAGATTTAAAATTTTTTAAACAAAAATAATAAAACTCAAACCTCCCAAAAGGCTTGCTTGCTTGATCCGAGTCACTTGATTGAGAGAAGACTAGAACTATAAGCTTGCTTCACTCTTGAATCTTGATCCTTGATCTTTCCCTTTGAGGCATTGTAATACACTAACACTAATATTACTAAGTTTACAACAATTTAATTCACTAAAAAAAAGGATTACAAAGCATAAAATAAAAATAAAAACTAGATAGGAAAGATGGGAGGAGATTGGGAGTAAAGAATGGAGATAAGAGAGGAAGTTCAAGCCAAAATAGTTGTGTGAGGAGTAGAGGACCCAACCCACCCTTTCATAGAGGCAATGGAACCTCAAAAAGAAAAAATATATATTTAAGTGCTTCAACTGTCATAAATATGACCGTTGGGGCATTATGCGATCGCATAGTGTCAAAATCGCATAAGCCATCATGGCTTATGCGATTTGGTGGCTTAATCTCACTTAAGGGATCGCTTAATCGCTTAAGCGATCACTTATGACAACAGTGAGTATGACACTCCCACATTTAGATACAGAGGATTGGAAGGAAGAGGACCATCAGAGTCCTACCAAACTCCACATGATCAAGACGTCACTAACTCTACAATAAGAGGCTTTGGTGGGTTTGGGTTTCAACCTACCAACCAATCTTACATCAACTCACAGTATCCTCAGCCAAGCAACCCAAGAAATGAGAGTTTCGTTTCACAGATATTTGGTGGATTGTATGCATAATACTATCCCCAACATGATCAACTACAAGAAGCATCTCAGCACGAGGCATATGGCTATGAATACGGACAATATTATAGGTCACGACAACACAATAATGTTCAGGATGCTGATGAAGAAGAACCAACCGGAAACTCTATGTGGCTTTGAGTAGTTGGCCTTTCGAGTTCAGGCAATGAAGTCCTTCTTTACCTACTTTATGTTCTAAATTTTATGATAATAGACAAGTAACTTTAAACGGTCGAAATTAGCCGCACTAGTGTAAATATGTCTTCTAATAATGTGAAAGAGTTAAAAAAAAACAAAAAAAGTAAAGTTCGACAAAGTTTGAAGCATATTTTCAAAAAATTCTGAAAATTACCCAAATTTACCCGAATTTTAACCAAAATTTGACCAATTTACGATTCAGGTGGTGAACAAAACTGAAACCGAAATTTTGATCCATGCTGCCTGACATGACCCATTGATAGCCCTAAAAAGGTGAAGATCTTTGGCGAAGTTGTCAAGATACTCATTATAAACAACTAATTATATGATGCTAGCTTGGGTTATGAGCAAGAGAACATGAAAGCCCTTAAACATTAGAAATTAGAACGAACACAGTAATTGGATAAATTTCCCATAATTACTTTGGAAAAATAAAAACATAATAAAATAAGAAAAGAGGAACAAGAAGTTCCATTGAAGGAGATCCAAAAATCCAATTTGATTAGAACGCCATAAAGCCTTGCTTAGAAATCCCTACATAGACAAATTACTTATGACCATGCACACAATTCCCACATGCCTACAATCATCTAACTTAGCTACATATACATATTGAATATGTAAGCTACCCTTGGGATTATTAGTATGTTACACCTACAATACCCCTCAACCACGAGCATGTCAGTAGAAAAGATTCCCTTCTATAAGTGAAAATGTATATAACAATGGCCTTCTTAATAAGCTTGCATGTCTGTTACTAGCATGGCATGCCTTAATGACAACTTCATATTGTTAATTTTAGTAACTTAGTGCGCTGTTATTTACCTTAAGTGGTGTGAACTTACTAATATTGAACGCATATCAGGGTATGTAATATATTCATTTAATATTAAAGGCTATTGAGGAGCATTTGGCACTAACGATAGGGTATTGCCTGCGTCGTAAATCCATCTATGGTTTGAAGCAGTCGTCTCGCACATGGTTCCATTGATTTAGTGGTGCTATTTTGGAGAAGGGATTTCAGAGATGCCGATCAGATCATATTGTCTTTATTCACGTTGGCCGGATGTGCAGACTATTTCATGTTGATGACATTATTCTTACGAGAGAACACCATGAGTTCATCACCCATATAAAAAAGGAACTTGGCCGGAATTTGGAGGCAAATGTATTGGGCAGTCTGAAGAATTTTTGGGATGGGAGATTGCACGCTCAAGGAGAGGAATTTCCTTTTTCAAAGAAAATATGCATTAGCTCTTCTCAGTGACCCATACCAAAAAAAAGGGAAATTACTACCTGATTTTCCATGAATACCAACGACTCGTAGGATGATTGATCTTACTTTGTCCCATCCAAATCTTACCTTTGATGCCTTCATGCATGCTCCACAGACCGCTCATAAGGTTGTTGCTCATTGGATGAGATATGTTCAGGCAAATCCTAGACGTGGGATTGCTTATTAGGCTCAAGGGCATCTTCTACTTTTTATTTTTTTGAACGGTGGCAAAGAAATATTATTATAAAAGACGTTAAAAGACTTACAGCAGACCAATGAGAAACTGATCAAGACCCCTGCCTCACCCACTCCCCAGAGACATGAAACTTATCCCGAAAACAGCCGTAGATCTCACCCCCAGCTGGAGATGATTACGCCAAAATCAAACCATCTCACTCCTCGTTAAATTCCAGTCCACTGCTCTCCTCTTCAGTATGTGCAAAACTAACCCAACTGGCCATCCATTCTCTAACGTCCTTCACAATAAACTGAACTGGCTTACAGACCCTTCTAAAAATTCTTTGATTTCTCTCCAACCATATAGCCCACATCACAACATGAATTGCAATGCCCCAGAAATCCCCTTTCAAACCTTTAAAGTGTATTCCTTTCCATTGTGGAGACAACTGATTACATTCCCTAAGAAAGACCCACATCACATTAAAAGACTGCGCAAAACACACCGAACTTTCCTCACTACCCAACAGTGTAAAAACAAATGGTTTATAGTTTATATTATCATTCTCTTACAAACACATGTCACACCTGTTTCTTAGTCTCAAGGGCATCTTCTATTTCTGAATGCACTGATACAGACCAGGTTGGTGATGTTACAGATGGGAGTTCCACTTCTAGATATTGTGCCTTCCACGGAAGCAACCTTGTAGTATGGGAAAACAATAAGTGGAATGTCGTATCTTGCTACAGTGTAGAGGCTGAGTATCGGACCATAGCCTATGGGATGTTTGCGATGTTGTGGCTCTCACCCCTTACTACCCAACTTGGATTTCCCTATTTCTATCCCACTCACACCAATAAGTGGTAACCATGAACTTCACCTATTTTTGTAATCAAATCGCAATAATCTAATGGCAGTTTCAGTAGAAAGATGTAAAAAAAGAGGATACCTGGACCAAAGCACCAGAACCGTGACTTGAAGATTCATGGGAATGGATGGAAAACCTTGATCTCTAACAAATGGAACCAAACCTGTTTAGAAAATTCCAACATGGTATTTCAAGGTGTCTTCGATGATGATCAAGTCTCCACAATCATCTAGTGCTCCAAAGACGAGAAACATCAAATTTATAGATGTACCCAAGATCCTTTCAAAAAACAAGGAAAGAAACCTCAGATCCTCTCGCTCCAAGAGAGAAAAATAACCGAGAAAGAAAAAAGAAGTGAACCAGCTAATTTTTTAGCCAAATGGAGGTCAACATGTTTGTCCTTGCTGATATCAGCATGACATCATGAAAACGTTAGCAGGAGTCCTTGCTGATATCAGCATGGCATCATGCTAATGTTAGCAGGGAAGACGTGTACTGAAGGGTCTCGACTCTGATACCAAGTTGAGTTATGTGATATTAGGATTAATAAGGTAGGATGTAAGGATTAGGGTTAGGTTTTGATAGGTAGAGTTAGGTCTAGGGTTAGAGAAGAAGGGAAGATAGAGAGAGAAGAGAGAGGAGGGGAGAGAGAGTGCGAGAGGAGTTTAAGGTAATAAGTGAATGAGGTAAATGCACCTTAATAGCCTTAATATTAAACAGCATATATTACATGCACACCCAATACCATTCACTATACACCACTTCGAGGTGAAATAACAACGCACTAACACTAACTACCAATAACCAACATCTCACTTACTTCAACTAAGTTTTTCCGTAACCACCCAAAAACCAGAAGTCTCCTATTTAATGATTTTCTTTCCGTCATTTTCACCACCTTTTTGTTTGTGTGTGTGTGTGGTGGGGGGGGGGGGGGGGCTTAACACACTACCTCTCACCACCTTATCATTGCAAGGGGAGCTCGTTCGATTCGCAGAATGGTCCAAATTGTAATTCACTTCTGACCCCGTGGTCATGCCCGACCATAGTGACATTAATTGTGGTTACATCCATAAGTACCTTGGTTCATCCTTGTTCCATTTTGCATATGTTCTAGTACCAAACAAAGGTCAAGGCTGGGTCAAGGAAGGTCAAAGCCAATGCAGTTAAATGATGCAAATAAGGTGGTGGTGACAGAAATGACTGTTCATTAGTTATTTTGGTGTTGAAAATTTTAGGATGTTTTCTTAGAATGTCTGTCTCTTAACAAATCAGTATTACACAGTTTAGGGTCTAGGGTTAGAGTACTAGTTTTGGTAGAAGTTATCAGAAGTCTATGTTAGAAGTCATTTTCTGTTTTGAACTCTTTCTATTAGTACTTGCTATAGACATATGTTAGTTTACTTCTGAGTTGCATGACTTTGGATAGATATTATCAGTGTTCAATAATAATATTTTGAGTCGATTGAAGTAGTTATTTTCAAGTCATATAGGAACGAAGCACAAATGTGAGATCTACACCATGATTGATTGAATAAGTAAAAAAAATTCTCCAAAGTCTTGAAGCTTAGCTTCTATAGGTCTATATACTTTTGCTTTGATACTCACTATTGTTGTTGGATCCAGATATTTCCAGGCCTTTTACGAATTTGTATTAGAATCAACATACTAGAAACTTAGTAACTATTGACCTGTAAATAGTATTTTTCTAATTTTTGCTTGTACATTGTTAACAAATGGATAATATAGTATGAAAAATATTACCGTCAATCAAAGGATTTATACTTCATAAAGAACACAATGATAATAATAAATTTAATCGTCACGACCCTTCTTTTTGTTATTGAAACAAAAACTAAAAGTAACAAAATCACCTCAAATAGTAAGTTCTGTAAGCTGCTGGACCTTCTTTGAAAAGGGTAGACAAACCATTGCGAATCAAAAAAGTTCGTAACTGTCCATTGTAGATGACAAAAGTCAACATCCATGATAATATAATCAGTTGCCAATTGTGTGGACCAATTATCAGATTGAATGATTGATTATGCATGCTAACTTACCAAAAAAAGGAAACAAAAAAAAACCATATAGGAACAAATATTATATTATATATATTACAGTATATTATATATATATATATATATAACACATACAAACACACACACACACACACAAGGTGTTTAATGCAGGCCATAAAATAAGCAAATTTATATTAGTAGAGATGAAAGATGCATCAAGCTTTCTTTTCTTGACTGCAAATTAAAAAAATCAAACAATAATAAGCAATAGCAACCCAAGAAAAGTTGCAAATCACTATTTTTATTATAAACACATGAATGTAAATGCATTGCATGAATATCAGTAATTTTCAAAAGCAATACAATGCTCCAAGAGGCAGAAAGGTGCATGTTACGACTAGTGGATGTGACAGGGACTCACTCAATTGCAAATGGCTGATAATAGTGTTTGGTAATATCCAATCTTTATCAACTACTTGACAAGTTTTTCTTGGCAATATGCTGCCTTACAGTACTTACAGTTATCAGCCTACACTGGGGGAATTATGTTGATATTATTTGCTATATTATTCTAAGGAAAATGAAAAAAGTGAAGGCAGCACACTAAAATAGATAACTATAGAATCTTTTAGGCACGTGTCGTGGAATATGGATGGAACTAACAGAATTTGTACAATTATCGCAAAATATTTTGCTTTCCACACACCCTCCAATGATGTCAGTGGTAAAATAAACCGACAATTAAATGTGATAACCATATACATAGATGAAGGCAAATCAAGCATGAAATTCTGAAAGAAAAATTTCATCATGGAAGTTTCATGGTACTAATTATATATTTTAAAAAATCAATATTGGTTAAAGGGTGGTCAACACTTATTAATCAAAGGTTGACACTGTTCAGGGATTTCAAAGAGGCTAGGACGTGGATGAGAAAAGCAAGCAGGTTTGGGTAAAAACGAAAGTATTAGAAACACAATTCAAAACATCGAAGTTGAAGAAAATTTCTGCCATATATCTCAGAACCAATCCACAAGCAGATAAAACTAGGAACCCACACTCATATCAGAGCAGTAGAGCTTCAAAAGAAAATTCAAAAGATCTGATGAAGATCCAGAAAGCAAAAGAGATGTCCTAGAGTCCCGAGCAATTTGGAATCCACCTGCTAAGCTTATAGTTGATCAGAGTTACAGACATTTGAGATGTAATATCGTTGCACCAAAAAGTGTGTTTTTCCATCAACAAGACCACGGAAATATACTCCAAAGTATCTTTCAATCAAGTTGTCTCTGCAAATTTCATTGTTATACCATTTACTTGGAGAGCTTATTTCCAATGATGGGGTTAACGTTAGTTTCATAACTTGTTAATTATATTACGGTAATTCCTAGTTGTAAGTAGTTCTCTAATTTGAGTTATTTCCTATTTTTCAGTAGTTTCTTAACATAGATAGGATTAGACCTTTAGAAATCATCATTTAAGTACATGAATATTGTAATGGGAGTTAGCTTTTGGTATTTTATTAAAAAAAATTCTCTTTTTCTCTAGACAATATATATTTCTAGTATCATTCCTTGGTTTTTGTTATTTTGTACATTAGGTAGTTTTTGCCTTCTCATTTAATGTTTTATTTGGCACATAGACAATAAAAACAGGAAGAAAGCAAAAATAAAAGACTAATCATTTCCAATCACTAAACCTCCAAGTTAGCAAAGTTTCAACGAATTAAATGTGTTCCACTATTAAACAGCCTGTGCTCTAATTTTTTTCAATTGGTCATAGAAGATTTTATTCATCTTAACAGACTTACAAAGACAGTGCAGAGTAAGAGACTTGTTAAGGCTATACCTAATGAAATTCGCTAAACATGTCGCTGTTACATCTGATGGAAAGATGAATCAATCACTAGTAGTGGACTACCTTCTATCACCTTTGGCAGTGAAGTGGTCATCTTGCTTGCGGATTGGGTTTTCTATAATTTGGTCCTACATGAATCTGAATCTTACTGATCCACCAAAGAAACCTCCACAGGACATATTCAACCAGGATAAATCCTACATACTCTCACAAGGAGCGATGTAGAGGCCATTCATCAGGATGCTAGAATTCTCCAACACAGTGATCGTTAAACTGGGGAGTTCGTATTAAGTAGACGGCCCAGGCCGTGTACTCCCAATGGTACATGGATCATTTTCAGTCTGGCCAAATGGTCAAAAGTTTACCAACACTGATTACACAGAGGCTTGAAATCTTTGTGAAGCCCAAAATTGATTTGTACAAGTAAACTGAGATTTGTCAATGTACTGCCAGCGGTACACGATCTGCCTATCTAATGCATACTCTAAACTAAAACATCTTGGTTTTCTTGATATTTACACAAATGTTACGAAGTAGATTTGCAAAAAATCTTCACACACAAAAAAGGTCATCTTTATTGAGTATTTGTAACCAATGAAGTTGTTAGATGATGCCAACTCTCTCCGAAAACTTGGATATTAGCATTACCCAGGAAAGAAATATAAATATAAATAAGTTCCTGGGGCTGAGATGTGTTTGCTGAGGTGGGAAAAACAACACGGGATAAAATAAGAAACAAGAGGAAGTTTAGGAGTGGCATTAATAAAAAAGAAAGCTAGAGGACTGGCGTTTGAGATGGTTTGGGCATGTCTAAGGAAGAATTGGAACAGTACTTGTACGAAACAATAGAAACACGACGAGAAAAGGAAGACGAATAAATACTTTGATAGAAGTAAGGAGAAGCAACAGGAAGGAATGTAGATTGCTAGAGAGTTTAGCCCATAACAGAATTGAGTGGGAAAATAGAACTTGCGAAGACTTCCCCAAATAGGTGGGACAAGGCGACGATGATGATGATGAGGATATATATATACATATATATATATAACATTAAGAATAAGACATTTATTGTCTTGCTTGTATGTTGCTTCATAGTTCTCCACAAAAGAAAACACACAAAACAATTCATAATACAGTTCTTAAGCTTCCGTCCCAACAAACATACATTGATACACTTTTAGAGTAGGAATTCCCAAGTTGCTACCATGCTATACAACTCACTCATGTGAAAAACCTATCCATACCTTGTACGTCAAAAATTTTAATTTGATCATCAAATTTGCGTCTTCATCTGCCAAACCATCTGTTCCCAATGAACTTGTGCCACAGTTACCATTGATATGCTTCAATAGCAAGCTGCTGTCTTTTCCAATTTCAGAAGCTCTCTCCTTGTTCACTTTCGATAAATTTACATCAACAAAAAAGCCTGCGAAAAAGCCAAAAGTTGAACTGCCTCCAAATCAGTAAAGTTGACAATAAAATAAAAGGCAAAACAAATATTCTACAGAGGAGACCAGTCTTGTCCCCGGAAAAATAAAATGAAAGAAGCAACATTTTAATAGGTACTGGGGTACACACAGAAAAAGACACAAACGAACGAAGAAGTTTCATTCAGATATTTCATGATTTGATCAGAACCATGGTTGAAACTATAGTCTAGCCAGGAAAAAAAATTGAAACTTCCTAGGTTGTTAACTTATAGGAATGGACACCATCAAGAACCGAAACTATGATAAAGCCAATTGTTTTACTAAAGGAAAGTAGTGTGCAGTATACCTCTATACAATGGCCAAAGTCCTGGGTTATTCCTGTAACACATTAAGCACTTTGTTATTCAGAACTTGTAATTGGAAGATAACATTCATATATGTGCAAATCTGCGTCAGACATGTAATAAACAAGTTCAGAAGAGCATGTATTTCAAATGCTAATGTGAGTAGAAGACCTCATTTCCTTTTGATATCGTCGAAAAACTGAATCACTATGCACGTGGATAACCATCTTAAAATCAAGGTTGTCACTTGCTAAAGAGGTTATTTTGTGGAAGTTGCAGTAACACTTAAAAGCAGCTTGGAAATGTCTTTGTCTCATCAACTGGATCATTTCCTGGTGCAATTGAAAAGCAAAAGACATTAATTTACAAAACTAAAGGAAAGGTAAAGTCATCTTAGAAGAAACCTAAAACATAGGTAGCATATTTAGAAACTGATCATTTAAATAGCAAAAATTATAAGATTTGACCAACCCAAAGAAAATAGTAAGTTAAGCTATGTCCACAAATGATGAGCCACGGAATTAACAGATTAAGAAGACATCTCCATTCCCCAAATTGAAGCACCATAATAAATGGATTGCCTATCAGCCATTAAAGACTATCAATGATTCAAATAGAGAAATGTTAGTGCCACACCATTTTTTATACAGGGACACCACTTAAGCAAAGCAAAACTGTTGACTGCTTTGAATCAGATGACAAAGATCGTTTTTTGTCTAATCTTTTATGCTAAAGATCTTGAGATTATAGGCGTACCATCAGAGGATGAGATATTGATTCCACATGGCACACATCACAAAAAATGAACATGATCATAGTGCACCATCAAGCGTGGTTCACGTTTACTTTTTCTAATATCTGCCACATGGAATCAACATCTGACAGCCTGATGGTAGGCCCATAAACTCAAGATGAATTTGTGGAAGATTAGGAAGAAAAGCGATCTCCATCATCTGATGCAAAGCGGTCAACAGTTTTTACTTTGCTCAAGTCGTGTGGCAGTAACAAAAATGGATGTCGCAGGAACATTTTCCTTCAAATAAAATGTAATGAAAATAGCAGAAAACTGATCATAATGAATAATGGAAGCAAATACTTGACTCATTACACTTTAAGCACAAAAAATGTCTAGAAGACAAAAACGACTACAAGGTTCTACTCATAACTCACAGATTTCATTACAAACCAAATTTTGATATAAATGCTCCAAGCTGTAGTTGGTGACACTTAATTTAGTCATACCTAAGAATCGCTCACTACAAAATGTACATCTAACTATATTCTATATAATATATAACTGTATTCTAAATATATTCTATATAATATACAACCGCATTCTAATTATATTCTAAATATTATATTAAGTTAGATGATCATTCGGTATGCTGCATTATCAAATTTTAAAAGCTACATTTTATAAGGGCATGTTATAAATCATCATCATATGGGGTCAGCTTTGTGAGTCCTATTTCTACATTCGCTATTGTTAAGCGTTAAGCTATCTATAATTCAGCAATCTTTCATGTCATTGCGCTGCTTCTGTCCAGGTCTTAAGTAGTCTTCCTCTTTTCCTACTTCCTTGTGTTTGCAATGTCTCAATCCTCTATACAAAATACGATTTCATCCTCCGATGGAGATATCCAAACCATCTCAAATGACATTTCCTAGTTTTCTCCTTTATATTGGTCACTCTCAAATTATCTCTTATGTAATTGTCCCTAGTTTTATAGTTTCTTGTTACTCAATTCATCCATCTCGACATACTCATAGCAACCACATGCACTCTATATTCTTGTTGCTTTTTTGTAGCCCAACACTACACACCACTTTGTATGGCAGGTCTTACCACTATCAAATTTAAAAAGCAAGATTGTATTATGGAATGTTATACATGATATCATTGAATTTGAAATATCAAACAAAGAGGGTATGAGAAGGGGAAGACCAATAAAAATTTGGAGGGAAGTAGTGAGAAACGACAACATTGCAGAGTAGCAAACAGGGGCAGCAGCAAGATTCTCTTGAGGGCGGGGAGCTACATTAATGACATTCGATATGATTGCATCGAAAAATACCTGCCCGATGTGATTAGTTGCTTAAAAGCACCACAAAATGAACAGCTACTATTTGCTTAAATCTGTTTTGCCATTCATTTTGTGGTGCTTATAGCCTCTTAATCACATGATAGAAAGCATCATAAAATTAGCAGATATTACGTGATTGTCCAAAATTTCTTTGCCATTCCTTTTGTGGCACCTATAGCCACTCAATTACTGTCAAAGTTAAAATTTGTAGTTATAACAAAAAAAATTTACTAAGACAAAAAAAATACAAAGTGATTTGTGAGAGACCAAATCAGCCCATCTTGCATGGAGGAGACTCTGCAGTTGTCTTTCAATTCCTCAATTTGATGACCTAATCAGAAACAAGTGGAGAAATATGACTGGCAAAGCCGACCCCAAATAGATGGGACAAGGCTATGATGATGATGATGATGATGATGATGATGATAGATCATAGAGTTCCAAGAGACAACATCTCTCACTGGAATTATCTCAACCAGATCCTCTACAGCCTCCAAATCCTCAATTCTGACATAACCTGCAGTCATTGAGTTCCAACTCAGCACATCTCTCCCACCCGTTTCAGCAAAAACCTGATGGGCAACATCAACCATCCCATTTTTAGAATACCAGGCCATATATAATCGAATTCCAAGTAACCAAATCTAACTCAAATCGTGATTCAAATGCCCTCTGTGCACATTCAATTTTCCCAAATGTAAACTAGAATCAATGAGTTCTGCACAAACAAATACATTTCAAACCCAATTTTGGTTGCACCACCGTGAGGTCTCCCCCCTTCTCGAATCAAGCCCAACTCAACACAAATATTGGCCAAAACAGGAAACTTACAGTGATTTGGTTTCACACATTTTGGAATCATTCTTGTGGCCATAGAACTCAAGCATGTTTTCAGGTTCGTTCAAATTTGCATAGGACCTTATTGAAGTGTTACAAATAAAGTGTTGGGCGCACTGAGATGTGAAACAAAGAGATGGCGTGACTTAAAGAGGTGAAAGGAGTAGAGGTTTTTAAATGGTAGAGAAAGAGAGAGAGTATTTCTTACAAATTTAAAAAAAAAAAAAAAAAAAAAAAAAAAACCCTATACAAAATGGATGGGAGGGGCTAACAATACATGAAGGTGTTTGTTGAACCGCCTATCAGGCCCCCCCTTAACTTGTTTTTAAATGTTTGCGGGAGAGAGAATTGTTGTATGTGGAACCGCCAATGGTAACAAAGGATCTAGTTATAAATAGAGATTATAGAGAAAAAGGACTTGTGAAATCGAACTAAAAAAAATGGAAGATGGCAATGAAGATGAAGTCAACTACAAATTTTATGAGCTGGTTGATGTAGATAAAGTCCATGGAATATATATCTCTGGGCAAGTTTGGAGAGGAAACCCCCAAGCTCCTACAAGGACTTCCAAAAGACGACCAATTGAGTAAAAGAAATCATCTTTCCGCCTTTCTACCAAAGAGAAGCACCAGAAGCTCATAATGTAACCGAACTAATAAAGTAGGATGTTATTAAAAAAAAATCCTACAAGTACCCTAGAAGCATCCCTACTGATATTTGATACTGTATCTTATCAAAACCAGTATTCTAAGCATACGAAAGTATATATGGTACCCTGATTATTGGATATAATAAGTATATTAATTAGTTTCAAAGAATTTTTCCTTGTTTTACATACTTGCCTTTCATGGCTTTATTTGCAAGGCAATGGGCATCTAGGTACTTGTATGCAAAAAGAGAAATGGAGGGAAGAACTTAAAGTATTATTTCTATGTTTCAGGTACAATGCATAGCAAGATTTTCCCACATTTGAAAGGGTACAAAATGGTTATCTAGCATTTAAAACCTTTTACATTCTATTTTCAGTTGGTTAGAGCGAACCGCCAAGTTCGCGCATGCTCAGAGTGAGTGTGTGGCTTTTGGCATTTAGGCGAATTGCTGCACACACTTAGCACTTAGCACGTGTGCATCGTTGAGAGGAGCTGTCACGAACCCATCATAGTTTTTGACTTTTGACAAAGTCAATTCAGTGGCCAAATTACTAACAAATCGAACCAGGTCAAATAGGTTGAATGACTAGTGGGTTAATACAGTTTTAATGGGGCAAATGGATTAATCAATTGTTGACCATAGTGATTGTCACAATGACCATTTAAATTAAACCCTTCAGGACTGTTTGAATTAAAAGTGTGCAACCAGCCTTTCATGAATATTTAAATAAAAGGGAAAGGGTGCAATTGTTCATCGACCTTTTGGGACTTTCTAAGCAATCAAAGAGGTCAAAAATATGATTGTTGAAATACTTGTATCCTGACTGCTCGAAGGTCGCCTAAGATTTATAAGGGGAGATCTCTAGGCACAAATCAAGATATATTTAAGTCATACAAATTTTTAATATATTGTCCAAATTCCTTAATCTTCTTTTATTGTTTGGTACTCACAAACGATCGAATTTTCTGGGGCAACACTCTACTGTGTTAGGTAAGGGATTGCAATCAAGAGCTTGGGCATGTTCTATCCTAGAAATGTCTTGCTAGAACCCTTTTGCAAGCTTGAGTATTCACTCAATTAGAGAACGAAATGTGTTTTTGACGGGGATGCCACATACATAGATATTGGATTCGGACCACATCGTTTCTGTCGGCGTTGGAAGAAACATAGAGGAAGCCCGAGTACCGTAGCCTCAGAGGAGAAACGGACACAAACAGCTAGAAGAACAACGCCGCAGAGAGCCCTCGTGCGAGCGAGCCCTTGAAGTCGCGCGAGCGATGACAATCCTCGTGCGAGCGATGATAATCCTCCCGCGCGAGCCACAGGCGACGACTTAAGATCGCGTGAGCGATGATAATTCTCGCTCGAGCGAGCTACGACACAACTTCAGACGGAAATTTATGCGAAATTTCATTTTTTGTGTTTTATTAGTATTAGAACTCTTTTATTTCGAACTTAATTATTGGTGGCCTATATATATATAGGCTTGTAAAGACTTTTAGTTAGTTGATTAATTATTTGAATGCTTTTACGCTTGAATATATCTTTGCCTGAGAGGGGTTTGGTATGAGGCCAAGGGAGTGATTCCCAAAAGCCATTGTTATCTTCTCTATTCTATTTGATATTTTCGATCTGTGATTGCTTTCTAAGACCTTAGCCTAATTGTTTCCTTGCTTTCCCATAACCCTAAACCCTTTTGAAACCCTAATTCAAACATAGCCAACACTTGTTCCAAACCATAAACCGATCCGAAAATCATAAGCTGCAAACCACAAATCCCTTTCACAACCCAACTTGGAATCCGTGAATCTACATCGGACCGAAGACGAGCGCCTAAGCCTGGAAAAGCTAGAGTTCTATCTCTAGGCCAATCTCGCCTCGACTCGAAAAGTACTTGCGCATCGGACTGGACCCTACCTGGATCGCGTGTGATCTATCCATCAAAAATTCTGCAAAACCCTAAAGGTATCAAAGATAATTTTGCGATTAAACTTCATTTAATTTCATTAATTTCGGCAAAATCTGCATAAAAATCATATTCTGCATTTTAGGGTCGTTGTCCCGTGTCAATTTTAGAGATAACGATTGACATGCCTCAAGTTCAATTTCTATTGTTTGCTTTTACATCAGTTTCAGAATTATCCAACACTGATTCCAATAATTTTATGACAATATTTTAGGTTATCATAACCTTAAATCTGAAAATGATGAGTCAAGATTTCGTCAAGTTGGAGGCTTCATCGGCAGCAATTTCAAAAGTGACAACAAAAGCACGGGGGTTGCCTAAGTCCTGAATACTCAAATATGCGGATTTGGTAAAATCTGATAAAGAAAAACTTACCAATGCTCACAATCGTCAGAAGTGGGAGCAAGATAATTATATCTGCAAAGGGTGCATCCTAAATACACTGGCAGATTCACTATTCGAAGTGTACCAAAAGCATACCGTTGCAAAGGAACTTGGGAAGCTTGTGAAATAAAGTATCGAACTAAGGATATCGGTACAAAAATTTTATTGTAAATCAATAATTTAGTTCATAAACTGACTGATAATAAATTGATCCCAATCAAGTTCATGACATTTAATATATTATTTATTCAAGAGGGTATGAAGATGGATGGCATTATTTACAAATTGTCAAAATTGTGGAAGGACTACCAAAAGGTCTCTCAAATATAAAAAGAAAAGTTCATTTAAAGAGTTGTGCCACGATCTTCGAATCAAAGAAAAATTAGGACTTTGAGATAAAGACGAACAATTAGATTTGACTTCAAAAGTTAATATGTTGGAAGTAGATATGTTCAAACCAAAAAGAACATGGAAGGACAACTTAAATTTTGGTAAGGCTAACAAGAAGAAGACCTAGAAAAAAAATAATAATAAATAAATAAAATAGAAGTCGTTGTCACTGCAGCAAACCCACTCACTTCAAGAAAGATTGCAGACTTCTCAAAAATGAAAAAGAATCTCAAGTGAATGTGATGAAAAAATGTTTATGGCTATCATTCTAGAAACCACCCAGGTAGGAAGCGAAAAACGACTGGTGGGTCGATTCTGGTGCCACTAGGCATTTTTTAACTGCAGGTCCATATTCAACTATATAGAGGTTAAAAAATGGACAACTCTTCATGAGGAACACTTCAATTGCAAAAGCCAAAGTACCAAGGAAAATCAACCTCAAATTAACATTTGATAAACCTCTTATTTTGAATGATGTTGTAACGACCTTAAACTTCATAGTTTAAATACTATTATTGTGTGTGCTAGATTGAAAATCAATCATAATACTTCTTTATATTAATTTTATTATGTTGAATGTCATTCAAATTAGTTTGAAATTTTGGAGAGCAAATAACGATTTATCTAATTTTACCTTTTTATTTGAATTTATATAGATGTTTCACATAATTTGAGGTATGGGCCGATGAAATTAATTAAATATAATTTTTATTTATTATGAGAAGCTTGGAGATCAAGATAGACCTTTAAGGCCAGCTACTTAGGGACCAAGACTCCCATTGGGCTATAAACAAAATATACAAGAGAGCCTTTGGGCCATTAAACTTAGAGACCCAAGAGAATAGCCAGAGGATAGACCCATGGTTTTGAAAAAACAAAAAACAAGATTTTTAATTGGGAACATCTCAATTTGCATGGGACTATGAAAGGGGGAGAGAGACAGTCGGTGTGGGGCCCAATTAGAGTGAAAGAAGGAGAAGGGGCAGTTAAGCCTATTTAATAAAAAAATAAAAAGGGGCATTGTTTTTTATCCCACACACCAAAGAAGAAAAAGAAAAAGAAAACGAAGAAGAAAACAAAAAAGAAGAAAAAGAAAGAGAAAGGAAAGAGAGAAGAAAGATTTGGGGTACCTTTTTACTTCAAGAATTTAGGGTCTTTGTTTGAGATACGTTTCTACTTCATAATTTGGGATTTTTGTTGAGAAAGATTTGTTGTACCTTTCTACTTCAAGAATTTTGGGTTTTTAAGAAGGCATTTCAAGATCAAGATTTTCAAGAAGGTTCTCAAGAAGGCTTTTCCATGACTCATTAAAGCTCCCTCAAGAATTCAAGATCTTCAAGAAGGATAATCAAGAAAGATTCAAAGGTATGGAGAAATCATACTTTCTTTGTCGATGTGCCCAAATACATCAAAATTTTATATTATTATGAACATGGGAAATTAGGGACATAATAATTTATGTGATTAAAAAGAAAAATTATGGGAACAAGAGATATTAGGGTGCAAACAATTCATTCTAACATTTTATATTATTATGATTATGGGAAAATAGGGATATTTATTATGATTACAAATCATGAGGAAATAGAGATATTTGTTATATTTAAAAATCATGAGGAAATAGAGATATTAATTATGATTATGAAATCAACCATCTTATGATGAATTTTATATTTGATTGGTTTGTTTTATGGGGATTCGATACTCAGATAATATTAGTGTATTCGAATGATTATTTTGATTACATTTATTAAACTATTTACTTAATCTTTATCCTGTGATTTGCTTGAATTATAACATTGACACCTTCTCTTGAGTTTATAGATTGAAATTAAACTCCACGAGTCCATAACCCCTTACGCAGTCGTGGCATAGCGGCCTACATTCTATAGTCAATTTTAGTCTATTCATATCCTAATAATTTCCCCAAGATCTCCAACATAGATGATCATTCAGGTACTTTTCCAATTAGGGGAAGCTAATCTAATTTATTCTCATCATCTAAAAGAAAACCTGTAAGTTTCTTAATCACCTACATAGTTCAAATAGCTTGAAGGAGATAGTTCTAAATTATATACTGATGTTTGTATTAATCAGTTTCTAGATTGAAGGTATAGACTCTATTACCTCCTTATTAATATATTCAGCTCATTTTCATGTGTGTGGTAGAAATCATGTTAGCACTGTAATATTTATGAAAATCAAGATGATTTAATGCTATATTTCAGAATTTATGCTTAGAGATTATGTTAGATCATTATACATATTCTCTAGAAACGTTACTTATCATGCCAGAGTAGAAATCATGTTAGGACCACTTTTCATATGTTAATTAATGCTAAGTTTTATGATGCAAGTCACATGATGTTTACGATGCATAAGAATTGAACGCACAATGTAAACATGAAAATACGAATTAAATTACCATGTTCAACGATATGGAAACAAGCAATGACCAGAATTTACACGAACCAAGATTTAAATATGATAATTAATCACATTCAATGACTAATGCACGAGATATGAGCGTTTATGAGATGAAGATAAAATTCATGAGATTAATCAGTGAAACACCGTACATACAGGATCACTGAGTAATTCAAATTGATGGGATTAAGCGGAGGCGCATAGTAAAGACAAGATCATTGAGCAAGTGATATTGATGCAGTGAAGTTGATGTGGTCAATCAATGAAACAGAAAAACACATTCGATGGACTTATCTACATGAATGTGGAGGTGTGGACGCTTTCTAAAGAGATAAAGGATCAAAATAGCAGTTTTGTTTTCAGTTTCAGGGATGACCGAAACCAAAAATTTTAACTGAAATTTCAGCCGAAAATTTGAATTTCGGCCAAAATTTCAATCGAAAATTTCCCCTCCATACATATTTTGACCGAAATTTCATTAAAATTTGTGTTTCAGTGGGAACCGAAACCGATATATTTCGGCCGATAATTTGAATATTCAGCCGAAATTTTGAACCATGAATGAGATGATGATTTTTCTCAAAAGCATTCATAAAGATCAAAGTATCAATACAACATCAAAATAGTGTTAGCTTTACAGAAATTTTGATTTAAGAGAATGTGTATGTTATTTTTCTGATCTTGTCATAGAGTCTCCATCAAGACCATGGTCCCTATGTACCCTAATAAGATTTTGACGAGTATGCACTATGGTTCAAACTCAACAGGTAACTTTCATGGCATGCACATATTTTTTGTAATAATGTCTTTGTTTTATTTGAAACTTATGGGGAATGTTCAATACCATAGTCTCTGTGTACCCAAATAAGACTTTGATGAGTATGAATTAAGGTTAAAAATCAAAAAATAACTTTCAGGACATAACACATAATTTTGGTAGTAGTGTCCTTGTGTTACTTGAAAATTGTGGGGGATTGTTCTATTTACTATAATAAATCATCTTTATTTGGATAGGTAAGTTGGGATTGAACCTATGACCTAGAGGTGGCACTATAATAAATATATAATTATTTTTAAAAAATAACTTGTATTCCCTTTAGTTTAAAAAAATAACTTTTGTTCACTTTCTTTATAAACTTGAATTACATGAGTTTATTAAGGTAACGGACATCTTGTATCAGTACAATGTCATAATAGTATATAAAAAATTCGATTTAAGAGAATGTGTGTTATTTTTACGATCTTGTCATATAGAGTCTCCATCAAGACTATGGTCCCCGTGTACCCTAATAAGACTTTGACGAGTAAGCATTAAGGTTCCAACTCAAAAGGTAACTTTCATGGCATGCACATATTTTTTTATAATAATGTCCATGTTTTACTTTAAATTTGTGGGGGAATGTTCAAGCCCTACCCTAATAAGACTTTGATGAGTATGAATTAAGGTTAAAAACTCAAAAGGTAACTTTCATGGCATACTCATATTTTTCATAGTAGTGTCCTTGTTTTACTTGAACCTTGTGGGGGATTGTTATATTTACTATAATAAATAAATTTCTTTTGGGTAAGTAAGTTGGGAATGAACCTATGGCCTAGAGGTTGTACTATAATAAATATATTAATTAGTTTAAAAAATAACTTTTATTCCCTTTAGTTTAGAAAAATAGCTTTAATTAGCTTAAAAAGTATACGGGCATCTTGATATTCGTACGCAAAAAAAGGAATGGCGGGAAAGTTAAAGTTTAATTTCTAAGTTGCCCCTACTACTATCTATAACCACATTGGGAAGTATGAAAATGGTTCTCGGGAAATATAGGACCTCTTATATTCTATTCTTAGTTGGTTACAAGAAGAAAAAAATGTACCTAGCAGCAAGCCACCACATTCGCCCATGCACCTGTGATTGGCATTTATGCTCACAAGCTTAACACTTCTTCGACGAGCATCATCAAGAGGAACTTTTAGGAGCCCATCATACTTTTAATTTTTTGCCCAGGTCGGTCCAACAGTCGAATGACTAAAGGGTTGGACTCGTCAACTGAACCAAATGACTAGTGAGTTTCGGTTTTAATGGGCCAAACAGATTGTTCTGAAGATAGGAGCTACGGGCCCCTAGTTCAATTTCTCTTGTTTGTTTTTATATCATTTTCAGATTTATTGTTGAAATAATTGTTGTAGTGACCAAAAAATCATCAGAGATCTATAAAATGAGATCTCTGGGCACAAATCAAGACGCATATTAATGCAAATTCCTATATCTTCGTTTCTATTTTAAACTTACAAAAGATCGAGTTGTCCAGGGAAATCCTCTACTGTTGCATGGTAAAGGATTGCAATCAAGAGATTCGGCTTGTTGTACCCTAGAAACATCTCGACGGAACCCTTTCGCAAACTTGAGTATTCACTTGAGTAAGAAGCAAATAGTGTTCTAAAGATAGCGACTACGGGCCCCTAGTTCAATTTCTCCTGTTTGTTTTTATAACATTTTCAGATTTATCCAATACGACATTAATACTTGATAGAGCTCACTACGATGAAAAGACGGTAGCGATGATTACACGTCTTTTCCGAGTTTCAAAATTTAAAGTTAAGAATAATGAGGAAAACTTCCATGCCATTTCTGTACTCCTTCGATTTCAGGAAAATTTCTATTCTATTCACAAAGAAAGAAAAGTCATGTCAGTGAAACTCTGACGAGTCAACAGCTACAAGCCCATTTTCTTTCAGCGGCATAGACAGAAACTGATGTATATTATATCCAAGGATACTCTAACCCTTGTTGTTCATTCAGAAATTTCCAATGCATTAATTTGTTTATTTTACATAAGAGCCAAACATTTCCCATCTTATCAATGTAAGAAACCTAAGCTTCATTTGCTTGATAGCATATTTAATGAATTATACTACCTGTGATTGATATGCTATCATTGTTTTCATAAGAAACTTTCGTATAACACTCAAATGTACTTTCGCAACAAACTCAAAGAACTAATATTATGAAATCATAATAATTGTCATGAATATTTCATGAACTTGTGAGCTTAAGTAATAGGTCCCAATCCTCTAAAATTACTACAAAAATGAAAGCCTTGATATTGATAATTCATAATTTAAATAATGGAAAGGTGAAAGTAAACAAGAGGGTGGCTGAAGACCATGAACAGAAATAAAAGTACATCCATGTGATTGCACAGCAATTTAGCAAAGGAAAAACCAACATCGTATACAAAGCAAATACCCTGCATTTTAAAGCTCAGGACACTGTACAACTGCATACCCCCAATCAAAACTCCCACCAAAAAATGAACTGGCATGGCACCAATTTAATAGTTAAAATTATAATTACCTAATTTTCTAAAACAATTTGATAAACTTTTGAACTAGAAGAATGAGTGGTGTAGCCTGACCTGCAGCTTAGATGTAGCATGATCTGCAGGATGTGCTTGTAAAAATTTAGAGAGAACCGATCGATCAGCATTTTTAGAATGACTATCTCCACCAGTCCCAATCCCAAACCAATCGGAATAATCTGTGCACATAGAGGTGCCAGCACTTTCAAGAAGTGCTCTTATTTGCTGCAGAAGTAAAGATAAGTGAAATCCAGTACTTGGAATCAAGAAATGTTTTAAATTGAATGTATAGATTTTTTTCAAAAAAAAAAAAATTACATATTGAAGCAAAAAGTAATTAATCATACCTGCTTTTCATCGGACCTATTGGCAGAACATATTTCTCTCAAGCTTGGTCCCATATCATGGCCAACTGGAGGTCATGGTATTAAATTAGGCACACTTGAAAAAGAAACATCAATATGTTCATAATAATAAGCAACATGTCTGTGACCATAAACCGAGACGACTTGGTTACACAAATCTTTAGATACAGAATTTTAAAAAGTTACAGTATTATTCAATTTTTAAGCAGAACAAAAATGACACATAAACCAAGAAGATCACTCTATTCCTTTATCATTTGTTATTTAAAATAAGTAAATGATATGAAGACAATATTTAATCTTCGTATTTATTCAACAAAATTTGCTTCATTATTGAATATATATTATTTGTATACTGAAACTTCAAAGTTAAAACAGCTCACAATTTTTTGAAAACTTCTTAATCACAAAAAAGAAATTTCAGTGAGTAAAGGTAATTCAACTGTTTGAAGGGTATAACTAAATTTTGTTGAAGGTAAACCCTGACTAAGCAACTGCCCTAGTGAAGGCATTTAAAAAAATAAATAAATAAATAAAATAAATATAAATCACAAGAGGAAGAAGTAGATTTTATTGCTAACATGGCATCAAGTAGTACTTATAACTAACAAAAAAACATTGTGATAAACCAAAATAAAATACTGTGCTCTGGAGTAATAGCAGAATGAAAAACACAATTTAAAAGAATCGTGAAGTTTCTATCATCTTCAATGAGCTAAGATCTTTCGGTACATAAAAAATTCTTTAAGAGAGGTACTTTAATTCATAAAGAAGAACAACCATCTACTCAAATGGGACATTTCACAAAAGTAATAATTGCACGTCCCTATCTTTCATTTTTACAGGATACACGAAATTGAGTGTAACAAAATTATATTGTGTCATCCAGTTAACTAAGAACTTCCTAGAAAGGCTTCAACCACGGAATCCAAGGATTCCTAGACAGACTTCAACCATTCTAGTAAAAAGGACATACGTTCAGCTCATTATAATTTAATCAAATTTATTGATCAGAACCTAATAATCATATCATCAATACCATCAACACTGTCATAATTCGCCTTGTCATTTTCTGTATAAAGTCCATCATATTATTTGCAAGAAAAATAATTCCTTAGTGAATGCCTCTTTCAACTTCTTCACATCTCTAATTATCAAGGTAGGGAAGAAGTGCGGAAGAAGGAAATTCTAAGTCAGAAGCACAATGATATAGAAGAAAGTTTTGCAGAAAAATTGAGATAAAAAACTGCTCCCATTGATGCAAATTCAGATCAAACCAGCTGATGAACCAATCACTCAGAACCAGAAGTACGGAATGGCATGGGGTATACCTCCATCAAATGGTTGAAGAGAAAAATCTTTTAACACTTTCTCCATATGTTTTGAGCTTTCATGACTAACAATGCGAGCCACAAGACCCTCTAATATTTCTCCTTGCGCCTTTATGTGATCCTTTGACCCTGCACGTAGATCCAAAGATCATGTCAGCAGAAACAGAATAAATAATTTCATATATACACATCAATATGTCAACCACTTATGACGAATAAAAAACTTAAGGGAGTTGAATTCCTTAATCGTACTCCATTCAAAAGGAATCCCAATATATTGTTCAACCTATACAAAGGATATACAACTTTAAACCAGATAACACATATCAGGCGGGTATGAACATTTCTAAAAGACTACTCTCTTCAGAGTCTTACATTAGTTAGACACATAAATTGTTCAAACTTGAGATCCATTGAAAGTCATTTTCATGGGATCATGTGGGAAAAATCTGTACAGTTTTCAAACAGATCACGATTATAAGGCCCCATTATCTCAGTTTACTCCAATGACGTACACAAAATTTTTCAGTATTGAGATCCATGAAAGTGCTTTTTTTTAAGTATTCAAGTGCTGTACTCCGTGTTTAACTGGAAAAAGACTTGAGGAGAAATTATCTTAAAGTACTCACTTAAGATACCAAGTAGGACACTAGGGCTGCAGTATCTTAGTGTATTCCATTTTCAAAGCAGAGTAGAACTTTTCGGACCTATTATCTTAGTGTAAGCTTTTTAATATGCTGTAAAACACTAAACCCCCATTATCAGCCTTTAGATCCATGAAAATATATTTTTTACAAAACAGTGCAGTGTATTCTGTTTTCAAAATTAAATGTGAAAGGCCCCGTTTTACCAATAAAATCTGTTGTAAAATTGAGGATGACAGTTACCACCCATTATCTCAGTGTACTCCATTTGCCAAATGAAGCACATTCTCATAAACATGCACACGTGAAGTGTGCACACACACACACACAAACGAAATCATAAGTTTCTCCAAGAGCACAACTCAGCAAGGATGTAAAAGACCACAGAACTATCTGGATATAAAGAAATATGCCACAGATCAAACATGTGTAATGAAAAGCTTGTCCAACATTAAAAACCAGTAACAAATGCAAATGGCCACATTAACTACTATATAAAAAAGAAACGAAAGAAGAATCACAGATCAAAATACCGGATTTTCAGTACGTATCATCCGAAACATTCAATGTATCGCCGATACATTGAATGTATCGGTCTGGTACAAAAAAAAATCCATTCTAAAGCCACAGACGTCTGTTTTGAAGCTACGGACTTCCGTCACTTAAATTTTATATGAAATTATCATATGATAATTTCAAATTATTACCAATAATTTGAAAATATTGTCCGATACAGACAATATATTGCCCGTATCGGACGAAAACATACCTATTTTTTGGGGTGCCCGATAAATACTGCATTAATCGTATCGGGCATCACTGAAACCGTTACTTATCGGAGGATACATATCAGTTTCGTCCGAGATTTTGACCCATGCGAAGAACCAAAGTTTCTTTTAAGAAAATTAAAATTAGAAATGTAACCTGGTATTGATATGTCAGCAACTTCATCAAGAGCTCTACATACAGAGGTTGCAGTTCCTTCTTCACATAATGCATCATAGGCAGCAAAAAAGGAAGTTACAGATTTCCTTCAGTTCCACAAAAGAAAAAATCAGATACAAGAAAATCTAAGCTGATGGTAGATGTTTCTACATGCTCATTCCCACATATAAAGGGCTTTTGAAAATCATAACTCAAAAGCAAAAGTTTTGCATGAAATCTAGTAAGGAATTAACATGAAATGCCTCTATACAAAAGAGAATAAATAATTATTTTATTTTTTAAAATTCCAAAAATGGGGTCAAGGAATAAGTTGAAAAAAAAAAGGAAACCAGTCGGAATACTATTTACCAAATGTAACAAGCAATACAATTCAGTAGAAAATCGGTAAGGATATAGATTTGGCTAGAATAAATCTGATAAAGAAATAAAACTTGGAACAGGAAGGAGCTTATTTAAAAGAACAAGGAACTATGAACTGTTATTTTAAAGCAACAAACTTCATAGCATTAACACCATTCAAAGATATGGAGGTCCACTAGGGCTCACAATCACAAGATCAATCCTCTAGCTTTCCCATCCAAATTCTTTTAACAAAAATTGTGTGACAAAAGAAGAATCTAAATCATCACATCCTCCACATGACTCAGATGCATAAATCATTGTCATCATCGTATCACGCCATTGTCATTGGAACCACTGTCCTCTTCCTCGCTCACTTTGCCATATCTATTTAGGGACGGCTATGCAAATTCTATTTCTCCACTCATTTCTATTTCGAGCTCAAACTTCATCACTTTACAATCCATGACCATCCTCATCTTCTTCGATAGTGATGAGGACATCAAGTTCAAGCAGCCCCATGACGTGTCAAAGGCGGAAGAAGATCGGTAAAGGCGAAAGAAAGAAAATCAGCTCAAATTAGAAGAAGTGAAAATTGTTCAGTCGATCAATCGACTCCAGCCATCGATCGATAGAGCATGGACAGTGAAACAATATTTTGAGGCGAAGTTAAATTCCTCATTCGATTGATCAAGCAGGGAAATTCGATCGATCGATTTAGACCTGTGGCGTCTAACAATTAATTACATTGTCAATCGATCGATCGAGCCCCAGAATCGATCGATCGACCAGTTACACGGAATTTGGCGGAAGTTTATTATTTTGAGTCAAAAGTTACCATTTGTGTTTTATTTGCATTAAGATTATTCTAATTTCGTATTAGGGTTTTGGTTAGCCTATTTAAAGGCTTGTAAACAACTTTATTATTAGTTTTTGGTTAATTAAAATTGCTTTTGCAAGCTTGAGAGTTCTAAACTTTCGTGAGGGTGTGATTCTCTCAAAACGGAGATCGATTCTTCGATCCCGCGTGTGGTTTGGTGGGAGGCCAACTCTTCTTTCATCTTTATCTTCTTTAGATCTACGGTTTGCATAAATAACGTAACCCTAATTAGTTATTCCTCAATTAAATCTCAGATCTAGCCTATTTAATTCATAAAAATCCAAAATCAACCTATCTATCTTCATTAAATTATTGTTAGCCTTTTATTTTTGTATGGTATCGAGAGAACCCGCTTGTGAGTTCGTTTGACGCTCTAAAACTATCGGAGATTTAGCCGTTAATAAGAACCCTAGTCTTCTAGATCCGATAGGGAACATACACGAAAAGTAACACTATTTTGGGCCGTAATTAAATTATCCAATTGAATTTCTAGAATATTTTTGTGGTAATTTGTCATGAGAAATTGTTATTTTAATTGCTTAAATTAATTTTGATTTTAATCTCAGCCCTAGCATTGCATTTAGTACGTTCCCGCATCAAATTGGTATCAAAGCATCAGTTTTAGTTTTAGGGTTTCATTGTTCATATAGGTTCTAGGATTTATTTCTTTTATTGTTTATTTTGCATCATTTCAGATTTTGTCTCTCATCACCCCAAATTTGTCTTGCATCATATAGTTTTATCTTGCATCATCATGGATCCCCTTAAGATGGAAGCCCTAATTAAAAACCTTTCGTCTAAGTTGACCACGAGTCACGCCGCCCTCCAAGCCCAAATGATGGAGCAACACAAACAATTGCAACAACAGTTGCGTGATCAACAAGCCCGACATAAGGTTTTGGAAACCCGTGTTGATGAGAACAATGAGTTTCTCACCGACATTCACAATAAAGCCAACGCAAATGAGTAGGTCAACCACGTCGTGAAATTCAAACAGATCAGGACGATAAAATCATGAAATATGTGAAAATGGACGCCCCAACTTTCGACGGGAAAAGAAAACTTAAGGTCTTTCTCGAGTGGGTCACCGGCAAGGAGAACTACTTCAAGTGGTATGCCATGTCCGAAGAGCGAAAAGTCTGATTTGCTAAGGTCAAACTTTCCGGACAAGCTCGACTTTACTGGATGAGGTTAGAGCGTCGTAGGCGGGCCCAGGATCTTCCACTCATTTCTACTTGTAGAGAGATGAAGACCCAGTTGAATGAGACGTATGTTCCTCTATCCTACGATGAACGTATTCTCGATCAGTGGCATTCATTGCGCCAAGGGAATTCCCCAGTCACAGAATATATCGATAGATTTGAAGACCTGAAGACCTAAGCTGATGTGGATGAGCCGGAAATGGTTATCCAATCCCGATTTTGAATGGGCCTTTGCGCAAAACTACAAAGGGAACTCATTCCATACCCTGTTGCCGACCTAGAGGAATGTTTCGTTAGAGTCGAGGAGTTAGAGTGATACCTCAAGACTAGTCCTCCGTCTAGTTATAGGTCTAACCGTTCTGAGTCAAAGCCCAACACTAGTGCCCCGCCTGCTAGGCCCAACCCAGTTACTACACCAGTCACCAGAGTCAATAAGGGTAAAAGTCCAATGCTCGAAGGCCCCAAAAGCGATGGTCAAAATAAATGTTAGAAGTGTCAATATCGGGCATTTTGCAACACAAAGCCCATCCTGAAACCTGTTTATAGTTGAGGACACTGAAAATGAGCATGACGAGGGTACAGTTGAAGTCTACGAGCCTTGGTTTTCCCTAGTGATGAAGAAGATTGTGTAGGGGAACGAACAGTGGCTTGCCTAAGGGATATCGCCTACCCCGTCGAGGAGAATAAAACCTCGCAGGCTCTTGTGGTTAGATGTGCTCTAGCCCAGTCAAAGGAGAGTGATGATTGGCGACGGGATAATATCTTCTATACCATAGCCAAGTGTGGGGAGAAAGCATGTCGAGTCATCGTCGACAGTGGAAGTTGCACCAATGTGGTTTCTGAGAGTACAGTTTCTCGCTTAGGGCTTGCACTCGTAACTCACCAACGACCCTACAAAATCGTGTGGATCAATTCATCATCTAGCTCTGCTTCACAAAGGTGCAAGTTCCTATACAATTCAGCTCGTATAAGCACACCTTGTGGTGCGATGTTGTGCCTATAAATGTGGGGCATATCATCCTTGGGAAGTCGTGGTTGTATGACATAGACGTTACACTGTTCAGGAAATCGAACGTGTGTTCATTCACTCATGACGGGAAAACAATAAAGATCATTCATTTACCTCCTAAACCACTCACAGTGAAACCAACTAGGTCAAGTGATAAAGGCATGATAAAGAGAGAGAAAAAACATCTAAGGTCATTCACATCGTTAGCCCTCTTGAGTTTGAACGAGGCACTAAGACAGAGGACATCGTTTATGTCCTTGTCACAGTTGAGAAATCCAAAGAGTCAGTCGTTGAGGTTCCAAAAGAGGTTGAACCAATAATGAATGAGTTTCGGGATGTCTTTCCTGAAGACCTTCCAACTGAATTACCACCTCTACGGGACATCCAACACGCCATTGATTTGGTCCTTAGAGCTACCTTGCCTAACTTGCCCCACTATCGTATGAATCCATCCGAGCACTCGGAGTTAAAGAGGCAAGTTGATGAACTTCTCCAAAAAGGGTTCATAAAGGAAAGCTTGAGTCCATGTGTCATGTCAGTGTTGTTCACACCCAAGAAAGATGGGACTTGGAGGATGTGTGTGGATAGTCGCGTTATTAACAAGATCACCGTCAAGTATCGGTTCCCTACACCGAGACTGGACGATATGCTGGACATGATGGTTGGTGCTATTGTTGTCATAAGCAATCGCTTAAGCGAGTAAGCGATCCTAAGCTACAAAATCGCATAAGCCATCATGGCTTATGCGATTTTCACACTATGCAATCGCATAAGCCATATTTTATGAATTATGCGATCGCATAATGCCCCAACGGTCATATTTATGACCGTTTGAGACTTTAATATTAAAAAAATTGTTTTTTGAGGTCTCATTGCCTCTATAAAAGGGTGGGTTGGGTCTTCTACTCACACAATTGTTTTAGCTCAAACTTCCTCTCTAATCTCCATTCTTTACTCCCAATCTCCTCCCATCTTTCCTTTTTTATTTTTTTATGCTTTGTAATCTTTTTTTTAGTAAATTAAATTGTTGTAAACTTAGTAATATTAGTGCGTTCCAAAGACTCAAAGGGAAAGATCAAGGATTAAGATTCAAGAGTAAAGAAAGCTTATAGATCAAATCTTCTATCAATCAAGCGACCTGGATCAAGCAAGCAAGCCTTTTGGGAGGTTTGAGTTTTATTATTTTTGTTTCAAAAATTTTAAATCTCTAATTTTCTTTTCCTAGTTCCTACTTTCCATCATCATTCACCAATTAATTATGTCTATATCTTCAACCCCGGATCATCTAAGACCTAAATCGAATGATCCGGGTTAGAAATATGGACGATATCAGAGTCCTGCCGAGAAAGCAACCATAGTTTGTACCTTGTGTGATTATGAGAGCATGGGTGGCATAGGCCATCATAAACAACATCTTGCTCATGGAGCTGGAGCAAATGCCAGGGCTTGTAGAAAAACTACTGCGGAAATCCGAAAGGAAATAATGGAGTATATGGACAAGCGTTCTAGGAAAAAGCATGATCAAGATGTTGTTTTAGAAGGTTATATGGAAAGTGTTCATGATGACTATGAAGATGATAGATCTACACCATCAACGGCCCAAAGTAGACGACCTCCACAACCACCATCGAAAAAAGCATGTGGTCGTCGTACACTAGAAGGATGGTGTCGACCACATCCGGAGGATGTGGTTAATCAAAGGGAGGGTAAGGACCCGCCCAAACAACACTAGAGAACCGATTTAAGGGTAAGGATAAACCCACCACAATCCAATATGTGGCTAAGTGGTTCTACCAAGTCTGCATTGCTTTCAATACCGTTCAGCTAAAGAGCTTCAAAGTGATGGTTGAAGCTCTTGGGCAATTTGGGCCCGGACTTAAACCCCCTTCCTACCATAAAATCATCGCCTCAAAGAAGAGGTGAGTGACCAACAATATATTAGCCGAATATAAGGACGCATGAAAAATATACGGTTGCACATTGATGGCCGATGGATTGACGGATAGAAAACCGGTCAGACATTGATCAACTTCTTGGTAAATTGTCCTACTAGAACTATTTTCCTAAAATCGGTAGATGCATCAGCCCATTCTCACACGGCCGAATATTTTTTACACTTTTGGATAAGACCATTGAGGAAACAGGACCCGAATACGTTGTCCAAGTTGTAACGAACAATGCGGCATCCTACATAGCCGTCGGTCGCCTCCTTATGGAGAAGTGACCGCAACTATATTGGACGCCATGTACGGCCCATTATTTAGACCTAATCCTAGAGGATATAAGCAAACTACATACTAAAACAATTGTTAAAGCTAGGAGGATAGTTATTTTTATGTACAAACATTCGCTTCTACTTCAAAGAATGCGCAAAGCAACAGAAGGTAATTTATTATATCCCGCCGTGACCCGATTTGCAACCGCATTTTTAACTTTACAAAGCTTGTATGCAAAAAAAAAAAGAACTTAGAAGTTTTGTAACATCGGCCGATTGGAACAATAGACCTTGGTCAAAGAAAGCCGATGGTAAACAAGTTGCACAAACATTGCTCCAAAACCAATTTTGGACTAGTATTGCACAAACCCTACGTGACTCCCAACCAATCATAGAGGTGTTACAATTGGTGGATGGTGATGAGAAACCACCAATAGGAAATATATATAGTTTTATGGAGGGTGCCCAAGAAAAAATAAAATCTAATAATCAATTCAAGTAAAGGTTATATCAACCTGTATTGGATATAATCAACAAGAGGTGGGAAAGTCAAATGGCATCTCCACTATATTCAGCTGCCTTCATTCTTAATTCGGCGGTGTACTTTGCACACCCGGATCGAGATGAAGCGGATGCCACTCACATGGTTGGCTCTCTTGATTGCTTAGAAAGAATGGTCCCTGATAGAGGTGAACAAGATAGAATAAGCCATCAATTTGATCGTTACAAGAAGGCGGAAGGATTTTTTGGAAGGGACATAATTATTCGACATAGAAGTACAAAAATTCCACGTAAAGTATAAACTTTAAAATTCTCTAAAGTTCAAACTAATTAATGTATTTTATTTCTACTCTAGTAGTTCTGACTTCTAATAATTCTATTTAATCTACAGTCGACTGGTGGGCAGCTTATGAGGTAGATCCGATAACAAAGAATCTCATTTTGAAAAAACTGGACATTAGGATACTTGGCCTTACTTGTTCCGCTTCCGGATGTGAGCGGAATTAGAGTTCTTTTGAGATGGAATTGAAGTCTTAAACAATTAAATTCAATCCATGAATATTTTAATTAAATTATAAGTTTTTAATAGTCCTACTCCTCGTGTTTAACAGCTCCACACAAAGAAAAGGAACTGACTTGAGCAAAAGAAGCTCAATGACTTGGTGTTCATGCAGTACGATCAAAAATTGCGTGAACGATTCCTTGTCAGGCGAGAGAAACCGAACTTCTATGATCTCACCTGTGTGGATGATGTGCCTGCTGACCATCCATGGATGGTTGATTCTCCAGATGAGCCTGTCTTTTATGGGGAAGATTTGACATGGGTCCAAGTAGGGTTGTCAACGGGTCGGGCCGGGTTCAGACCGGGTTTTTCACCAGGCCATTTATTTTTTTTTTAATTTGGGCCCGGCTCGGTTAGCTATCAGGGTCGGGCCGAGCTCAGCTCGTTTGTAGAATTTTCCGGCCCGAACCTGACCCGATTAGCTAGCCGGGCCGGGTTTCTCACCTTTTTTATAAAAAAATTAAGTTTTTTTTTTAAAGGATCTTAGTTAACCGGGTCAGGCCGGGCCTAACACTTTGAATCCCGAACCCGGGCCCATTTCTTATCCGAGTCGGGCCTGACCCTTTTAATAAATTATCAGAAAATTTGGGCCCAAACCCGGCCCATCCGGGCTGAAGCCCGGCCTGTTGACAGCCCTAGGTCCAAGTTGAAGCAGTGGCTCTTGGTCCGGTACCCACTGATAGGAGGAGGCGAACTGTTGGTGGAGGTAGTAGCAGTCAAGGCATACATATTGATGAAGAAGATGAAATAATAGAAGAGAATAGACAGCCAGATGATATAGATTCCATACTAGAAGAAGAGGAAGAAGAAGAGTATGTAGAAGGAGATGATTCCGATTACGATGGCAATGCTAGTGATGATGATGGAGATGTACCACAATGGGTTAAAAATGAATGTGTAGAATACATTGTTGGTACTCAATATCAAAATTAAAGTTATAATTTTGAATATTAGTATGTAAAAGTTCATTTTTAAATGCAAGAATGTCTATTTTTCCCTTCTGGAGACTTGAATACTTATTGTTAATTTATTTTTATTTTTATTTTATTTTTATTTTATTTTTATTTTTTTTGAAAAAAATATATATATGCCATGGCTTAAGCGAAATGGAGCCAAATCGCTTAGAATCACTTAAGCCATTTGACAACAAGTGTCACGATATTTTAGAAGATCGATCTAAAGAGTGGGCACCATCAGATCCGAGTTCGTCCCAGAGACGAGTGGAAAGCTGCCTTCAAAACCAAAGATGGTTTGTATGAGTGGTTCGTCATGCCTTTCAGACTTTCAAACGCCCCGAGTACTTTCATGCGTATCATGATGCAAGGGTTGAGGCCTTTCATAAGCAAACTCCTTGTAGTCTATTTCGACGACATCCTTATCTATAGTCACAACAGGGAACAACACCTGGGCCACTTAAGGCAAGTTTGCATGACTCTCAGAGGAGAGAAATTATGCGCGAACCTGAACAAGTGCACATTCATGTCGCATAGCGTTTTCTTCTTAGGGTTTGTCGTAACCTCTGAAGGGATGACTGCAGACCCCAAAAAGGTCAAAGCTATCGTGGAATGGCCCGAACCTCAAAACATTCACGAAGTCCGTAGCCTCTATGGGTTAGCCACGTTCTACAGGTGGTTCATCCATAACTTCAGTACGG
Source organism: Chloranthus sessilifolius (assembly GCA_021018995.1). Classification (NCBI taxonomy): domain Eukaryota; kingdom Viridiplantae; phylum Streptophyta; class Magnoliopsida; order Chloranthales; family Chloranthaceae; genus Chloranthus; species Chloranthus sessilifolius. The sequence continues at coordinate 74,728,209 of CM037589.1, forward strand.
TAACTTTCCCTATCATCGATTGCATAAAAGGGGGGAGTTTCGATGGACACCTGTTTGCGGCAAAGGCTAATCACGAGACGGAAGCTCCAGTCATGCACCTTCCTGAATTCTCTAAAGTCTTCGAGGTTGCGTGTGACGCGTCAAGCGTAGGTATTAGAGTATTAAGCCAAGAGGGTCATCCGATATCTTATTTCAGTGAAAAGCTGAATGAGGTCAGGCAAAAGTACTCTACCTACGACGGAGTTCTATACGGTAGTGAAATCTCTTAAATATTGGAAACGCTATTTGCTACCACATGAATTAGTCTTGTTCTCTAATCACGAAGCCCTGCGATTTTTGAGTTCCCAAAAGAAGTTAAACCCGCGACATGCGAAATGGGTTGAACAACTCCAAGGGTTCACCTATGTGCTGAAACATAGAGCCGGATTAGAAAATCGAACTGCTGATGCGCTGAGTTGTAGAGTGGCAACGTTTCACTCATTAAGTGTTGAGGTAACTGGATTTGATCGCCTCGTGGAAGATTATCCCACATGTCCGGATTTTGGTGAAGTGTACACCTCACTTATGAGTGGACAACCTATCAGAGAAAGTAAGTACACCCTACAGGAAGCGTACTTGTTCTTAAAAAACCCATTGTGTATTCCCCTCACTTCTTTGCGAGACTTTCTTGTTTGGGAATTACATACTTGAAGGGTTGCCGGCCACTTTGGTCGCAACAAAACCGTTGCATTGGTTGAGGACCTATTCTATTAGTCAAATCTCACCCGAGATGTTGCCAAAATTATCAGTTAGTGTCGTGTTTGCCAACTAGCAAAACAAAAGAGGCAAAACACCGGATTATACACGCCTTTACCGATGCCGCATACCCCATGGCAAGACCTTTCTATGGATTTCGTATTAGGCATCCCCAAAACCCTCCAAAAGCACAACTCGATGTTTATCGTTGTGGACCATTTCTCAAAAATGGCCCACTTCATTTCGTGTTCCAAGACCTCCGATGCAAGTAATATTGCTACCCTTTTCTTTAACGAGGTCATTCGTTTACATGGTTTGCCTAAGACTATAGTGTTCGACCGCGATGTTAAATTTGTCAGTTACTTTTGGAAGACATTGTGGCACAAAATGGGGACCCGTTGACCAACTTTCAAGGGGCAGATCTGTGGAGGAAAGTCGTTCCTCTCAAAGTTAAGTTTTTTGTGTGGGCGTTATTCAAAGGGAGAATTCTAATGTAGGACCAGCTAATTCGGAGGGGGAAGGAGATCCAAAACTGTTGCGTTATGTGCAACAAGGGGGAGGAGACTGCCCCTCATTTGTTGATTCACTGTGACGTGGCGCAGGATATTTGGAGCATTGTTCTAAAGTCGTTCGATATGAGTTGGGTGATGTCGAAGACGTCGTATGCTCTATACATGATCTGGGGGGATACTAATATGGAGGGTCATCTTAAGGAGTATTGGGATGTTGCCACGTTCGCGGTCTTTTGGGGCTTATGGCGTGAAAGGAACGTGTTCCGAGCTGAAATGCCAACCGGTGGGGATGGTCATGAAGTCCATAAGAGATTTGTTGTGGAGTTGGGTTTCGGTTGGCGGGCATGGTAATCAAGAGGGGTCTTTCCTTTGGGACTCGGGATAAGTTGAGTAGTGTAGGTTTGGCACTCGTGATTTTTTCATGAGGCTGCTGCCATCTTGTAGCAGTTTTCTTTTGTTCTCATTTATTCTGTTTTTGGTCGTTTATTTGTATTGGTTTTTCAACATCTTGTTGCGCATCAATATAATTCCTTTACTGATAAAAAAAAAATGGGACCCGGCTTCAATTTTCATCTGCATACCATCCCCAAATTGATGGGCAAACCGAGGTTGTCAATAGGAGTCTAGGCAATTTGTTACGGTGTCTAGTAGGTGAACACATTAGGAGTTGGGATTCCATCTTACCTATCGTTGAGTTTGCATATAACAATTTGGTTAATAGAACCACAGGCATGAGCCCGTTCCAAATTATGCATGGGTATAAGCCCAGGACACCAGTAGAACTCATTCCAATGTCCATTCATCAAAGGTCATCAGAGTCTGCATTCACATTTGCGCATCACATTCATGAGTTGCATGCTGAGATTAAGAAAAGAATTAATGCAAACAATGAAAAATACAAGTTTTCTGCAGATTCTCATAGAAGGTTCAATAATTCCAAGAGGATGATTTTGTGATGATTCGAAACAGACCTAAGCGATTCCCGCAATAAGTTGCAAAGAAGTTACAAGCTCGTGGTACTGGACCCTATCAGATCTTGAAGTGTGTCGGTTATAATGCTTACATCTTAGATCTTCTGCCAGAATTAGAGATTAGCACGACCTTCAATGTGGAGGACCTCATTCCATTCCATGGCCCTTCAACCATCCCACCCAACCCCTTTAAACCTTCTACATCCGATACCCCAATTATTCCCCTACCCACACCATTACCCCCACCTACAACGCAAATTTGTGAGATCATCGAAGAAGTGCTGGAAGATCAGATTGTGTCCACCAACCAAGGGGGACTACAGAAGTATTTGATCAAGTGGAAGAACAAAATCGATTCAAAGAATACGTGGATCACCAGGGAAGAGTTTCAACAGATTGATTCGAATCTCTTGAACCTCTATCAAAACCAGTATTCATCAAGGATGAATCCGTCTAACCCGAGGAGAGTTGATGGAGACATCAGGTTCAAGTAGCCGTTAGTGACGTATCGAAGGCGAAGAAGATCGCCAAAGGCGAAACAAAGAAAATTAGCTCAAACTCGGAGAAGTGAAAATTGCTCAATCGATCAATCAACTCCAGCCATCAATCGATCGAGAATGGACAGTGAAATAATATTCTGAGGTGAAGTTAAATTCCTCAATCGATCAATCGAGTAGGTAAACTCGATCAAAAAATTTAAACCTGTAGCGGCTGACAATTAATTACTTTGTCAGTCGATCAATCGAGCCTTAGAATCGATCGATCGATCAGTTACGCGAAATTTGGCGGAAGTTTATTATTCTGCGTCAAAAGTTACCATTTGTGTTTTATTTACATTAGGATTATTCCAATTTTGTATTAGGGTTTTGGTTAGCCTATTTAAGGCTTGTAAACAACTTTATTATTAGTTTTTGGTTAATTAAAATTGTTTTTGCAAGCTTGAGAGTTTGAAATTTTCGTGAGAGTGTGATTCTCTCAAAACAGAGAGCGATTCTTCTATCCCGCATGCAGTTTGGTGCGATGCCAACTCTTCTTCCATCTCTATCTTCTTCAGATCTACGGTTTACGTAAGTAGATAACCCTAGTTAGTTATTCCTCAATTAAATCTCATATCTAGCCTATTTAATTCATAAAAATCCAAAATCAACCTATCTATCTTCATTAAAATATTGTTAGCCTTTTATTTTTGTACGATATCGAGAGAACTCACTTGCGAGTTCGTTCGAAACTATCAGAGATCTAACCGTTCATAAGAACCCTACTCCTCTAGATCCGATAGGGAACGCACACGAAAAGTAACGCTATTTTGGGTTGTAATTAAAATATCCAATTGAATTTCTAAAATATTTATGTGATAATTTGTCCTGAGAAATTGTTATTTTAATTGCTTGAATTAATTTTGATTTTAATCTCAGCCCTAGCTTTGCATTTAGTAAGTTCCCGCATCAGATAGTGTTGCCAGCTTTCCGCATCTATTTGAGGACGTCCATGCAAGTTCTATTTCTCCACTCATTTCTACTTATAGAGTTGAGCAGTTCATCACTCTACAATCCTTCATGTCACTCCTCATGACTTCCCTCCAAATCCTAAGTCTTCCTCTCCCCCCACTTCCTACATAGTGTTTGAAATGATTTGAATTGTTTCAAAGGCCCGGCATGCATTGTTTTTAGAGCTGAATTGAAGAATAAAATAAAGTCTAAAAGTGGCTCGAACAATATTGGAATTCACGTGAACCAGAATTACTGAGATCTACAATCCGAGATCCTGGATCACGTGGTCACTTAAAAGCTCACGTGATGTCCCATTCCCTTGGATCTCCAAGAATATAAAAATTTCAATTTCATTTCTTTCTATTTTAGATGAGGTTTCTAGAAAATAGGAGTTAAGTAATTCATGTTTACCTTTTTTTACTACAGTTAAAAGTCCAAGATATAGGAGTCCTAGTTAGGAAAGAAAGGAAATAGAAATTTTATCTTCAATTACATATGTAAAATTACTTCAGAAACTTTATTTTTGATTTTTTATTAATGTAAAAGTTCAAAGTATTTCGAGAGTTTTACTCTCATTGAAGTCATGACTTTTGAGGCAAACCCGGGTGATTAAGAGGGTTTTAGATCCACTTATACGGCTTTAACTCTTTCTTTTAAGACTGATTTGTTGACTGCCGATCCCTGGTTCTGATACCTAGTTCTGCTGTGATTCCAGTCTTGTTAGATTGATCCGGAGGGTGATCTGATTACGTTTCTAAACTGATAGTGCTAGTGTGTGTGCTGTTATTCTTTATACTGCAGCTACATATCTGTTCATATAGACTACTGCTGTCTTCTATATTATTAAACTTCTGTGATTGCGGTTACTTCTATATATATATATATATATATTTATTTATTTTTATTTTTATTTTTTATCAGTAATAGAGATTATATATATAACCAGCAAGGTGCTGAAACACAATACAGCCTGGACTCACACAAACCAAAATAGAAACAAGCAACGGAAAAGGGAAAATACAACAACACACGGGCCCCAAAAGAGTTCGGCCCACTTAACCCGAGTCCCAAAAGAAAGAAAGATGACTATCACCAACCCCACCTCTCGCGACCCAAAATCTCACCAACTCCGAAACCGACCTAATAACCATTCCCACAAGTTTATTTTTCTTTTCGAAAATTCTGCAATTTCTCTCGCACCATGGACACCACAGAACGGCGAACAGATTAGCCCTCCAAAAAAACCTTCTCTCCCCCTCCACCTTCACAGCAGCTCAGCTAAGCAATTGCAGATAAGGCGTCTCAGGCATTGTCCAAGATATACCAAATGATTTGTGAATGGCACCCCACACCTCGCAAGCCACTCGGCAATGAAGGAAAAGATGAGCAGCAGACTCCTTCCCGTCGGAGTACATTACACACGAAATCGGGACGTCTTTACCCCTCCGAATCAGCTGATCCCTAGTAAGGATTCTATCCTTACAAAGCGCCTAAACAAAGAACCGGATCTTCAGAGGAATAAGTTCACTCCACAGCCATTTACCTTCAACCCTGATTAGCGGGCGACGCGATAGCCAACGATACAACGATTTGACATTAATTGCCCTTCACGATTCAGGACCCACACCCTCTGATCAACCCATAAGGTTTTTTGCTGCGTCTCATATAGCCTTCTCAGCAAGTCCAAATAGCTCCCCACCTCGCTGTCCCTGAGAAGCCTTCTAGTGGCGACTTCCCAAACCTTCCTCCCACTAGCCATCGAGACAAACTCCTCAATCCTACCACCCGGATTCGAAGAAAGAACGAAGATGTCCGGGTAAGCAGCCTTAAGCGGACCCACATCCACCCACACATCCTCCCAGAACCGTATACGGGTTCCACACCCCCAGCTGTATCGCACCCCTTTAGCAAGAAGCTCCCACAGGCGGGAAATACCTCTCCACCACGCCAAGGTACTCCTGTGGGACGAAAGGCATATCCCCCAGCTACCCCAGGATAGACCATATTTTTCAGATAGCACCAACCACCAGAGACTTCCCCTCTCCTCCACCCTTCCCGCTCTCCATATCCACTTTCCAAGCATAGCCAAATTAGTTCTTTTTAAGCTTCAAATCCCCAGCCCACCACAGGCGATAGGCAGCTGGCACGTGTCCCAGTTAACAAGATGATACCGCCTGTTCATACCCGACCCCTCCCAAAGAAACGACCGTTGAATACGTTCCAGCCGATCGAGAATTTTACTAGGGCACCTAAACATAGACATGAAGAAAATGGGGATCGAAGAAAGCACCGCTTTAACCAAAATCAACCTTCCCCCACTACTCAATAGTTTACCTTTCCAAGACGACAACCGCTGCTCAAACCTCTGCATAATCGGGAGCCAATCACGAATCGTGGGCTGTCTGAGCCCAAGTGGCAAGCCGAGGTACCTACTAGGCAATTCCTCGATTCCACAACCAACCGAACCAGCTAGGTCGATCAGTAGGACATCCTCCACACCAATGCCAGAGACGGCAGACTTGAGGTGATTAACCCGCTGCCTCGACACCGCCTCATAAACCGAGAGCACATCCACCATAGCGCAGAATTCCGCCACATCTGCCTTCCAAAATAAAATTGTATCGTCTGCAAACTGCAAGTGCGAGATGAATCTGCCCTGCTCTCCCACCCGAATGCCAGTAATTATATTTAAATCCCTTGCGCGCCCGATCAGCCCAGATAAAGCCTCCCCAACCATATTAAAAAGAAACAAGGATAAAGGGTCTCCCTGCCTGATGCCTCTTGAGCTCTTAAAATACCCGGCCGACGTGCCATTTATCATAACCGAAAACCACAGAGAGGAATAACATCCGCGCATCCATTTCCTCCAAGTGACGTCGAACCCCAGCCTTCCCAACATGTAGTCGAGATTCTCCCAGCCGATCATATGCTTTCTCCATATCCACCTTCCAAACCACGGTCGGCCGACGCTGCACATGGGCCGAGTGAATTGTCTCATTTGCCACCGCCACAAGATCCGTTAGCTATCTACCACGGACAAAAGCCCCCTGATTGTCGGAAATAATAGTATTCATCACCCACTTGAGCCTGTTAGCCAGCACCCTCGATAAAATCTTGTAGAGACAATTGATTAGACTGATCAGTCGGTAATCGGAAGTATTCTCAACCCCATGAATCTTGGGAATGAGGGTAATAAAGGTGGAGTTTAAGGATCTCCCGATAAAACCAATCAAGTGAAACTCAGAAAACCTCCATCAGGTCCGCCTTAATGGTCTCCCAAAAAGCACGGTAAAACTTCATGGTGAACCCGTCCGGCCCCGGCGCTTTGTTTCTATCTCCAAACCTGATCGCTGTCCACACTTCGTCTTCAGTAAAACTGCTCTCCAGCCCCCTACTAATCTCCTCCGAAAGAGAGTTAAAATGAAGCTCATCCAGCTTTGGCCTCGGAAGTCCCTCATCCGTATACAACCATTTGTAAAAATCAACAATATTATCCCGAACCTGATCGTGACCAGAATAAGACACCCCATCCACGACAATACCTCCCAAATACTTCGATTTGTTACGAGCATTAGCAATCGCATGGAAATACTTAGTGTTAGCATCCCCCTCTTTAAATCAACGAGCCTTCGCTTTCTGCATCCAAAACACTTCTTCGGCCCTACATGTCCTACTGAACTCCACCTTCGTTTTGCAATCTAACCTCCCTCTCATCCGCCGAAAGGTTTCTGGTCTCCTCCAAATTATCCAACATTTTCAGTTTCGAGAGCAAGGTTTCCTTTCTAACGTGTGCCCAACCATACTCATCCCTGTTCCAAATTTTGATTCTATCTTTTGCCGGCGAAGTTTAGAGAGGAAACGGTAAGCAACAGTCCCATTCGTCACTGGTTTCGACCACCATCCCCGGACCTTCACCCGAAAGGACTCATCCAGCAGCCACATGTTTTCAAATCGAAAAGGAGAAGGCCCCTTTCCACGAGACTCGCACGTGAGAGTGAGAGGACGATGATCAGAGATGGCACGAGCAAAAGCTTCCAGCCGGACCCCGAGGAAAACATCGAGCCAATCGGTAGAGTAAAGGAATCTATCCAGCCTGCTAAGAGGAGTGTCCTGAAGACTAGACCACGTGAACCGAGCGCCAATTAGGCGGACATCTAATAACCCCTGTCCGAAATGAAAGAATTGAAATCCCGCATGACTCCGAAATTAGGTGGGCCACCCTGTTTTCGAAATCCCACTGGATAGCATTGAAATCTCCACCCAGGCAGAGGGGAAAGTCCCACCGAGCAGCAAGAGCGTTCAGCTCGAACCAAAAATCCCCCCTCCCGGTCAGACGCCGAGCCATAAATGCCCGCAAAACTCCACAGCTTCCCAGACACCTTATCCCAAAGCACCACGAAGGCGGAATAGCAGCCCAATTCCTCGTCCAATTTATCGAAGAGAACTGAAGACTAGGCCACCAGAATCCCTCCGGAACCTCCGATGGAATCAACACCGACCCATCCCAACTTCCACCCCCATGATCGACTCGACCTTCCTTCTATCACAACTTCCCCACTTTGTTTCTTGTAGGGTAATAATGACCGGTTTAAACACCGCAATCACCTGCTTAACCCCCGCCCGCTTCAAACGATCACTAATGCCTCGGTTCCAAGATAACATCTTCATAATCGAAACAGATCAACAGCCCGCCCAACCGGAGGAGACGATTACAATCCCCCCACCCCTCTCCCATCCGACATACCCCATTGTAAACGCGCAAGCTCCCGCGACCCACCCCACCGTTTCCTCTTGATATCCTGGCGACATGTGAGGATGGACCTGAACAACTCCCGCAACTCAGCCTGAGATTCTTTAAACGACATCCCACGGTTTCGCACCACTTCGATCAGCCGGTCAATCTCTGCCACAACACCAGTTTCCGGAGCAGGTCCAACCTCAGAGGCATCTTGACAGGTTTGTAACTGCAAATTCCCGGTCATCTGGGTTCCCCCCTCATCAGACTCTGGGTCCGGCCAGCACCCCACCTGAGCATCCATCCCTAGCACACCATAACCCAAACACAATCCGGCTACAAGCCCCGAACCGGCGTCCCGGGGATTGCCTCTGCAGCGCCGGAGATCCTCCAGCCCGGTTCCCCTACACTTCCCAAAAACTTCGAACTCTCCCATAGAAATAGAATCGCGGGTCTCCACTCCCCCATAAAAGGATAAAATCTGTGCCCCCGGGTCGGCCCACAAGCGATAGGTTAAACCCAGCAAGCAAGACCCAAAAGAAACATGGGTCAGCCTGCCCCAAATGTCCGGACCCAGTTGTTGTTCTAGCCCAACCCAACCCTCCCCCACCTGTCCACAGTACCAACCCTTAACCCGAATCCCTTCGTTATCGTGCCCAAACCCCCTACACGTGTCGCCCCGGTGGGATCTCGGACACGTCATCAAGTCACGTGCCCCCACCTCCAACGCGAGATATAAACCTTCCCTCCTATTTGTCCCGCAGTCAAAACCCTTCAACAGCTCCGAAGAAGCTCCAGAGAATTCTAGAGCAAGGAGACGTGGCAGCTCCGAAGCTCCTCTCACTCCCCGAGGCACCACCCAACAGCGTCTTCTCCTGCGATAAACCCTAAAGCCCTTTTTGGAGACAGAAGAAACTTCCCTCAAAAGGTGACCGACCGCCTCGAACTCCATCGGATCCCAGGTACGACTTCCAACCTCGTCCGTCCTATCCGACAACACCCTCATCTCACCTACCCCCTGTATGTGCAGCTGTACGGATTCTGCATCATCGTACGAGTTGATCTGAACCGTAGAACACCTCGGTGGCGAAAGATCCGTAGCCGGCACAAGCACCGTCAGCACACCATCAGTAACACCATCTCCGATCACGACGCAAGGTGTCCCGGCCTCAGGAGCAGCCACAGTATTCTCCAAGACCGGATCATGAGTCCCTCTCGACGTCCCAGAGGATATGCAGCCCTCCACCGACGCAGCCAACGCTCGCAAAGGCCCACACAGAGCGTCGGGTTCGAGGAAGAACACCTCGGCGAGTACGTCGCCAGCATACGGCCTGGAACAACGAGCCCTCCACCGACTGGATCATGCGTCGGGTGAGCTACTTCTGTGAGAACATGGCGCATCTCGACTCCGCTACCCCAAGTCCCATCAGATCTTTCGTTCGCTTGATGCGGGAGGACGAGCCAATCCAGCCGTGCAACTTCTATGAGGAGCTACAGAACTTGGCCGTCGATCGACACGTCGCAACTCCTGGGGATGTTATCGAGGGAATCGACCACGACGAGGATCTGGACGTGATCCGTATCCCAGAAGTCGGCCGTACGCCTATCAACCAGAATGAACCGGCCACATCGGTCGCCGATCCCGCTGAAGATCTCCGGTGACCAAGCATGTAATGGTAGACCAAAAACTTTAATCTAGACCCCTTCACCCTCCCGATGTACCTGAATGTCTCCCATGTTTGACTCCCAACGCCGGCACACCACCAGGCAGTTATGAATGTAAATATTTTTTTTAATACAAAGCTCCATAGCCCTATCCTTCGATCCAAATCTTAATAGGAATTTAGTGTTAGAGATGATAGGGACCGTAAGCAACCTGGTTGTGGTTAATCCATTGATGTAGCATAAAAAGCGATAACGAATCTCTCGTAACATAAAGCACCACCCAAAAATGGCGCAGATTAGTGGCCAAAGACAGTAGATGCGGTGAGTCAAAATACAAAGCCCCAAAGTCCGTCTTCGGCAGAGCACTCACGTCTGCAACTCTCCTCGGCCCACACCCCGCGATGCCATCAGATGAGGAGGCATTACATTGCCCAACCTGTCCCAGGGTCGTAGCCACCCGACAGAACGCCTTCCCGGTGATCGACCATCCCCGTTGCACATCACTAAGTTGTGATGCAGTGAGGGTAGATTGATGTAAACTATTAGGCCTGGGAACTCTATCATCACCCGACTTAACAGCCGTGCCTCGGGACCTAGGGGAAGCACAACCGTAATGATGACAAACCGCACGACGTCGGAAGCTGACATTGCGGCAACGATTGCAAATCCAATCCCCCACCCGCAGAACCAGGCACAACTCACGACTCATTTCTGCCATATATATATATATAATATCTACTATTGTCGCAGTGTTAGAATTCTGTGGTTTTTCCTACAAACTTGGGGGCAGAACATCTGCACTATTAATATTATAAGAACAAGATAGTTAGTGGTATTTTCACACAATAGACGTGATTTTAGTAAGTTTGGTTTTGCTCTTTCGGGCCAAAGAGTGGCTCTTTCGCTCCTTGGCTCCAGCAGGGAACTGCTTTTAGGTTGGGTTACACAGCTCTTCACCCCATTTGCTTTGGCGGTAGCTGTTTTAAGTGATAAAACTGTTCTTTGCCTGCTCTGTGATAAAACTGTTCTTTGCCTGCTGCCAGAGCAGATTTTATCTGCTCCGCTTGCAGAGAGCTGTGTCTGCTCTTATAAGAGCTAACCTAAACGCCACCTACCACCCACAAAAAAAAAGGTGAGGCATAAGGCTCATGAATTTTTTGAATTTTAGATTTTTAAAATATAGTATATTAGAAAAAGTAGAGAAAACAAGAAACGAAACATAAGAAATGGGAAAAAATGTAATAAATAAAAAATTTATAGAAAGTGTTAAAAATACAATGATTACAGTATATATAGTATATACTAATATTCTAGTCTGTCATCACCGTTCGTATACAGTAATTTATACAAACTTACACACTTGCTAGAAGAAAATTTACCAACATTATACTGTATACGGGAATTTTGTAACCCAGTAATAGTTTGTCCAGTAATTTTTGTAAATATTAGTCGATCTACAAACTTGCTGGGAAAAAAAAATAGCATAGAAGAAAAAAAAAATTGCAGGCATGCAGCTGAGAAGAAGAGGGAGAAGAAAGCCTGGCAGAAGTTATGAACAATAATAATAATAATAAACAATAATCTGGCTTCAACAGCAGGGACACAGAGGCGAAGAAGCAGCCTGGAAGAAGGGAAAAAATGGCTTCAGCAGTTGACAGGAGAATAAGAAGAACGCATTTAGAAGATAAAATGAAACTAAACAACTGCTACAGTCCAGCAAGCAAGGACAGTTATGTTGCGCCTTCTTCTTCCTTCCTTTTCAGTTTCTTCATTTTCTGTTCTTTCAGCTCTTACTTAAAGCTAAATGAGAATACCAATAACCCTAAAGTTTCAGTACCCAAGGGCATACTTATTAAAGAGTTAATAATAATAATTGATTTTTCTTATACATTAACGTTGTAGTGTATGATACCAAAATACAGCGCTCTATACCTGTAAACCCTGTCAAATGCAGCTTTGGTTTGGGTTAAGTAGATGACACAGAGCTCCAAGACAAGCAGAGAATTAGAGACTATATTGTTGGTGCTATAGCTCCCCATAATCCCCAATATGTCCAAGAGCTTGCAAAGTCATAGCACTCAGAAATTTTAAAAAAAGAAAAGAAAAGTCAACTAATTAGAATGGGTCCATTTGTAACCTCATTTGCCTTACCCTAGATGGAAAGCTCTGTTTCATATTATACATCCTGAAAAATAAATATTATACCTAGCTAATCAAGGGATAAAGAATCACCCTTAAAATGTGAAGTCTGTTAGGACCTCTCTTCCAAAACCTTGATAAAAATAGCATCGTATGAAGATTATTCAAGCCAGTCATAGGAATGATTAGCATAATTTGGAAGCTTTAGAAACCCATCTTATTCTTTCAAAAAAAAGCTTCTAGTCAAAGTGAGATGGGCACCAATTGACCATTTGAATGGATCCCATTTCAGTGGGCCTCCCTGACGAGGGACAGAATCATGGATCAAAATATCGTCCGATACCGATACGTATCGGACGATACGTATCGGTATTGGACTAGGACAATACGGTATATTGAATGTACCGTATCGTCCAATTGTATGGGAAGGCCCGGACGATACATTCAATGTATCGTCCGGTAAGTTACTATTCCGATACGTATCGTCCGATACGTATCGGTTTGGAGCTCGAACGATACGTATCGGAATAGCGAGATTTTGACCCTTGGACAGAATCGCAAGCTAACCCTAAAATAGCAGAATCCCGCGTGGAAGGGGTTTAGGGTCTTAAACCTTTGATTAAAATAAAATAAAAAGAAGAAGAAGATAGGAGATCTCCGGATTCGCTCTAGGGAGGCTTGTCGGCTTTGCACCAACGGGTTTCCAAGGCTTCGCACCAAGGCTGTACGTCGGCTTCACACCAAGTCGTACGAGAAACGATTGCTCACTCCTCAGGTTTGAAAGAATCACTCCTTCGATCGAAAACTCATCTCAAGTTCTCTAGAATTCGCACAAAGCAAAACTCATAATTTTCATTCATCATCAATACTAATTCTCATAAGAGATTACAATGTATATTTATAAAGAAAATAAACCCTAAGAATACTACTTGAAATAAAACTCCTAATCAACCATTAAAACTTTCTAATCTAACGGTCATAATTGATTTCACCATTAATCCCGTTTTTTTTATTACGCGATCACTTTTGAAGGGTCAAACGATGTCCGATTGACGTGAAATTGGTCTTGTTTGAAAGCTTATCGAAGTAGCTTTCCAACAATACAAGAATCATACAATTCTGACACATATTGATAGACTTACGACCACTTTTCCGACGGTTGTGCAGAAAGTGACGGGATTAAGTCACATATCACATATATGTGTCTGACACCTAAATAATTCAAATAAGGAAACTAATCCTAAAACAAGCCACTTATTAAAAGAATCCTAATAAGAAAGGAAACTAAACCTAGATAAAATATTACCTAAATTAATGTGCACACGGGTCTTTAACGGGCCTTTTGAAAGCCCATTTATGGGTCCATTTCTTCCTTGCTGGCTTGCTTCGATTGGCCCAGTCACGATGCAAACATGCGGATCTAAATTCCCCGTCACTCCCGTTGTTCATGTGGGCCTTGGGCAGGAGCTCATCTCTATCTTTGGTTTTGACAATAGGCTCAAGCGGGTTGCCCTTGGTAATTAGGATCAGTCATCCTTGATTTTTTACCATTTAACATAGAAGTCCTCCTTTTGGAGAACTTGACCACGAGATTGCTTTAATGATTAGCCCTCAACTGGATTCATTTCTGTTTTCTTTAGTCACTAATGATGTAGGCCCAACTTCTGTCTAAGCATCATTTCTTGGGAGTCCCCATCATAATGGATCATGCTTTTATGCAATCCTCAAGAAGCATTTTCGAGGTGAAGAAAAATATTCTAAGGTCATTTGAGTTTGGTGGTGATCGTCATGCAATACTATCAATATTTCTTCTTCACTTTCACTTGTTTTCTTTGGTTTCATATTTTATCCACATCAATTAGTAGCAAAGCAGCCTCTATCTCACCCCATAAGTTTGAGGAGCAATGACGGCAGAGAGGAGGAAGATTCGCTCTAGAGCGGATTGGATATTATGGACCAAAGAATAAACATTTAAAGGATTTGGGATGGAAACAAACAATGACATAAACTACAACAAGACTCTTTAATAACACCAGGGAATTTATAGGTTTTATCAACCTTGCACAGGTTCATGAATGAACATTTCATACAATTGGTAATGGAATAATCAACTACAAGAACATGGAAAATGCTTAACCAAAAAAAACCTGTAACGAAATTGATTCAACACAATCAGAACAAAAACCCCTTATGAGTGGCTATACATTCAGAAAACATAGTAACCTATTTACAGGTGGTTAAGCACTTAAGCATACATGTATCCTCAAATCACACTGCTTAGTGCCTGACAGACAGCGTCATAATCATCATTATCCAATTCTTCATTAAATATTAGAAGATCTAATACTTCCTATTTTTTTAATAGTATTTTGCAAGTAACAAATTTGACTTCGAATCATCACCTTGTTGAAAACAACCAAACATGATTTGTTGGCAGACGCCATTTCCTACAGAAAGCGACTAGATCAGGAGTAGAGTAGAACTTTGGTTTTCCTTTGCCCAATTCTGTTACAGCTGTTACTACAACTGTTCAAAAGAAGAAGTCCATTAGTATCAGGGGATAGTGACAAGAGAAAAATTATCTACTTATATATGACAAAATGGAATATAGTCATTAGAAATGTAATAATAATTGTTTTATTGTTACACTTCGAAAAATTACAAAAAGAAATATATATTTCATGAGAATAATTGGAAAGTACAGATTTGCAATAAATATATTTAATCGACATGGATCATCATTATAGCCCTCTCTCTTTAAGTGGAAAGTAGAATATTCCTGGCAAAGCAAAAGGACTAAAAAGAAACTAGCAGATTATCTACCAGTAATAAGTTGAAACTATAATGGTCTCTGCTAGGGGATCCTCATTGAACAGAATCCAGAATATGTGTTATCAATTTTAAATGTTTTATCCATAGATTCATATACTTACAATTGATGGACCAAAGACATGGCTGTTGGCTCATGAAACATGAATGTCTAACTAAATAGTAAGACAAGAAATATGTCAACCCCGCTCTTCTCCATCTTCCTGAGGTTTTGAGACTTGGCCAAGTCGTTGCAACTCAGTCAAGTAAAATTGGATTCAATACCAACTGAATGATCACTTGAAAAACATGGACCCAAAGAATTGTACATGTCACAATTTCGTGGTAGGATCCGCTGACTCGGCCATTTCTGTGCAGAGTCTAGACCTAATTGCCTTGATATTGGGAAAACAACTTGGTTTGGCAGTGGTCAAATTTCGCTCCCATCCTATCGGAGTCGTAAAATAGCTTTACTTTATTTTTTGTTAATGTTCCTGCCTCTGTTTCTTGTTGCATCTGATAATTAAGTGGGGAAAACAAATAATAACAATAAAAATAATAATAATTACAAGTTGAAAGACAATTTTCATTTTTCTTTGATTAGACCAGTAGGCAATCCAAAAACAAAAGAAATGGAAGATGAAGGGCACATGGAATCACAAGGAGGTAAGTGAAGCAAGAATGCGGTATGTTGATCTGAAGAAGAAAATTGATGATCAATCATCAGTTTTGTGAAATTTATATCTTTGTTGTCAATGATAGGTTTTAAGATTCAGTGTTTGTTGATGTCTCTCATTCTTTCATCAACCTCATGAAGATGGAGTCGAGACAATAGGAACCTCAATCACTTCAAAAAAATGTGCTCCTAGTTTTTCATTGTACCTCAAAGGAAATAAGGAGCCTCCCTCGAAAAAGTGAAATCCAATGTGTCATTACCACCAGAGGAGAATATCTAACAAAACCACACTTGACATGTTCGAAGTCAAGCTTAGATTTGTCAAGATCAAAGTTGTGAGTTAGAACACAAATCCGAAAGTATGAGGTATAACGTTAAAAATTGAACTTGGTTTGATAACATGAATAGAGATCATAGGGTGAAGAACTTGAGACATCATCATCACAGCCTTATCCCACCTATTTGGGGTCGGCATCACAAGTCTTATTTCTCCACTTGCTTTTTACCAGCATTAAGCTCTTTGTAGTTTCACAAGGTTTCATATCCCTTCTCACGGCTTCCCTCTAAGTCTTCACCGGTCTTCCTCTTCTCCTAGTCCTTGTGCTTGTAGCTTCTCAACCCTTCATACAAGGTCTGCTTTTGGCCTCCGACAAAAATCTCCAAATCACCGCAAGAGACATTTGGTAATATTTTTCCTTTATAGGTATCACTCTTAAATATCCTCTTATATATTCGTTCTGAATTTTATCCCTTCTTGTAACTATACGTCCATCTCAATATATGTGTCTCAACCACATGTACTCTGTTGTTAAGCCATTTCCGCCCGCAGAATTTTTCTAGAGTTCGTAATTGTGTAACTTTGAGCATTCCCACTGACACTCCCACTGTGACACCCGGCTGGCAAACCGTTTTCCATACTACTCTTGGACTGTGTTGTAGTCCTACATTCAACACCATATAATATGGCAAGTCCAAACACATTTTTGAAAAAGCGTTCCTTCAATCTAAGTGGAACTCTTTTGTCCCACAATACTCTGCTTGCTTGCCTTCATTTCATCCCACTTCTATTAATGTTATGTGAGACGTCCTCTTCAAATTCACCATCCAAATGTAATGTAGAGCCCAAATAACAAAATCTATGGCAATGTGTCAATCATTTACTATTTTAACTAAATTCTCTTTAGGCAATCATGTTCACTATATTTGCACTCCATGTATTTTGTCTTTGTTCTTCTAATTTTCAAACCCCTAGACTCTCAAGCTTTTCTCCATAATTCGAGCTTACCATTTATTTCTTCCTTGTTCAGGCAATCAATAATATGTTATCTGCAAATAACTTGCACCATGTAATCTCTTTTCGTATGTCTATGGTTAAAACATCCATGACCAAGGGAAACAAATATAGGATGCATCACGACTCTAATGGGGAACTTGTCTCTTCACACATCATTTTTATAGTAGTTACCACTCTCTCATACATGTCTTAGACAATCTCAATATAAAAATTTCGGATGCATTTCTTCCTCAGTGTCCACCATCTTTTCTAATCTCAGCACTCTATCATAGGTTTTCCTTCGCTCCCTTAAACTTCTCCACAAGTTCTTGAATAGGAAAATAGCTTATGTCATTGATCTTCCGACATACATCCATATTGGTTCTATAATACATTTGATTAATGCCTTAATCATGGTTCTACTATTCTCTCTCAAAGTTTCATAGTTTGGCTCACTAGTGACGGGGACGCCGAGTACATGGACATCGGTTTTGGACCACGTTGCTTCTACAAGCGTCGGAAGAAACGAAGAGGAAGCTCGAGTATTACAGCTTCAAGGGAGAAAAGTAGGCAAGCCGTCATCAGGTGACACTCGTCCGTGAACCATTGACGGACGTCCGTGGGTTCAGGTGACGGACGCCCATGAATTGAAGGCCCCATTGTCCGTAGGTGACAGACGTCGGTGGAGATCTTCGCCCAACGACGGAAATTCTAATTTTCTGCGAAAATTTTCCTTTTTAGTCTTTCAATATTTTAGGACCCTTTTTTATTTGAATTATTAGTTGGTTGCCGATTTAAAGAGGCTTGCAAACACAATTTATTTAGTTTTTGAATATATTGAATGGTCTTTTGCTTGAATGGAGAGATTCTTCTCTTCCCCGTGATGGGTTTGGTGTGAGGCCAAGGGAGTGATTCCCATCTATTTATCTTCGTCTTATCCCTGATTATTTCTCTATCTGCCTATCTCTGTTCTGTTTTTCTAAAACCCTAATCTATTTTTGTTCATCAATACTGAAACCCTAATTCAGCTTAAAACCCTAGTTTTCGCCTGAGCCTTAAATCTACCCAATCCCACAACCCTAGTGAGATCTAATTACTCTACATCGGATTAACGACGAATGCCCAGGCCTGGAAAAGCTAGACTACTATCTCTAGGCATGGATCTTGCCGTAAAGCTAACGGGAGTCACGCATCGAACTGGACCCTATTCGAATCTCGCGTAATCTTCCTATCAGAACTCGGAACCCTAAGGTATTGCGATAGTTTTGAGATTAAGCTTAATTCAATTTTATTTAATTTCGGCAAACTCCATTAAATCATTATTCACGCATTTCAGGGTTCCCATCCCGTGTCAGTTATGGTATCAGAGCCCTAGGTTTCTAGGTTATGGCATAATTGTTTGTCATATTTATTTTTGTTGCTTTATTTTCTTTTGTGAGTCCATATTGCATTCCATATTAGAACCCTAATATATATTTGTGGTCACCATGGACTCGAGTTGGGTGCCATTAATGAGCGTCTGAATACCATAGAGCAAACCCAAGCAACCCTAGGGGTTTCTAATGGTAGGCAAGATGATCGGAACTGGAACCGTAGAGATCATCGTAGAGATGACTACGACCCCAAAGTGCAACTCCTCAAAAATGTCTAGATTGACATTTCAACCTTCAATGGAAGAATGGACCCTACAATCTTCCGCGATTGGATTTCCGACATGGACCAACATTTTGATTGGTATGACATGAATGACAACCGTTGTATCAGGATTGCTAAAATGAAATTGATTGGTCAAGCTCGACTTTTCAAGATCAATGTCGAACGCATAAGGGTGAATGCGGGTTGTCCTGCCATTACCCGTTGGGACGACATGAAGGAAAAACTTACTGAGAAGTATGTTCGTTTATCATACCACCAACGCCTCCTCGACCAGTGGCAAAACTTAAGCCAAGGTGGTATGCCCTTGACCGAATACATTGGCAAGTTCGAAGAGTTCATGATGAGGGCAAAGGTATCGGAAGACCCTGAAATCACTCTCTCTAGATTTCGCACCGGGTTGCGATTTGAATTGCAAAGGGAGTTGATTTCTCACCTCGTGGAAACACTTGAAAGATGTTACATCGTTGTGCAAGACCTTAACGGTATTTGAAAACATCGGTGGTGAGACGAATCGAACCACAAAACAGTGGTCCTCGATCCAGAGAGGGACTATTTAATGTTGAAAACCCGCCTCCCAAATCTACACAACCTGTCCCTACCAATGCGAGGTTTGAAAAGGGAAAAAGTGTAATCGGGGAATCCTCTAAGGGTAGCTCTCAAGTTAAATGCTATAAGTGTCATGGGATGGGACACTTTGCCGCCCAATGCCCTACGAGAAACCCCCAAAGGAATCTCTTCGTTGAGGGAGAGGAGGATGATGATGAGGTAGCGGTTGAAGAAGAACTGTTTGAGTCGGACGTCACACTCAGCGATGAGGAGGATGATGATAGTGGTCGTGCTTTAGTTGTAAGGTGTGCCCTTTCACAACCTCAGCGGAATGAGAAGGATGACTAGCGAAGGGAGAACGTCTTCCACACCTTTGTCAGATTAGGTGAAAAGAGTTGTAAGGTCATTGTGGACAGCGGTAGTTGCACCAATGTGGTGTCAACTCACACCTTACGCCGCTTGGGGCTTACACCCGAGACCTATAAAGTTGCATGGGTTGACTCTTCATCCATTCCCGTGTCGAAAAGGAGTCGTGTGTCGTTACAATTGGGCTCTTACTCTGACACCTTATGGTGCCGAAGGATGTGGGCCAAATCATTTTAGGTAGGTTGTGGCTCTACGACATGGACGTGACCTTTTTAGCCGATCAAACATATGCACATTCATGCATAAGGGCAAAAAGATCACTTTACACCCTTTGTCTCCCAAAATGCCATTGACCAAAAAAGTCGAGAAGAAGGGCGAAGCATCCAAATCCATCAATATAGTGAGCCCTTCGGAGTTTGAAAAGGTTTCTTTGGACGAGAACGTGGTCTACGTTGTCGTCACTGTCGAGAAAGCTCTCGAATCTATAGGTAAACACCCCAAGGAGGTTGAGCCGATTCTAAACGAATTTACAGATGTCTTCCCGAAGACTTACCGAACGAACTCCCTCGATGTGTGACATTCAACACGCCATAGACTTAGTTCCCCGATTCATCTTGCCGAACCTGCCCCACTACAAGCTGGTTGAGCATTCCAAGTTAACAAGGCAAATTAATGATCCCCTTCAAAAGGGGATCATTCAAGAGAGCATGAGCCCTTGCGCCGTACCCGCGCTACTCACACCAAAGAAGGATGGCAGTTGGCGAATGTGTGTGGATAGCCGGACGATTAACAAAATTATGGTCAAGAATCGGTTTCGATACCGAGGCTCGACGACATGCTGGATATGATGGTTGGTGCCACTATCTTTTCTAAGATAGACCTCAAGAGTGGCTACTAAGTCCGAATCCACCCCGGTGATGAGTGGGAAACTGCCTTTAAGACCAAATATGGTCTTTATGAGTGGATGGTCATGCCTTTTGGGCATTCTAACGTCCCGAGTACTTTCATGAGACTCATGACCCAAGTGTTGAGGTCGTTTCTAAGTAAATTCCTTGTGTATTTCGATGACATCTTGATTAATAATCATGACAAGGAACAACATTTGAACCACCTTAGGTTGGTTTGTGAAACCCTCAAGGGAGAAAAGTTGTTTGTGAATCTCAAGAAATATATCTTCATGCAATGTTCTGTTGTCTTCTTGAGATTCATTATCTCAGCCATTGGAATGGTCGCGGACCCTGAAAAGGTTAAAGCCATGTGGAGTGGCCTGAACCTAAGAACATACACGACGTCCGCAACTTCTATGGCTTGGCTACTTTCTATCGTTGCTTCATCAGAAGGTTTAGCACCATCATAGCCTCAATCACTGATTGCATGAAAAAAGGGGATTTCCAATGGGGGAAAGCCGTTGCGAAAGCCTTTGCCAAGATCAAACAAAGGATGAGTAGTGCACCCGTCATGTGCTTGCCAGACTTTTCCAAAGTCTTCGAAGTCGCAGGCGACGCATCGGGTGTGGGTATAGGAGGAGTGCTTAGACAGGAGTCCCATGCGGTCGTTCGTTCCTTATCTTATTAGAAACATTACCTTAGGCCGCAAGAATTTGTGTTGTTCTCCGACCCTAAAGCCTTACACTTCTTAACCTCTCAGAAGAAGCTAAATCTGAGGCACGCGAAATGGGTTGAATACCTCCAAGGGTTCACCTTCGTGTTGAAGCATAGGGACAGTGTTGAAAACAGGACTGTTGATGCTCTTAGTCGTCAGGTGGCAACTTTGCACTCTATAAGCACCGAGGTCGTCGGGTTCGAACGATTAAAGGAAGAGTACCCCGAGTGCCCAGATTTTAGGGTAGAGTACACTACTCTTCTTAGCAACCAGACCAGCACAAGCTCCTCGTACACCATCCAAGATAGGTACTTGTTTAAAGGCACTCGCCTTTGCATCCCTCGCACTTCATTGTGTGACTTCCTCATTTGGGAGTTACATGCCGGAGGGTTAGCCGAGCATTTCGGGCGTAATAAGATTATTGCGCTGGTAGAGGATAGGTTCTTTTGGCCTAGCCTAATGAGAGATGTCGCCCGGGTTGTCAAACATTGTCGTACTTGCTAAATGTTGAACAGAGTAGGCAAAACACCGGCTTGTACACCCTGTTACCTGTGCCACACCATGGCAAGACCTCTCAATGGATTTCGTGCTCGGACTTCCCAAAACTCCAAGGAAGTATGATTCCATCTTTGTTGTGGTGGACCGATTTTCCAAAATGGCCCACTTCATCCCTTGTCCCAAAACCTCTGATGCATCCCACATTGCTAAATTATTTTTCACGGAGGTAGTGAGTCTTCATGGGTTACCCAAAACCATTGTGTCTGATAGGGACGTCAGGTTCACTAGCTATTTTTGGAAGACCCTTTGGCACATGATGGGCACAATGCTCCAATTTTCGTCAGCCTATCACCCTCAAACGGATGGCCAAACCGAGAGTACCAATAGGAGTTTAGGGAATCTACTTCGTAGTCTTATCGGTGATCATGTTAGGACCTGGGATACCATTTTGCCCATAGCTGAGTTTGCCTATAATAATTCTGTCAATATGTCCATAAGCATGAGCCCCTTTGAGGTTGTACATGGTCACAAGCCTAGGACACCTTTAAATTTGATCCCCATGTCAACATCACATAGAGTATTTGAGCCTAACGATGCATTTGCACAACATATTCATAGCTAGCATGCCGAAATTTAACAAAAGATTAATTCAAGCAACAATCAATACAAATTATCTGTTAATACTCACAGGCGTTTCAAAGAATATCAGGTGGGTAATCAAGTGATGGTCCGTATTAGGCCTAAACGGTTCCCATCAGGATCCGCAAAGAAGCTCCAATCTCGAGGCGTTGGACCTTTTAGAGTTTTGGCGAGTTGTCCTAGAGCTTCCTCCGGGTACGGGGGTTAGTTCAACATTCAATGTGGACGACCTAGTTCCTTACCTGGGTTCAACCCCACCTCCTCAAAACCCTTTCCAACCCTCTCAAAGCACCAACCCCAACCTGTCATTGCAAATGCCTCTTCCTTCTCCAAGCAGACAGAGACTAGATGTGATAAAGGATAGAATAAATGATCATGTTGTATCCACACGTGATGGGGGATTCCAGAAATACTTAGTCAAATGGGTCGGAAAACCGGAGTTTGAAAATACATGGATTCATGAGAATGAAGTTCCCCAGTTGAACCCCGACTTGATTGATATCTACCACGAACGTGCTTCATCGGTGATGAAACCTATTTGGTCAGGGGGAATTGACGGGGACGCCGAGTACATGGGCATCGGTTTTGGACCACATCGCTTCTACAAGCGTCGGAAGAAACGAAGAGGAAGCCCGAGTATTACAGCTTCAAGGGAGAAAATGAGGTAAGCCATCATCAGGTGACGGACGTCCGTGAACCATTGACGGACGTCTGTGGGTTCAGGGGACGAACGTCTGTGAATTGAAGGCCTACTATCTGTAGGTGACGGACGTCCGTGGCCTCAGGACGGAGTCCGTGGATCTCCGCCCAACGACGGAAATTCTTATTTTCTACGAAAATTTTCTTTTTTAGTCGTTTAATATTTTAGGACTCTTTTTTATTAAAATTATTAGTTGGTCGCCTATTTAAAGAGGCTTGTAAACACAATTTATTTAGTTTTTGAATATATTGAATAGCTTTTTGCTTAAATGGAGAGAGATTCTTCTTCTCCGTGATGGGTTTGGTGTGAGGCCAAGGGAGTGATTCTCATCTATTTATCTTCGTCTTTATCTCTGATTATTTCTCTATCTGCCTATCTTTATTCTTTTTTTCTAAAACCCTAATCTACTTTTGTTCATCAATACTAAAACCCTAATTCAGCCAAAAACCCTACTTTTCGCATGAGCCTTAAATCTACCCAATCTCACAACCCTAGTGAGATCTAATTACTCTACATCGGATTAATGACGAACGCCCAAGCCTGGAAAAGCTAGAGTACTATCTCTAGGCCTGAATCTTGTCGTAAAGATAACAGGACTCGCACATCGGACTGGACCCTATTCGGATCTTGCGTAATTTGCCTATCAAAATTCTCAGAACCCTAAGGTATTGAGATAATTTTGAGATTAAGCTTGATTTAATTTTATTTAATTTCGGCAAACTCCATTAAATCATTATTCACGCATTTTAGGGTTCCCGTCCCGTGTCAACTAAGTTAGTGCCTTAATCATTGGCACAATTTTGAGCGGCTTCTTTGTTCTTATGAAAAGGGACCACAATGCCCTTCTCCATTCCTCGAGCAATTTCTTCATTGTGAATTGCCCGAGGAAATTATCTTTGAATAATTTCCTCAGGCAATTCAATTCATTCTCTCTTAACACAATCCAGACTTCTAAATGTATTCCATATGGTCCACACGCTTTTCATTTCTTCATATTTGCTAAAGATACTTATATTTTAGTTGATCATTATTTGATTTGGTTCCTCTTCTTGATCTACTTCCTGGCATGTTTCGCATCTAATAGATCTTCAAACTATTCTTTCCATTTACTTTTTACCTCATCCTCTTTTATCAAGACTCTTTGATCTTCATCTCTAATGCACCTTACATGGTTGAGATCTCTATGTTGTATTCTCTAATATTGCCAAATTTATAGATTTCTTTCTCTCCTTTCATTCCCAGCCTAGTATACAAATTTTCATACTACTTCATACTTAACTTTACTCGCGACTTTCTTAGCTTCTCTATTGGCGAGCTTATATCTGTCAAGGTCATCTGTAACTCTTGTTCTTTGTCACTCTTTAAAACATTTTATGTTCTTGGCAACTGACGTTCGAATATTTGCATTCAACCACCATGTTTCCTTTTGTAGACCCTTTCTTCCTTTAGCTTCCCCGAGCACCTCCTTAGCAACTTGTTTAAGGGAATGTGCCATTTGGTCCCACGTCTCATCCGGATCCCCGTCCCACCACCACACTTCTCAATCACTGATTGTACCTTTTATCATCTCCTTTAAATTCCCACCTTTTTGGGATTCGTTTCTCATCTTTTTAGTCATTTTCTCTTGATTAGAATGTCCAAAACTATCAATCTACATTTCATCATAAGGCACTCTCCTAGGATGACCTTGCAATCCTTGCAGTTTTCCCACTTTCACTTTAATACGAAATATTCTATTCGAGTTTTATTTGCTCCACTCTTGAAAGTTATAAGATGCGCGTCCCTCTTCTTGAAAAAGTTATTTGTTATTGTCAAGTCAAAAGGTATTGCAAAATCAAGCATAGCTCCCCCCATCTCATTCCCTTTACCAAGATCATATCCTTCATGTATCATTTTAATCTGTTTCCCATCCCCTACATGTTCATTAAAGTCACCTCCAATCACTCTGCTTTGAAACCATGTCTTTCATCATTTTAGTAATTTATCGTCATCATTACCGTCGCCATCATCACATCCTTATCCCATCATTCTAGTAATTAAAACACCTAAACAAGTGCAGCTTATGACCAAAAACATGAGATGCCAAGTCTTTCATTTGAGAAGTAGAGCACTAGTGTGGTGCTAGGTCTTCCATCCGACCTTCATTTGTTGTCAAATATGAAGAAAAAATTTCCTTGGAGAGGTACTCCCCACCATTATCAGATCTTAGGATTTTGATGTAGAATTAAACTTATTTTTTTACGACTTCGTGGAACAATTTAAATCAGGCAACGATAGATGTCCTGCACAATGGTGCAAACTAGAGTACTAAGCATAGTAATGATATATTAAATACATTCTGGATGCCAACAACTGATTGAACAAGTACGATCCACCATGCCCATAACCTCAACCCATCCTCTTCTTCTACAGTCCGAAAGAAAACAATGGATGGGGATGAAAATCAAGTTGCAATTCAAATTTTTGGTTAGACCCCAAGCAAAGAGCGAGTTAAGAAAAAGACTAGGAACTAAAAAAAAGATCTACAGAGATAGAGAGGGATAAACTACATGATTCATATCCAAAACTGACTGAGGGAACCATGATAAAGTTTTCTAACATACTACAAGAATTATCGAAGGAAAGAAAAAAAAAAAAAAAAAGATGTCAGACCTGGTCATATGATAGGTGACTCTCAGGTAACATATAATGCAATAGTGGAAGTACATGTCTGCATATGGGGTGCTCTAGAAAAAGCAAGTGCAATAAGATGGCAGTATGTAGCTTTGAATCCGAGGAATCAACTTGGAGCATTGGTCTAGTCATTGGACCGATAATTATTGGCCAATACCGATATGTATCAGCTGATACTACTGATACCAGTGGCCAATACCGATATGCATCAGTTGATACTACCGATACCCGATTTTTTTATTGAAAGGATTGCATAAAAAAGTAGATACAGTGAATACCACTGAAAAGATCGAAAACAATAAAGCAATACATCTCGGTGCTGGCTGAAACTACTGATGCCATATTGATACTAGTATTGATACCAACTATTGATACCAGTTCGGTCAGAAGCCGAAACGTATTGGCCAATACTTGATTCCATGTTTGAATCTCCAATTTGGTCTCTCAGGACCTAGATCATGTCACTAGAAGAAGACAAAAGAAGCAATGTGGACGAGGGAGCACCACTCTCCTTCTATTGATCAGCAATGATACAAAGTTACTAACATTCATGTGTGAACTCTCGATCAGACCTCAACATGGCTCACGAGCACAATTGGGTTTTCTACAATACAATCACTCTCACAAGAGCTTAAACCATGAGCATCGTCCAAAACCACGACTGCAATCACTGCTTCTAGACTACCATCATAAGCCACTGTTAGACTCTTTATACTCGATACAAACCTATGCAAGGGTTCCTTATAAATTTCTCGCGTAGGAAAAAAAAAAATTTAATATGTAAGAAAGTGGTTATGTAAAATAAAAATTAAAATATGTTTATATTCAAATCCCATTCCCACTAACATATTGCAGTTACTTCCACCCAATATATTATAGCTTTTGCATAGAGATCAATAAGGCAAAGATATCACGACAAAACTTAATTCTTCCGACAACTTGCTAATATTTGAGTAGCGTTCGCTCAAAGACTAGTCTTGTGAGGAAAGATTGGTTCAACAACCAAGACATCATAGCCAGATTAATACTCCCATTCATCATATTTAGTCATCCAACTGAGGTAAATTGACCCGTAAGATTGACCAGTGCTAATGAGAATATTAGGATTTTCTACTTGACCGTTAATTAAAGTTTTCTCTTCTCTGGGCTTAGACATTAAGGCCCTAACATTAATCCTTAGCCATAATGGAATAGGGAATTGTAGAAATCAATGAGGTATCTCCTAAAAACTTCACATAACTGCTTAAAAAACATATAGTTCCTGATCCAAGAAAATAAAAAACTTTTGTACATGTCTTCAAACAAATTACAGTAATTTTCACTAACACTAAGGATAGAATAGCACTCAAAACACACACATTTAGGAAGTCCAGATCTGATTTTCAGACTTAAAAAAGAAAGGACAATGTTAATAGCACACCTCAATCATGTTCTGAATAATCTCGAAGAAAGCATTCTAAAATTATATAGATTGAAACTGCGACCCATAGTCATTGTTCCATTGCTGATGACATCAGCCATACAAATGCTGATTTCATCCCTACGAGTCATACAATCTTAGGTGGTGGATCACCAAAAAACCTTTCTGGTTTTGCAATAAAAACAGTTCTCTAGATCTACAAAAATATTTTCGTTTCACCATCCAGTAGATGATAAAGTGAAAAAATAAGGTCAAAAGACCAAAAGACGTTTGTCCCTCTCTTTTGGTGTAGTACAGAAATTTAACCCTAGGAAGAAGAAGAAAAGAAAAGGCTAGATATAAAAAAGATGAGTTCACAAGGCCTCAACCAGCTAAGAAGACACATGAGAGTCAGAAAGATTTTCAATTCATTAAAGTAAATTATTTGTTTATTTTATGTAATATAATACGAAAAGTATGTTTACATTAGCTCACATTAGTATTTAATTATTTTAGTAAACTTATTAAGGTAGGACTTTTTTTTCTTTTTTGAGAGGTAATAAAATAGTATATTAAAAAACAAAAGTCAAACACTAAAGGGCGTACCTTGGTGCGTAGCAAGGGACTACCCGAAAGGAAGCAGCACAAAGAAAACCCATTAGTGATTTGTTTTTCCTTTAATTAGAAAGTAGAAATACACTAGAATATTTATTTTTTATATGTTGTATAGTCAGTCGGTTAGTTATTAGAGTTGAATAAGAAACATTTTACTTGGAGCTTTAGAAACCTGTGTTAGCTGTAATTAGTATTTGGGTGTCTCTGCAAGGTTCACTTGGATTCCTCTTGACTTGACCACCTTGGAAGGTTAATCCTAGTTTTTTCTCCAGTTTTGCTAGTTTTGTGTCATAAACTAGCATTCTATACGTGATCATCGTGCACCTATGAATCATTTGGAATCATATCATGTTCGACACAATATGACGAACTTTGTTTTAAAAAGCTGAAGCAATGACCATCAACACAAAGAGATGAACTCAATGAAAGCTAGCGACAAAAATATAGAAACTCCTCAAATGGTGATCAATAAAGCATGTCATCGATCAAGAGGGAAGACAAGTATCCATAAAAGTCCCACGAAGAAAATCTACAACGGAGCGCTGACTGGAGTTGTGCGATTTTAGAAAGAGAATTTGACACTTGGGAAGAAAATATAGGCTTAGAACCCAAATGAAGAAAACAATCTCAATAACATTCAGGGCCAAAAAAAATCCAAGGGACGAGAATCAAGTAGCACAGCAATTTAAACTTAGAAAGAAGAAGGGGCAACATATTGAAAATATGGGGACAAAAGATCTCAATCAGCCAGGAAGATACATGACGGTCAAAGGAGGACTTCAATCCATCAAAGTTAATTATCGACACCTTTTTAACAAGATAAGTAGGGTTGACATTAGTTAGTATCTATTTCTTTTAGAGAAATCATTAAAGGCATGGTCGTTTGTTTGTTTCAGAAAGTACAGTAAACTTATGTTTATTTACTAGAAAGATTTGTTTGCTCTTTAATTACAAGTAAGGTTAGTCTAGGTTTTCCATCTTTATACGTTTTAAAACCTATTAAAAGGTCATTAGTATTGTAAATTGAATGAAAATTCTTTATTTGGAGCTTTAGAAGCCCATACTAGCTGCGATTACTACTTTGGTATCCAATGGGGTTCACTTGAGGGGAATTTAATGGAATATCTCTCGACTCACCCACCTTGGAGACTAATCCCAACCTCTGCAGGTTTAGATAGTAAGTCATAAACTAGAATTCTCTAAGTGGCTATCATGCACGCATAGCTTTGCCTTTTCCTTATTAAGTTACTTAGCATATTATAATACTGTCACTTCACTTGACTAACAATTCAGGATTAATCAAAGTAATCTTCTCTTAAAGAAAAACAGTAATGGTAAAATGCCCTTAAGGCATACCAAGGCTCCAACAAGAATCCCATCAGAAACTCAAACCATAATGTCTAATAATTCATAGCATAAACACAATACTAATTATGCCCTTGACTGGCCCTACTGTAATAAAATTGTGATTACCTCATATTCCCTATTTACCATCTCGAATTTTGTTCATAACCAGAAAAAGTGAAAGAAAAAACATGTACCATAATCTTCCAAAGGTCGTTGACCATGGTCTCCTAAAACAGCAGTGACCAATTCCATGGATATGCACATTCGATTCTTCTGAAATGCATAACTATATGGTTAGAATCCGATCATCTTCGCCAGTAAGTTGCAAAAAAGTTACCTTGAAAAGTAAAAGCACACATTAGCTAAGAAGATAAAGAAATTTGAGCCCGTTTACGGCAACTATATATCTATATAAGTACATCAGGGAAAAAACTGAAACAAAAAAAAAACAAAAACAAGAGAGAAGGTGTCTTTTATTCTTTTTCACTGGGTTGTCAGTCAAAAGAATATTTATACCTCTAATGTAATTAAAACCATGGTTAGCAGCTTGTCAATGAACTAAAACCACAAAATAAATTATTGTCATTTGACAAACTAATATGCTTGCAACTCCTATGACTATCATTTATGAGAGTCAGTTCAGTCAAAGAAAGAGATTATACAACTATACGAAAACCTCTAATACTCTTCAAACAATGGACTTGTAGAGCCAACATAAAAGAAAGGTAAAACTATAAACAGATTAAATTGAGCTCCCTAGTTTACCAAATGAACTGTCACCACAATCTCTAGTTTACCAAATGAACTGCCACCACAATCTCTAGTTTACCAAATGAACTGTCACCAGAATTTCTTTATTAGTATGCTTAATCCGAAAGCAACTCACATAGTAAGCAACAGAACATAGAATCTCATACAAACATTTATACAATACCCCTGACGTGTTGGATATTTTATAAAATCCGATCCTTGTTTATCTGTTAGTTCCCAGTTCTTCAGTGCAGGTAGAGCAGTTTGGTAGCTCGCAAGGCTCATAACAATTTGGGTTTTTAGGCACCTGGCGGCAACTCATCAAATTTACCGTGAATAGTGTTTACTGTTTGCATCCCCAGGCTTCAGAAAATAATTGTGAAACAAGCAATATGTGGCATGTGTGTACAGTCCTCTAGCCATGTACCTGCCACACTCGTTTTGGTTTCTTTTGTAATTTGAAGATCCTCAAAGGTTGCTCTGAGGGTTGTATATGATTGTATACACCTCGCTAATCCAGAGAATTTGATGCAATCAAGAACCTAAGAATGCCTAAGAAGATGGTAGAATTGGAAGAAAAAAATGAAAGGAAAGGGAAATCTAAACTTTATTAAAGAAAAGTAGGCTGATTGGAGAAAATGAAGTCCAAATTTTAATATAATAGTGATTCCTAAGAAGATGGAGAATAACGGAATGCTCAACTTTCAATGTTGTCACTTTTATGTTTGACCTATTTTCAAATACCAAACAACACCATATTGATGCAAAATCAGTTTTAACAGTTACTTTCAAAAGAGCCAAGAAACACACAAATCTGATGACTACAGAAGTTACAGTCACACTTTTCGGAGACTGCACTAGAAAGTGACGAAAATCAAAACTTTTGGTTAAATAGCATAATTATTACTTGTTTATCCCAGTTAATAGGATTCTTTTCTTTTATAAGAAAAAGGTTTATTTTATAATTCAAGATTTTAATTTATTTGTTTAGGAAGGTTCTACTTAGAAAGCCTAGTTAATTTAGGATTCTTTATTTTGGACAAGTAAACCTATTTAAGACTCGAATTATGTATTTAACAATTTTGAAGAACTAATAATATTGAAGCGACCATTTTAGCCCTCTAATAGACCGAGGTCAGCAATTGGTGATCCCATGATAAGAGACTTGCAGAGGTGCATCGTTTGTGGTCTGAGAATAGCTCTAGGATTCGAAGAACATTGACCCAAGACCACAACTAATGGCATCCAGAGCATGTTTACTCAAAAATCAAGAGAGCTAACCTCTGGATTCACAGAGAAAGGACTCTCGATGCCTACAGGGGTGATGTCAAGGTGAAAACCAATTCTAAAGGTTCACCTTTGACTTTTAGAAGTTGTATCTCTTCCCAAAGGACATATAAATTGAAAAGGTATCTTTTCAACCAGATGTTTGACTGTGTTGACGAATAAGACTGATGGTTACTGTTCATGCACCAAAGTGTGCAACTAAAGAATGTGATTATTCATTCTCAAGCATTGGATCCTGTAACTGTTTAATCAGAATTAATCAGGGTCCTCGATTACAAGAATTAAAGGTTGGAACTCCTATAAGAGGGTGTTTTAAGGTCTACAAATTCTGGACGACAGGAAAGGACTACATACTCAAAACTGCGCCAAGTATCGTGTTTACAGGGAGCAAAATTTTGTTCCTACCAATTGTAGCTTACACACATTAGTACAAGCTGGAGCATGAGAAAAGGTGAATCACCAGGCTTGGCTGTATCCCGGAATCAAATTTTTTGGAAACTCATTGCATAGTGGGGGGTAACTATCATCTTAATACAAAATCTACTCTCCTAATAACCATCTCCTCATTTATTTTTAACTATTTTCTGATTTTGTGCCAACTCAACAAAAGGTTCTTTACTCTATTTTGACCTAACTGCTAAAACTTAATCCCAAAATAGGGGAAACCCCAAATGTCATTATTGAAAGTCCTTAGTTTCGAAATAGAACCTACAACCAACTGTTTAAAGTCAACTAGGAATGATTTGTTAAGTTATATAATGTGTGACAAGGAAACCTCAAACATCATTTCTGAAAGTTCTCAAATAGGTCCTACCTAGATGTTTCAATAAAGAACCTCCAACCAACTTTCTAAGAGCATCTCCAGCAGGAGCGCTAAACCAGCAGCAATAGCTATTTCAGCAATCCAATTTCCAAAAAATACGCTCCAACAGGCGTACTATCCAAAACGCTAAAATAGATATGCGCTACAGTGATAGCTAAATTTAGCTATTACTGTAGCAAGAGCCAAACAATAAACTAGTATTTTTATTTTTAAGATAACTCTCTCCTATCCTCTCTCCTCTTTCTCTAGGTCTGGAACAAGAATGGGGAAGCAGCAGTCGAGCGGTCCGGATTCGCTTTCGAAGCTTTTCCTGTCAAAAAATAATAAAAAAATAGAAAACGAGAGAGGGAAACGAGCGGAATAATTCAAGAGGGTTTCATCCAATTGATTCCAATCGCATGTACGTATCTATTCGATTTGTTCTTCACTAGTTTTCTCTCTTTTGATGCCCTAAGTTTATGATTTTCAGTTAATTTGTTCAAATTTTTATTTTATTTTTGTTGAAAAGATGAGTTTATAGTCGATTGGCTACAATTCGACAATTGTTGACCAAGATCTTGGTGATGTGTTGATATTTTTATACTTTTTGAAACCATTGAGGAATTGAATTTTATCCCTGCTTTATTTATTTTAAACTACCCAAATCATGCTTTCTTTGTTTAAGGGATGAGTTTTTTTTCATTAATTTTCTTTATTTTTTTTCCATTGCAAGTTTAAATTTTGACCCTTTGGATTTTTAAGACACCGTTTCTGCAAAGTAATTGTGTTTAGAGACCATCTTCTTCATTACTTTGATAGGAACACCTGGGTTTCTTCACTATCTTCTCAATATGCTTTCTTTCGTCCGAAAATATTAGGAGTTAAATCCATAATGGTAATTATTTTATGTTCCTTCAAATTATTATTGACCTATTTTTATTTATCATCCAAAATGGGCATATGTGATAATAGTGCTCTCTGTTTAATCTTTGTTGGGTTGGAAGTGTGTAAATTGATGGAGATTGGACTGAAAGATCATCTTTGTTGGGTTAGAAATAATTTGTTTGGCCCTTTCATCAATCTGTGGATGGCAATCCTTGTGTAATGAGTTTTAAAACTTCTTATTAGAAGGCCTTCACTAGTTCAATTGTGTTGAAGTAGAAAGGTTCGGCTACCATCTTTTACTACCCAAGTGGAATTAGTAACCACCGTATTCAAGTTATATATAATGTGATATGAATTTATATATTGTATAATATCTTTATTTCAATTATTGGAAATGTGTTGAAAGATAGTAAAATTTTGCAGCTATTAAATTTCAATATTTTTTACACTAGATCACTCGTTGAATGGAATCGCAAATGGAAGAGAACATATCTTTCACCAATCTCCTAAATGAGGGGTCCTACACTGACAATGAATCAATGGGATCTCTATACCGAAACGATGGTCCATCTGGCCCTCGAGTTGAACAACAACCTAGCACAAAGAAAACACGGACGGAAAATTTCAACACGGAAGAAGACATACTCCTAGTAGATGCGTGGGTAAATACTTCTACAAGCATAATACAAGGAACTGAACAATCAACTTGTGCATATTGGTCTAGAATTTATTCTAACTACCACCAATAAGGCCTTTGATACTTCACAGAATCAAGTATCCCTATGTAATCGTTGGCAAACAATTCAGAAAGCGGTCCATAAGTTTTGTGGATGTTTGGCTCAAATTGAGTCGGTGTGTCAAAGTGGGTTGACTCGAGCAGACAAGGTAAAATTCTTATTGACTCTTGGGTTGGATTTCAAGTTTTGTGTATGTAAATTTGCATCACTTGTAAAAGTTATTTTGTTTATTTACATTCTACCTTTTAATTACACAGGTTGCTCAAGCAAAAGAGTTGTATAAGGGAGAGAGCCTCTTTTCAGTTCGAACATTGTTAAACCATTTTGAAGGAATGTCCAAAGTGGCTGGAAGATAGGGAAAATCCGGGAAGGAAATCGGTTCCAACACCGTCTTCGGAGTCTACTCAACCTCAAGTCCTCAAGTCAATCTAGGAGAGAACAATATCTCCACCAGCAACTTTGTAGAATTGGAGAGACCTATGGGGAGGAAGGTTACAAAAGCACGATTGACTAAACGAAAGGGCACAGATGGTGTTGATGAAAAAAGTTTTATGCAGTTACTAACGCAGATGGATGAAAGAGCAGAGACTACAAGTAGGGAAAAACTGGAACTTATGTGAAGAGCGGATGCTCGAGAGGAAGCAAGACTTGAAGTTGAACAAAGTAAAATATGTGCCGAGGATAAAGTTATGTTGATGTATACAAGTGGATTGTCGAGAGTCCAAAAAGAATACATTTGTACCCGACAAATGAAAATCATTGAAAAGTCTCCAAGATGAATAGTTTGGCCTAGGGTCTAACCGGTTGTGACTAGATTTAATAGTTTGCCCTAGGATCTTATCTTTTTGAGACAATCACTAAGTTAACTTTCTACGTTGTGTTCGGGTTTTTTTGTATAAGAGAATCGGAGGGTCTGTAACGACCCGAAATTTCATGCGGAAATATGTAGAATATCGAGCCGTTAATTTTGTGATTTGAGCTTGCAAGGCATCTAATCCTAAGTTTGATGGCAACATCCTTCATAAACATGAAACTCTTTTTTATAATATTGATTGATAACTCATATGAAAATAAGAATATCCAGAAGATGTGTCTTTTCATAAGAGTAATGATCTTTGATGAAAATCCATACAAAAGCACCTAAAATAACACTTGAGGATGAGGTCCTACAGTACCAGAGTGATCTAGAGTCTGAGCTTATCAAAAGCTTAGGAGATACTTTGACCCAGAAGAGAAAAGATCAATGAGAAAAGAAGAGTCAAAGATTGATCGTGACAAAAAATAAATAAATATAAAATTTCCAAAGACTAAGGCCCTTGAAATCGTGAATCACGATTGATCGTGACTTGGCAAAAGAAGTCTCGTGAGAAGTCAAGATTGATCGTAAAAAATAGGATTGCATCAAATTAGAGTTATGATTGGTCATGAAAGGTCACGATTGATCGTGAAAAAACATAATTGCATGAAATTAGAGTCACGATTGATCGTGAAAGGTCGCAATTGATCGTGAAAAACAGGATTGCATAAAATTAGAGTCATGATTGATCGTGAAAGGTCACGATTGATCGTGAAATAGCATGATTGCATGAAATTAGAGTCACAATTGATCATGATAAAGAGGGATTGCATGAAATTAGAGTCACGATTGATCGTGAAAAAGCAAGATTGCATGAAATTAGAGTCACGATTGATCGTGAAAAAGTAGGATTGCATGAAATTAGAGTCACGATTGATCATGAAAAGTCGCATACACTACTAGTTAGCCAAATGAATCAATCAAAGAATAAATAATTAAATCCCCCTACCTCATTACAGTTTCATATCCTAATCCATGCTTTGCTACTTATTTCATGCTATGATTGAAGATTATGACGCGGTAAGGTATTCTTTGATTGCCCTCGTCTCTGTATATAGCCGTCATCTTTTGAAGAGATGATTGCTTGCAAAGAAAAAACTAATAGGTAAATGAACACTAAAATAAAAATGTTATCATAGAAACATTAAACGTCAAACATTGAATATTGAATATTAAACTTCGAAAAGTAGAAAGAAGTACTACAACAATTACAGCATATTATTTCATCAGTTTTGGCCATGTAGTTTCCATAGGTGCTCGATGAGATCCGATTGCAGCTGAGAATGAGTATCACTATCTCGAATGTTCAAATGACTTTGAATGAATTCCTTTAATTCAACTGTGCGGATACGTGAAGCTTCTACGTTGGGAGTGTCATCAACTTGTTCATAGTCAAAGTCAACGGCATCGTCACTATTTTGCTCATCTTCGATGACCATGTTATGCAATATTATGCACGATTTCATACTCAATTTTAGTGTTTGACGGTTCCATTCACATGCGGGTCCACGAACTATTGCAAAACGTGCTTGAAGCACCCTGAATGCACGTTCAACATCCTTTCTTGCTGACTCCTGTGCTACAGCAACATGTTTTGCCTTCCTTGAGGACGAGAAATTGTCTTCACGAAGATTGACCACATTGGATATATACCGTCAGCGAGGTAGTATCCTATTGTGTAGTCATGACAATTTACTGCGTAATTGGCAGGAGGAGCACGCCCTTCAGCAAGCACAGAAAACACAGAAGATCGTTCTAAAACATTGATGTCATTGTGTGAACCGGGGAGGCCAAAAAAAGCATGCCATGTCCATAGATCATACGAAGCCACTACTTCCAAAATCATCATTGGTTCACGGGAATGACCAGAAAATTGTCTCTTCCACCCAACTGGGCAATTCTTCAACTTCCAATATATGCAATCAATGCTACCTAGCATCCCTGAAAAGCCACGTTGTTCGCCATGTTTTAGCAATTTAGTGACATCATTGCTATTTGGTGACCTTAAGTACGTGTCTGAAAAAATTGTAGCCACCGCTATAACAAAATGTTTCAAAGACTCAATTGTGGTAGATTCTCCAATCCTCACATACTCGTCCACGTACTCAAGCGCTACTCCATAAGCTAGCATTCTAAGTACGGCTGTCATCTTTTGAAGGGAGGATAAGCCGATAGTTCCAACACAATTTTTTTTTGGGCAAAGTATGGATCATAAGCTTCTACCACAGATTGAATACGAAGGTAAAGGGAGCGATTCATCCTAAACCTCCTTCGAAATAATTTCAGAGGATATACTGGTGCATCAGTAAAAAAATTCTTAAAAAGTTTCTGGTGACCTTGCATAGTATCACGATGATGAGCACACGCCTTGGAACAAAACCATGACACGCTCTGCTCCCTCCCTCTCCACGAAAATGTTCATGTGGCTTAACAATTGTGGTAGTTAATACCAACTCATCCTCAGAGTCGGAAGCTTCAACTAGCATTTGATATACAGAATCCTTAGACATTTGAACGAAAGTGAAGAACGAATGATGTAGTGAATTATTGTACGAACTTGTGAAAAATAAATGATATTTTATTGTATGGAACACTAGAATAGATTGGCATATTTATAATCGAGCAATGTGATTTCTATTAAGAGAATATGACCGTTGAAAAAATATAGCCGTTATAGAATTTGATCGTTGGAAAATATGACCGTTGAATAATTTTAACTGTTGAAAAATATGATCGTTGTAGAAATGTGACCATTAGAAAAATATAGTCATTGGAAAAGAAGACCGTTGATCAAATATGATCGTTGAAAAATATGACCATTGTAGAGATATGACTGTTTAGGGCTATCAGCTCGGTTTCAAATTTCGTGTTGACCCATTTTTATGCCTTTAATAAACGGATGAAGGGCCAGTCAGGATAAGAAACCGGCCGTTAAGACAAAGTGTCTACTGGCCGACCCGGAAAATTAAGTCTTTTAAAAAAAAATCTTTAAAAAACTCTTTAAAATTATTAGAAACCCGACCCGGGCCGGGTTCGGGCCGCAACATTTCAAAACTGGGCAAGGCCCGGCCCGATTAGCTATCAGGCCTGGGCCCAAAATTTATCTTTAAAAAAAACGGGCCGGGTGGAAAACTCGAACCCAGCCTGGCCCGGCCCAGCCCGTTGACAACCCTATGACTGTTGGAAAAATATAACCATTGGAAAATTTGACCGTTGATCAATTTTAATTATTAAAAAATTTGACCATTGGAAAAATATAGCCATTCGAAAATTTGAATTTTTAAACGTTGAGTGTTGATAGTAAAATAATAAAGCAAGAATGAAAAATAATATTTTAAAGAAAGTAGTAGCTAAAATAGAGTGGTTTTTATTGTAGCAATAGCTAAAGTGGTGTTTAGCTATCCAAATTTAGCTCTCCTTGCTAGAGATGCTCTAAAGTCAACTAAGGATTTATTAAGTTCTTTGTTGGATCAACATGCATTCAAAGCAACGATGATAGTATATAGCATCACATATAGCAATGCATGTTTTCTTTTATAGCTAAGTTAGGATTGAATTTGCGACCTAGACTAGCAATATTGTCAACCTTCCATTGGGATATAGGCCCAATCCCAAGTGTAGCAGGTGAGAATGCAAGTTTCCTAGCATGATATTTTATTTTTAGTTAAATTAGCACAATTATTATTTTGTACTTGTTTATCCCAGTTAATAGGATTCTTTTCTTTTATAAGAAAAAGGTTTGTTTTATAATTTAATATTTTAATTTTATTTGTGTAGGAAGGTTCTAATTAGAAAGCCTAGTTAATTTGGGAATCTTTATTTTGGACAAGTAAACCTATTTAAGACTCCGAGTTACGTATTTAACAATTTTAAAGAACTAATAGTATTGAAGAGGCCATTTTAGCACTCTAGTAGACCGAGGTCTGCAATTGGTGTTCCCATGATAAGAGACTATACTAACACACCCACACTTCAGTTGGCTGATAACATTAAGGTCAAGACCATTCAATGGGCTAAAATTCTTGGTCTTCTTGGTTCATATTCTATCCAGGTTGGAGTATTGGTTGTATGGGGTAGCTTCTCTTTTGTATGCTTAGGTTGGGTGGGGTGTCCAGTGTTTTGAGTTGGTATGTCTGGGCCTTTCCTTCTTGATGGAGGTGAGTTGTTTTCTTTGTTGGTTGGCCTTTGTCAGCCTTGTGGCTTTTGATGAGCTCCTTGCTCATCTCTTCTTGCCACCTTTTACTGTATTTGTTTCCTTTTTCTAATATAATTGCTGCTGAATTATAAATTAAAAAAAACACCCACAATTACATTACGTGAACTCACACACACCAACTAATAATAAAACCTACGAGCACACCAACACTCCCTCAAGTTGGTGCATAGATATTTTTCATGTCCAAATTGGAGGTGATATCATCCAAACACTTTCCTCCAACCGCTTTCGTCAAGATGTCAACCAGTTGATATTCAGTGCTAACTTGAGGGATACTAAACTCCTAAGATTCCACCTTTTCTCTTATAAAATGACAATCAACTTCTATGTGTTTAGCTCGCTCATGGTAGATGTGATTTTCTTCTATATGTTTCCCTACTTCATTGTCCCATATAACAACATTGGCAGATTCACATTAATACCAAGATCAGCCATGATGAACCGAATCCACATTTTTTTCTCTGACACCTTGGGACATGGCCCTATATTCCCCTTTACATCTAGAATTTGCAACTACATGTTCTTTGTTCTTCCATGTGACGAGGTTACCTCCCAAGAAGGTACAATAGCTCGTGGTTGACTTCCTATAGGAGCCAGCACAATATGCATCTGTAAATAGTACCTCAACATCTAAATGCCCATGGTTACTGTAAAAGACCCCTTTTCCAGGACTCCCCCCTCGAAACACTTGATAATCTTGTAAACAACATTTGAATGAGTAGTCCTTGGAGAGTGCATCTGTTGGCTCACAATAATAACTGCATAGGTTATGTCGGAGAGTGTCATGGTTAAGTAGATTAACTTCCCCACTAACCTCTAGTACATCTAATACATTCTTGCATCTTTGAGAACTTCACCACTTTCACTACTAAGTAGATAATTTTGCTCAAGAGGAGTAATTGCAGGCTTGCATCCTAGCATCCATGTTTGATGTAGTTAGTCCATGGAGTACTTTCTCTAGGATAGAGTTATTCCCTTCTTAGATCTATCAATCTCAATCCCTAGAAAAAATTTTAGGGAGGCCAAGTCT
The DNA here is from genome assembly GCA_021018995.1 of Chloranthus sessilifolius. Classification (NCBI taxonomy): domain Eukaryota; kingdom Viridiplantae; phylum Streptophyta; class Magnoliopsida; order Chloranthales; family Chloranthaceae; genus Chloranthus; species Chloranthus sessilifolius. The sequence goes on from CM037589.1 coordinate 74,767,817, forward strand.
TTGATATGGAAGACTATGATGATCTCCTCACTGTCATCACCTGTTTCTATAATATCATCCACATATACTGAGAGAACAGTAGTGCGACCTCCTCTCTTCACAAAAAGTGTGATCTAAATGACTCCTGTACCCAAATTTCAACATTGCATCACTAAATTTCTGAAAGTAGGCCCTTGGGGATTGCTTCAATCCATAGATTGACTTTCTGAACTGGCATATTTTACCATTTTCCTCATGTTTGACAAAGTCAAGTGAGAGTGTCATATAAACTTCCTTCTTCAAATCACAATGAAGGTCAATCCCCATGAGCAGCAACAAATAAAAGAACTTTGATGGTATTAGTCTTGATAGCCAACTCCTTGTGTTTGGGTGACACCTCTTGCAACTAACCTTGCTTTGTATCTCTCAATGGTCCCATCGGGTCCTTATTTTACATTGTAGACCCACTTGCATCCCACTACTTTGTTTCCTGGAGGAAGATAAACAATGTCTCCTGTCTTGCTATGTTCCAGTGACTGCATTTCATGCGCCAAAGCCTTCGTCCATTCGGGCTGAGATAGGGCTTCAGACACAAAATTAGATACAAAAATAGAATCCAAAGATGAGATAAAACTGAAATGAGAGATAACCTTTCCATAGTTGTCAGGAGTTAGTACGGGGTACTGGTATAGGTACTGGCACGTTTAGGTGAAAAATGTTTCAGGTACGGTTTTGGTAGGACATTGGAACGCCATAGAAACGAATAGATACGTTACAGGTACAAAAATATAAACGAAATCGATGCGTTATAGGTACGATATAGATACGATATGTATTCGTCATAGAAAAGTTATCGGTGCGATATGCGAAATGAATATTTTGGGCAGTGTGATATTGGCGTAACATTGGTACTTTTTTGGTAACTATATATGATAATTATATTTATATGTAAGGATTAATATTTATATTTTTGAAGACAATATTCTCAGTTTACTCCCAACTTAATGAGAGAGGTGTTAAACATTAACATAACTAGTTAACTACATCCATACTTCCATTCAATATGCTCACAACATAAAAGAAATAAGATTAATCAATTCTAGGACAAGTCTCAAAGATCCATAACTAGTCACATATATAGTTCCAAAAATAAAAAGATACGAAACAAAAAATTGCAATTAAAATGGAGACAATAGATTCATAATTCTAATCTTGGGAGGGTCCAAAACAAAAAGAAACAACTTCACTATCTAACTACTAAGATCGAAGAGACCTCTTTCCCTTTCGGTCATTCGTTGTAGCATAATCAATTCCCCTTCCCCACCCTCAATGTACCCAAAAATACGTGACGATTTTAACATGATCTAATGTATCTACAAAGGAAATTATGAAGTAAGGGAGAGATTCAACAAAGAATTAGAAGTACTGATTAAAGGGGAAACTGGTTTCTTTTATAATAGAAACGAGTTTCTATATAAATTGAAACAAGTTTCAACAAAGATAGAAACTCATTTCTATTTTAAATGAAACCCGTTTCTATTTTAAATGAAACTCGTTTCTATTTTTAAAGAAACCAGTTTCTATTTAAATGAACGTTTCTATTGCTCATAGAAACGCGTTTCTATAAACGTTTCGTACCAATCCTCGGCACTGGTACGCATGGGGACTAGTACGATAGGGTAAAACAGGTTTCTGGGTATCTATGAATCTTTCATATGAAATGAACTTTTGGATAGGATGTCTTCCACTTTTGCTCTTAGCGATAAGAAGATCAATATCGAAGGACGGGTCTGTCTCTGGAGAAGGTTCATGGTCAGTGGCCTGAGGTGGAGTCTCTACTTGAGGCTCTTCTTGAACTTCTTCTTGGACAATTTCTTGAACAAGTGGTTTTCTCAACCTCTCTCACAGAAAATTTTCCCAGGGATGGTTCTCATACTTATCAACTCCGCCTTCGGGTTGTTGCTCTTTTAGGACCAGCTTGGATCTTGTGACTTTTTAATTCAAGAAATGTTTAATCCATAGACAAATTTGTTTGTGAATAATTTTATCTATGAACTATTTTGTCTGTTGTTTGGGGAACATCTAGGCTTTCCAGTGACTAATAATTTTTTGTTTGGGTAACATTTGAAACTTCCCAATGACTCATTTGGCTACTATTTGATGGTGATAAAGAGGTGTATGGTCATAATGAAGAAGGTGATGGTAGTGATGTGGTTGTGCAGTAGTGGTGGAGGAGGTGGTGGTGATGTGGTCGTGTGGTAGCGATGGAGAAGGAGGTGGTGGCAGAGGTATGGGTGAGAAGGTGGTGGCATGGTTGTGATGGAGGAGGTGGTGGTGATGGAGGAGGTGTGGGGGAGAAGTTGGTGGTAATGGCGGTTGTGTTATTGGTGGTGATGCTTCTAGTGGTGGTCGTGGTTAGGCGGTGAGGGTGGTGGTGGCAGGGTGGTCGTGAAATAGCAGTGGTGGTGATCGCATGGAGGAGGTGGTGATAGTGGTGGTGGTGACGAGGTGGAGGTTGTGGTGGTGGCGAGGTGGAGATTGTGTTGGTGGCGATGGTGGTGGTGGCAAGGTGAGGTGGAGGTCGTGTGGTGGTGGAGATAGTGGTGGTGGTCGTAGTAGTGTGGAGGGCGTAGTGGTGGTGAGGTGGAGGTTGTGGTAGTGGTGGTGGAGTGGTGGTTGTGTGGAGGAGGAGGTGGTGGTGGTGGTGGTAGTGACGTGGTGATCCCGGTGGTAGCAAGGTTATGATTGTGGTTGCGGTGGTGGTGGTGAGGCGGAGGTTGTGTTGGTAGTGGTGGTTGTGGTGGTGGTGGTGGTGTGGTGGTCGTGGTGGTAGCGAGGTGGAGGTTGTTGTTGTTGTTGTTGTGGTGATGGGGGCGGGGGGGGGGGGTGGTGGGGGGGGGGGAGTGACGGTGGTTGTGTGGTGGTGGAGATAGTGGTGGTGGTGGTCATGTGGAGCAGGTAGTGGGTGGTGGGTGGTGGGGTGGTCGTTGTGGTCGTTGTGGTGGTCACGGTGGTGGTGGGTGGTGATGAAAAAGTGGAGGTTGTGGTGGTGGCGGTGGTGCTCAAGGTCGGGGTGGTGGTGAGGTGGAGGAAGTTGTTGTGGTGGTGTGGTGGGGCGGTGGGGAGATGATGGACGTGGTAGAGGCGACGGAGGTGGTGCAAGTAGCATTGGTTGTGGTGGGCATGGGTTAAAATATCGGAAAACCAATACGTATCGTCCAGCTCCAAAACCGATACGTACCGGATCATAGATCAAAATATCGATACGTATCGGTTTTGGACTTGAACGATACGATACATTGGGTTTTTATCGTTTCAAATTATCGGTTTTGTTTTTTTTTTTGGGGGGGGGAACCGGAAAGTATCGTTCGGAACCAATACGTATCGTTCGGTACGTATCGGTTTTGGGGCTGGACGATACGTATCGAAAATCCGAGATTTTGATCCATGTACTGGACGATACATTGGTATGTATTGTCCAGTATTTTATTTTTTTGTATAGGAGGAACCGATAGGTACCTTGAATGTACCCTATCGGTGAGGTCCAAAACCGATACATATCAGACGATACGTATCGGTATCAGACGAGATTTTGACCCATGGTGGTGGGGTGGTAATTGGTGTGAGATTAAGTTGTATGATAGAGACAATTTTGTCTCAAATTTTTATGACAAAAATTTCACCTATTTTGGTGGAAATTAAAATTTCTCATTTTGAATTAAAATGGATATTTATTTGTCAACAGACAAACCTTATTTAATATCCGAACGCAATAGACTTTTTCTGAAGAAACAAAGTCAGTGGCTTTAATCTAGAGATCCAAACGGCCCCTTACAACTCCTTCTCTATCTTCATCAAAAGTTGTGATCCCTTCATCTCTCACATCCACAATGGGAAGCATACCAGGGATCTCTTCCATCCTCACAAACTCTTGCCCTGAAGAGGGCACTGGAAACTCTCTTCTTGAACTTTAAGAAGGGAGTATCCTCAAAAAATGTGGCATCCATAGTCACGTACCGCTTTCTAGAATAAGGATCATACATCTTGTACCCTTTCTACGATGGGGGGTACCCAACAAAGATGCACCGAGCTACTTTGGCACTCAACTTGTCACGATGAATATTAGGAATTTGGGCAAAACACAAGCAACCAAAGATTTTGGGGGAATTGGCAAGAGAGGTTTGGAGGGAAACAACATGCTTTGAGGAGACTTTCCTTGGAGGACTGGTGTGGGTATTCTGTTATTTAGGAAAGATGCAACGAGCACCGCTTCACTCCACAAATTTCTAAGCATATTTCTTTCAAACAATAATGCCCTAGCAACTTCCAACAGTTGACATTTTTCTCTCAACACTCCATTCTGCTGAGGTGTATATGGGCATGATGCTTGTCACTCAATACCATGCTGTTGTAGATGAAAAACGAAGAAGACGAAAAGAGTATTCTCCCCCATTATTAGACCTAAGGATCTTTAAAGGCGCATTAAGTTGGTTTTGAATGAGTTTATGGTACGTAGGGAAGATGGAGGCAAGTCAGTCAACTTCATCTATGGTCTTCATCATGTATTGGGTGGTAAGACGGGTGCAGCCATCAATGAATGACACAAAGTAACGAAGCTCAGAGATGGAAGTAACTAGCGAAGGCCCCCACACATCAGTGTACAATCTCAAATGGTGTACCACTTCTTTTGCATCTAGGAGGATATGGAACTCTTAAATGTTTTGTCATTTCACACACTCCATTTTTGAAAGGAATGTCATCAACATCTTTGAATTTCTGTGGTAATACCATTCGCAATCTTTGTAATGAAACATGACCACACCTTTCATGCCACAACTCAAGCTCCCCAACAGTAGTAGAGGTTGAGGCAATAGGTTTTTGAGTACCTGATTCGCACTAACCATTGTTCCTTCAAAAATATAGAGGCCTCTACTCTCCTTACCATGACCAACTACCTTCCCTGTCGACAAATCCTGAAAAATACACTGAGAAGGAAAAAAGGTGACACTGCAATTTAGAGTTTTAGTAAGACTACTAACAGAAAGAAGGTGAAGGAACATTTTCGGACATATAGGGATGAACTTAAAGAGAGAGAGAACCAGCACAAATATTCCATTTACATACAATAGGGACCAGGGAATCATCACCAACTCGAATGTTACACTGGCTAGACATAGGAGAATATGATTGAAACATCGAGGATAAGTCTGTCATATGATCCGTAGCCCCAGAGTCAACAATCCACATGGTACCACAAGAGTTGGAGACATGGGCATCTCCAATAGCACTACTCTCAACATTAAGGACATTGAATCTATTTTCTAGCTCTATCACCGAGCATCTATCACCAATCACTACTTTAGTTCCTTCCATTGAGAAACTTCAAGAAACAGAGCTGACTATACAGCTAATCGGCCATCCCAACAACAAAAAAGTACTAAGAAACTTCATATTCAAATTATCAAATACTTTGTAGACAACACCAATGATAACCACCACAGTATCCACTACTTCAATGCCTCCAAAGAACCACACAGAATCCACAATGAGACAGCCCACAAGTTCACAGCCAAAAAATAAGTCTCTACAATGACTTTTCCACACTTCGTATGCCCAAAAACAAATTATGTAGTGGCTACCCAATGTTATTCGCAGCCATAAAGAGACACTACTGCCTCTCTTTCACCACAAACTAGGGTCTACATTCCTTTCTTCACGGCTACACAGCCACAAACCATCAACAAAAAAGCTACACAACCCTCACAATCACCCTACACAGGATCACAACCAACTGCCAACCCACATAAAGAAGCCAATCTCATAAACAAACAACCCAACATAACTCCAATCTCCATAACATAACACAAAATTGTCATGCCAATACACAACACGCTGCCAAAAATTGACGGGTAGCAACAATAATTGGCTGATAAAACAAAAAAACAGGCTTAGAGATGGATTACCACACTTTTAGGTTTCAGACTTTCCCGGCATGAAAAGACAATTCCAGCAACTCACTATTGCACTCCGGCACATCGAAACCCCACAACCAATTATTGGAGTACCTTCGGTATCAATAAATAAGACAGCTGAGGCAGATCTAAGTGAATCGAATGATGCTACCATGGATTCCGGTGACATCCATGGTTTCCGGCAACGTAGGTTCACTTCCAGCGACGCACAGAGAGCACCAAGGCACAGAAAACCTCACAGATTGATCAGGGAGGCATCGAAACGAGCTCAGAATAGCGTTTTGATGCCTCACGTTTGTTCAAAAGAGCAATCCAACTCCCTGTTACAAGCCTAGGGTTGCAGCTGGGTCACCGAGCTTGGTGACTCCAGGATGAAGATGAGAGGAGTTCTCCTGTTTCCAGTTCTCAAACCCACTGACCCTAGAAGACAAAATTGGGTTCAAGTAGTAAATTCCGATCATAACCCTAGCTTCCGGTACGATTCCGGTGGCTGCTGATGTCAGTGCTGACGTCAGCAAGTTGTCAATGACATCAGCAATATGGCACAGCGATTGAGGTGTTGATCGAAGGCTCTGACACCAAGTTAATTAGGTTACGATTCGGTGGAGGAGAAGAAGAAGAGAAGGTTGGAGAAATTAGGGTTGAGTTCATAATACTCATACCCATTTTTTATTTACACACACACACACACATATATATATATATATAATATATCAATTACAATTTACTATTTGACACCTTCAACCATACTAGCACACCCACGCTTAGATTAAGTGAACTCACACATACCAACTAATAATTAAACCTACAGGCACACCAACATTGACAACATCCATAACATCAAAGAAAAAGCCAAAAAAAATCAAAATCTTGTACCTCTCACAGTTCTACCAAAATGTGCCATCTCAACATTTTGTAGAGTACAATGTTAGTAAGTAATGCATAGTTAGGCAAGGTAAACAAATATACATATTTGTGAAAAGCCTGACAAAAGTAACACATCAAAATTTTTTCATGAAAATGGCTCCTATATGATTAGGATGATCTTCAACATTTCATTGTTTTGAAATTCAAAAGTCATCATCAATATAATTCAGTGATCTTCAATATTTCTTTGTTTTGAACATCAACAGTTGTCATCCAGCGACTTTAGACTGATTGGTTCATTTGAAGAAAATCCCAATAAGCAGAAGATTCCCTTCAGAATATTTGGGTTGCATTAAGTAACAAAGTGAACTTGTAAAATACCTCAAGAAAGTCATTGAACTCAGCTTGCTTTCTCCTTCCTTGAGTGCCCCATGCTTCAAGAAACATCCGTCCAAGAACAAAAACACCAACAGCAGTGTATCTGCACCAGGAACATATACCCTCCATGTTTCAGTTCAGAGCAGAAAAGACTGAATTAAACATTTCAGCATTACAATGAACATTCGCAAAGAAGTGAGAATAAAGTAGTACAGTTAGAATGGTAACACGTGAACAACCAAAGAACCAAAGGCTAAATTCTAAAATGCACCCTGATATGATTTTCAAATTCGACTATACATATTCCCATAGCTGTTCTTTGCATAGGCTCCACCTTCATGCCCCGCATACATAAAAAGAGACCCTGAATGTTTAAGCGAGACCTGTAACCAGAAACTCAGGCATATCAACAACATTGCCTAGCCACTGATGAAATACACTCTTGTACAACCTCCAATTCCAGTAAATGGTATAATTTCTATTAGAAAATTAGTAGTCTTACTGAAAATAGCAGGAAGTCCATTAGAATAGGAATAGCTTAAGTCAAGAAAAGACTTGAAGAAAAGTTTTTTAACAGTGACAGTGTGACACCCATACCTCTACAGTAGCCTGACCATTAGATACCATCTCTATCATCCGCATCCTGACCTACAAATATAGAACATAAGTAAAGATAAAAAGTATTAGGAAGTTAAACATATAGGAAGCAGTATGAAAGAATAAAACTCCATGTGAATAAAAGCCAAAATGCTTTTTTAGATACTTGCACTCAAGGTTCATAATCTTCGTTTTCCAGTACTTATCGTCTAGCTCCAAAACCGATATGTATCAGACGATACATATCGGTTTTGAATGATATATTGGTATGTATCAGCTGATACATACCAATATATATGACTGAGGCATTCGCCCGATACATTCAGTGTACTGACCTGGTGACCTCTCCAAAACCGATACATCTCCAGAATTTTTGAACCATGCTTGCATTTCTCTAAGTTACCTTTCACGCATGCAAATAGGTCATATGACCAAATAGAAATCCAATAAACAAAGATGGGATTTCAAGTGATGTGATAACAAGATGCGAATATGTGCTTTAACTAGAAATGAATAGTATGGTTAATGCAAGACCAAATGACATACTCTCCAAAATTAAACAAATTGTACCTCCTGGTCCGATTTCTCGTTTTCAAATTTGGGATAAAACGTAGCTCTTATTTGGGCCAGCGAGTACATAAGATTATCCACGGTAAAATCTGCACCCAAGGGACCCTTAATGAACAACTTTGACAAGTCGCTGCTCGTTTTATCAGTTGAAGCAGCTTTGGTAGATTCAACTCCTTTAGCCCGACCATCAATGACCGTAGAAGCTTCATTAGAATCAGTAGCCACAGCTTGGCTCATAGTTCCATAAGCCTTAGGCTTCCATATGCTCATGTAACCTTTGTCTGGAGCTTGGGTACTTAATTGTCCAGTCTTTTCAGCAAGACTTAGCCCACTAAGCTTCTTGGAGACAGCTTCAGTTGATGAAGCACCCTCCATTCTCGGAGATGGATTATTAGTTTTGTCCTTCACCTTCCACCTTTGTTCCTGTGGACCAGCTTTTCCCTACAGAGAGATTTAAAGGAAGTGAAGAGTCTTCAGTAAGACTCCATGACATGAAAAGTGAGTTAAAGATATCATTGATCCCAATAATATAGCATTGCAGAGATAGGAGAGACCTCACGGTATAAGAAAACGGGAAGAAAAAAAAATGAGAATTTAAGTGACGATAAAGATTGCTAAAGTTATAATTAACCACAAAGTATATACAGAAGCTACTTCCAGTTCGTAATTCGGGGACAAAAAAGTTTTAGCTTGCAATCAATTTCAAAAATATCATAATTTAAAGAAAAGTCTTAACTGAAGCCATGCTGATTGGTAATTTACGAAACGATACAGAAAAAACTAATCCAAATGCCAAAAATCTTTCAACACTGTACTCAAAAACCAAAATAATTTATAAAAAAATGTATTTCTAGGCTCCGGTCAATGTCACAGAGACTATAATTTAAAAAATAATAATAATTGAAGCCATGCGGATTGCTAATTTAATAAACAATACACAAATAACTAATCCAAATTCCAAAAAAAAATGTACTCAAATTCATATAATTAATTAAAAAATTATCTTCTTTCTCGAATGAAAGATTGACTCAAAATACAAGAGCCACAAAGAATGTTAAAATTATAAAATAAAGAAGAAAATAAGATGGAAACATAGAAAACACAAATTGACACACAAATTACATTGGTGCGTTAGTAAGTGATTACAATTGGCTTAGAGAAGTGACGTGTAGTAGTTATCAAATAAGGTGCACACTAACACTCCCCCAAGTTAGAATGTGAACGTTGAGAACATCGAACTTTGACTTGAAATGGTGAAATATATCCTTGCATCACAACAATAATAGTAGAAATCCAGCACAAGTTTTGATAATGGATTAGAAATAGTCCCTAATCATTTCCCCTTTCACGGCGTAAACAAAGACCATAAAATCAAAAAACAAACAATGGGAAATACATCAACTGGCCAGAAACAATGTGTGAAAGACATCCACATGCATAAAGGTAAAAAAAATACGGGAAAATGCATCCGACCAAAGAAAATGTGGGAAATCACAACCATATAAATTATAGAAGTTAAGAAAAGACATTCAATTGAAAATTTGAAATATACCAGGCCAATGAAGACCTTAGTGGAAAATGCATCCACTAAGTAAATCAACGTGGAAAATAGGCATCTCTTATTAAATGTAAAAGGGATGAAGAGAAAAAATGAAAATTACATGAATCAATTCTTCCAGGCAGAAGACATGAAAAAAAATATGAAAATTACATGAATCAATTCTTCCATAAGAGATGAAAAAAATAATTGAAAAATAGCGGAAACAATGTCAGGACCATGACCGGCTTAAACGCATGGAGCCTGATTCCATGTTGCAATTATAAGAAGAAAATAAGAAGAATATAAAAACATAGAAAACACAAATTGCCACAAATGAATTATATTGCTTTTACAGTGCGTATTAATAAAAAGAATATAAATAAGATTACAAATATATCACAAATACTAGCGTGAATGATTACATTTGGTGTAGATACAAAGAATGATTTAAAGCTAATTCTCAACAAATGTTAGCAGGAATTCCATCTGTAAATCCCGGAATAACTCATTAGGATTAAAAAACATCAAATAAATCGGGTCATCAGCTCCATAATATATTGATCTCTATCAAAAACTTTAACATAATTAAGCTTAAAAAATGAGAAAATTTCCAGATATGTAGAAAAATTAGAGAAGATATGGATAGAGATTGATCTTACGTGGTTAATCGGAACGTGAGCTAGGGTCATAGGCAAAGTAGAAAGCTTAGAGCGTTGAAGGAGAAGAAGATTTGTAGGTTTCGAAGTGAACGCGAATATATAGAAGATTTTCTGAGATGACGACATTCATAATAAGGGCTTACGGTGATGGATGTTTATTTATATATATATATATATATATATATATAGAGAGAGAGAGAGAGAGAGAGAGAGAGAGAGAGAGAGAGTAGAGGCGAGAAGTTTCGATTTTTAGGGGCAGGACGACATCTAAGAAAAGTCTGGGGATTTTGCCGCCATTAAAAGGCATGAAATGTGAGTTGAAATTTTTAGAAAAAAGGTGATTTTTGCAACTGTTTTTTGGAGAATGAGGATGTATGAAAGTGTTAAATTTGATGGGGAGGTAGGGTTATAGGGAAATATTTTCACTTTATAATCAAGGGATTCGATTGTCACTTATCAGTTGTCACACTTAGGTAATTGGGTTATAGTTAACGGATAATGGCTATGACCCATATTTAAACACCAAATGCTATTTTAATGATCCTTCACAATTAAAATGTCACTTTTTATCTGGCATCAGTTAAAATTAATTTTTCATTGTCATATGGCACACATTTATGATGAATCTAAATTGTCTAAGTGGCAATTCATTATTAAAACATATCTCAGCCAAAGGATCATATTTTTAAGTGGATGTAAATCATCTGATCGATGAATTTTATCCGCCATCAAAATTAAGAGCAATCATTGATATTAGAGTCTACATATTGACTTGCTCAAATATCCAAAAAGTGTGATTTTTGAACTCATAATCATTCAATAGATAATTTATCACTTTGACTGTATAGATTCCCAACATCATTAGCCAATAAATGGTACAAGATCATTTAAGAGGCTTTGAAAAATAAAATATTATAAATTACAACTTATAAACCTTTGAAAAATATATATATATATATATATATATATATATATATATATATATATATATATATATATATATATATATATATATGTTATAATTTTATATTAATAAAATATACAAAAAATTAGTCCGACTTGTCAATCGGGAATCGCGCACCAAAATGGTCTGCATACTGGTCCCCGCATCATTGACCGATCAAAGAATCGTGGTCAACACGGTTCGTTGATCGATCGAACTGCAAAAACCAAAATCGAAGCCATTCACGGTTTGGTGGCTAGTGCGGTTTTCGAAACACAGCTTCTTCTCATTATGAGCTTTTTTGAGATTAGCTTAAGAATGATAAGAATCTAGTCATTTAAGAAAAATTAACAATTAGATTGATGTAGTTATTAAAAAATATATATATTAGATTGACTTAAGAACGCATATAAGAAAAGTCGGCAATCTACAGAAAAATCAAAGTGACTTTAGAACGGATCTAATAAAAGTCAGGAATTTGTATTTTCAGGATTCTAATTTTTTTAGAAAAATCAAGAAACACATGAACGAGGCCTAAAAGCGCCTATATTCTATTTGCACCCACTTATGATTACAAAGAAAAGGCACGCGAGATGCATACTTTGGCATATGGGTTAAAAACAAAGACACGGTAATTTTGTAACTTGTGCCTCGTGAAACACCATCTAAGCCATTTGATTTGAAGGTCAAATATAGCTATCTTCCGATGTCATATATTTACATAAAATACGATCTCCATCATCTGATTAAATATAGTTGAACTCAATCATTTGATTAAATGGTTGACTATATTAAATTAGATAATAGAGATTGTGTTTCATGTAAATCATTGGCGTGAAAGATCTTTACATTATGGCCTTTGGATCATATGGCTTAGATGGTGTTTCGTGTGACACAAGTCCCAAATACCAAGTCTTTCCTTTTAATCCACTTGTCATGGTACATATCTCGTGTGCAACTTATAGCTCCCTTGGATAAATTGCAATCTCATTTCCCATTTTTTTAGGGATAATGGCTCCTGATTGACATTTAAACACCATTATGTGTTTAAATGATCGTCCATTGTGAAAGTTAAACTTTTAATCTAACACCATTGAAGTGGTACAAATCCTAAAAGAATGATCCTAAAATCATCTTTGAGTGTGATATATGTCAAGTAATTTTAGGGCCCTTTTTTGGGATCTTTGCCACATGGATTAAAACATTAATGTCTGATGACATGCTCATGGTCTTAAGTTCACTAATGTTAAAGATTGTGGCAAAAAATGATCTCAATCATTTAATTTGGAGTAATCCATGGTTTTGGTGTGGGTCAAGATTTTGTGGGTGTTAATAGAGCTACCCTAAATAAATATCAACTCATTTTAGTCAATGTGAGCGACAACTTGCACACATATTTGGGTGGTTGCATGCAGGTTAACCAGAAGGGCACTTAAAATTTGCACCTACACATTTTCTGAAAGTGCCAACGAAACTCGTTGATGGCTTCGAATTAGATAGGGGAGATCATTTTTTGGGCTTCGAATTAGATAGGGGAGATTATTTTTTGACCGGTTCTTTCACACAATGGATTTTTAGATTATGAGCATACCATCAAATAAATATTTTTTAATTTCATATGGCATGGATATTCAAAAGGTGGCCCTAAAATCATATGACAGACATTGGACCAAAAGGCTGGTCCCAATTTTTCATGTCAAAGCTATAAATGGCATGAAAGATGCCAAGAACAACGAGAATCTAAAATTTTTACGTGAAAGACTCTAAATTGCCGTATGTGAGAAACCCTAAGGCTGCGTATGGCATAGCTCTTTGCTAGCACCTGTTACAGCAGAGTTCACCTGCTTTAGTTGATTCTCATTCTCTTTTCTAACTCCTTGCAAATGAGGATTTACTTGCTCTAGCAATAACCTCCCTACTCTCTACTAGCTCCCTACAAGAGCAAATTAAATCTGCTCCGACAAATAGTGAGTAGAGAGGAGGGTAGAACTGCTAAATAGGTAAATCCTGCATAAAATCTTGTTATCAAGGAGAAGGGGTATCTATTAAAGCAGGTAGCAGGATGTTAGTAAAGAAGATAGGAACCTGTTAAAGCAGGTGAATTCTACTATGGTAGGAGCTAGCAAAGAGCTATGTCATACACAACCTAAATTGGATGTAGTGAACTGCAAATTTAAGACCGAATGAATCAACAAATCAAGTAACATTCAAAAGGTCATGAAGAATTATGAAGTTAAAAAGGGCTCATAAAGTCGACCTCAAATAGATATAATAAGGTTGTCACGTAATGATGATAGACATTTTGCATGATAGGTTTTTAGATCATGCTCTTCAAACCATTAGGGCACAAATGTAAGGAAGCCACATGGCTTATGTCTCAAAAAGCGTTCAAGCCCACTATTTTTTTTTTAATACAACTGAGACAGTCTCGAGGAACAGATATGAATACATATGTGACAGTTGAGAGTATCGTGAAGGTACACCAACTACAGTGTTGAGAATTAACAACCGAACCCAACCCACATCTTATAAAGACAAGAATGGGAAACAATGTGGAGGATAAGAATCAAACCCACAACTTACTCCCCCACATTAGAGGGAAGTACCAACTATAGGCTAACGATGCCAATTCATAGATAAATGAGCTGCTATTATGAACAGGAACCTCTATTTGTTACTCGGCCTTTAAACACCAAAATAGTGTTTAAACGATATTAAACCATTACAGTACAGTTTTAATCTTGTACCATTAAAGAAAACTTTACTATTATGCCACTCGTCACACACTTGTGCTCACTCTAAAGTGTCTAAGTGGCACTCGATCATTGAAAGATATATTAGCCAAGGAATTGCACCTATAAACAAATACTATCCAATAGATTTGCAAATTTTTGTTTAAAATAAGAAAGAGAACATATATCTAGTGAATCAAATGATAGTGACAAATTTCTCCAAAATTTATCCGAAATTCACCGAAATAAGGGTTGGATGAAACTTTCGGTGATTTCTTAGGAATCACCAAAATTTCGTTAATTTTACTGAAATTAATGATTTTTTTTTTAAATTTCAGCCATTAAAAAAGAAGAAGTATATATATATATATATATATATATATATATATATATATATATATATATATATATATATATATATATATATATATGAATATTACATATAATTTATATATATATTTTCTGTACTCCCTAAACTTTTCAAAAACTTTTTTGAATTTTTCCTGAAATTTACCTAAAATAGAAATGAAAAATTGTCACTATGAATTTCAAGTTCTCTAAAAATGTTCTTTTCGGGTCATTAACATACAACCATATGAGCTATTACTCTAACTGTACCTACCAGTATTTAGGTAAAGTAGAATCGTTGACTTTTAATGAGATTGCTACTACTGTCACAAGTTTGACCACTAATATAGCTTAAGAGCTCACTTCCCATTTGACACATATATTCTGTCTGTGTATTTATAACTAATGAATAATAAATAATATATTATTAATTAAGTGGGTCAGTGCACCCTAATACAAGCCTAAACCTAAAACTGTACTCAAACCCTTACGTGCGGCATGTATGTGTGGACTTGTGTGTTGTACACGAATGGAACCCGGAGTTATTGACTCTGAAGTCTTAGAACTAATCTTAGTAGACATAATTAATATTGATTCTTTTATAATTAATTATATGCCATCCATAAAAATATATCGTACCTAAGCCCCACCTTGCTCTTTTAAATCCACGTGCAGCCCATATTGCCAAATGCAACTGTCTCCTTTCTCTGTCTAAATATATGCTAAGGGGTGTATAGAAATCCTTTTAAATCAAGGATTCTGATTTACCCAATCGCATTCAAGCTCATAATTTGGACTGCCACCGGAACGAATCCCTTAAATTAGAAACAATTAGAACCCATTTGCCATTACTACACGTCGGCATACCCAATCGAATTTCTCTCTCTTAAATCACTGTGCAGGCAAATCCCAACCGTCCATTCTAACTCTCTCTCTTGCTTAAGTCCACACACATTCTCTCTCCATATGTGCCCAACAAACTAACTAGTGTCTGGCACACTCTATTAGGATCCGGCAACAAACTAACTAGTGTCTTTCACACTCTCAATTAGTATCCGGCCAAACCCCTCTTTCTATTATTCCCAATATAGCAAATCTTTCTGAAAATAACAACTGCCCCAACTAATTTTTCATGATGTTAAACGCCTTTCCCTCATTATATCCCTCATTAGCATGCATGCACCTTCCTCAAAACTCTAAAATTTGCAATTTATGGCTCTACTAGTACAGCTGGTGGCGGAACCAAAACGACACCCTTGCGAAATATTGCTGAAAGCGAAATTTGTCACTATGGCACAAATTCGAGGAAAAATTTAGAGAAAAATATGGCAAACTGTGACAAGTTTCGGGAAAATTTTGGAGAAAAAATTAAAAATAAGATTAAAAAGTATATAAAATTCTAAAGAATACTAAAAATCAAGATATAATGAAAAAACTGTAAATTGTTTGTGGATTATTAGCGAAGTTCATAATTTAAAAAAAAAAAACACAAATTTTTAGTTGGTGATTAATTCCTAAAACCTTAAATTCGAGAATTATCAGAAAGACAATTTCATTTTTGACAGTATTTCGGTAGGGTGTCATTTCAAATAAATTTCGAGAAAAATCTAAAAAGTTTCGGAAAAATTTCGAAGAGTACAAAAAATATTTATATATAAATTATATTTAGTATTTATAAAATATCTATCTATTTTTTTATAAATGGCTAACATTAAAAAAAAGGGACTGACTCCCTTGGCCGTTAGCTAAACACCATATGGTCACTACAAAAAATAAGACTATTAGCGGTACCAAAACTGCTGCTATTAATAAAAAAACTTATTGGTTCAATAGCGACAGGACCAGTAGTGACAATTTTTTTGTTAGTAGCAGGAGTTTTTGGTGCCGCTAATAGTCTAATTTTTTGTAGTGAGTGTTTAAACGATCTTATACCATTTATTAGCTTATGATCTTGAACAACGACGCCGATCCTTTTGGTGAGCCTAATCACACACCGACGAAGTTCCACGTCGTTACTGCTGATTCAACTGCAAGGGAAGTGCAATTTGCGAAAATACTCGAACAAATTGACTCTCCGATCGTTGATCGAAGCCAACCCGAGCAGTCTTGAAACCTTCGCCCACGCTTCAACAGGTGGGCGTCCTTCTATCTATCTAAACATACACATTTACACCTTATATGTGATGAATTTATGTTGATTATAAATAAATAAAACAGAATTTTAAGGAAAATCGCACCTTCTCATTCTTACGTTTTTGTGTGGATTCATCAGACTTTGATGGTCAAAGGGTCGACTCTATGGTTGAACTCATCGGCCTAGAACTAAGGGATACTATACCCTTTCATATGCCTCACAAGTGTGTCGGCAAAACAAATCTTAAGGACTTCAAAAATCAGGCACAAAAGCCCCAGGTCATACATGGGCTGCTGCCTTGTTTGTGTGCGGCCGGACTCTATGGAGGATCAACTTTGACTGCACGGATCTCTATGATGCTGACCCATTTGGAAATTGAGTCAGTAAGTTGACCACCCATAACTTATTGCATATTACCCATCTAACGGTTCATGTTCTTTTGATTATTTTTATTTTTTAAAGTATTAGCACCTCAAAATTCTGTAAAAATACTGCACCACAATTTTGTTTTCTGCTATTGCAAATCTATGCACCTATAGGCTAAGGGGTCTACTTTGACCTGTTGGATTAAACCAACTGTGGACCCATGAGCCAAAATCCATGGACCAAAATAAAGTACATCTGACCGGCTATCGATCTAATGGTCATATTCCAATTTCAGATAACTTACCTTGAATTTTGTGCCACCTAAAATGTTGCACATGCACATTGAAAAATCTTGCATTTAATAATGAGCGTGAGGTCCCACCAACCTCGCGTGCCTACAAAAAAAAACCATTTCAGTTAACAAACTAAGCAAATGTATTGGTCTGACTTGGTTCAGCCTAATACAGGTGACTGGTATGCCCAACTTCAGCTGATCAGTGTCCATACCTTGCTATTGTAAGGCTGTGTTTGGGATTGCTCTTTGGAGGCAAAGAGTGTGACAGCCCCAAATTTCTGTGCTCAGAAATCCGTGCCATCAGGATCATTCTCTGGATGATCCCTAGGACAAATCACACAATATCTGTATATAAAGCGGAATTATACAGATACAATCCCACAGCGGCAAGTAGAGTCATCTAATGAATCAATCTAAAAGGAAGAACAATAGAGAAACCTTCATTTATAAATGTAGAAAGTATACATCCTCAAAAAGGAACCAAAAAGAACCATCAGTGACAGACATCCATCACCCAAACAATGGTTCCCAATGATGGTTCCGATAGAATGTATAATAACACTATAAAAGAAATAAAATATATACAAAAATTAATACAAAAGTGGCCACCAGGCACACATACTCCAAAGTCTCCAAACAAACGTACAATCCCAAAAATGTCTAAGCTATACCCAGTCTATGGGTAAAAGTCGTCAGCTGGGACGTCCGTCTCCTCGTCCTCAACCTCAGCCTCAGGATCAGGCTGATAGTCTGGGTCGCTCTCAGTACCGGGAGTCACCGCCTCAGAACCTAAATGTTTACAAAAACAGGGTGAGCTACATCCTAGCTCAATAGAAGAATTCCAAATAAAATTGCATTCTAATTGTATAACATGGTCATCAAAGAACAAAACTGAAGATATGCAACAGATGTATAAAACATGAGACATTTATCCAAAACAGTACAGAATTGATGAATACAACATATAATGACTTAGTGTAGTATACTTAAGTAACTCCCGTGAGTATAGCACGTGGTAGCCAGATTTGGTCCGATGGATAATCCCAACCATCGTCGTTCACATGAACAATTTCGGAATTGCAACAATGCCCCACACATGGAGTGCAATTGTGCCGAGGATTACAAAGCAAATGCACAAGTGTGCCTGAAACGGATATACCGCCGAGTCGGTGGGATTTTTACTGAATATTAAACCTCAAATCACATGCATACTTATCATACTTAACAGAATTCAGATTTCGGATACGGATATCAAATGTCGGATCAAGTACAGAATAGAATGCTCATACATATGCTAAACATGCTTTTAAAATAGAATTAAACTATGCTGAGATGTGTATGACAGATATAAACCATGAGATCAAAAATAAATGCAATTTCGGTTGAATTCCCCTACCTCGGATCAAGCTCCTTCTAAGCAAATTCAAAGCTTTTTCAAGGCATCTTAGTCTAATCCTAGATCATAAACATGTTACTCTAGGTGTTAGAGTGACAGATTGTGAACTGGCACAATGTCCAGCTGTTCTTACATATAATTTTTCTAACTGTCTGAAAACAGGGTTTATTGATCGATCAATACCTTGTTGATCGATCAATGAACTCTTCATTGATCGATCAACACCCTTGTTGATCGATCACCAAAGCACCCACTGTTTTTCTATCTTGTACACCATTGATCGATCACCATGTTGGTTGATCGATCAATGGGCTCTGTGTTGATCGATCACCACCACTGTTGATCGATCAATACCCAGTCAATTGATCGATCAACACCCTTATTGATCGATCACCAATATTAACTCAAATTCCCCAACTCTCTGCCATTAAGGTTACTTTACAGTGTATACAAATTGATCGATCACCACCCTTGTTGATCGATCAATGCCACACTCAGTGATCGATCAACACCTTGTTGATCGATCAATTCCATACCCAGTGATCGATCAACACCTAGTTGATCGATCAATAATGACAAATTTTCAGTCATTAATGGAGTTCACCAACCAAATTTTTTTCTAACTTATTTTTCTTCCAAAAATTCATAAAAATCTTAACTGTTCTTATAGAACCTATACCTAGGGCATCCAACTGCCCATTTTTAAACAAGAGAGCTCACCTCTATGTGGGCCCTTTCGGGGTTTCGGCAAACACTCCGGATGAGGGTTTCGGATCAAGCTCTCGGAGTTTATCACCGATCCGAGTTTGACGAGCAACCCTTTAGCTCTGGTTCAGCATGCATACACTTCACACACACACACACAACCCATACCTAAGCTTAATCCATTGGTCTCTACATACCCTAGCTTAGGAAACTCACCTTTCAATCTTGCTAACCCTGTTTTATACAAAAAAACCCTCTTGCAAACCTACCTAGCTACAGACTCCTTAGCTGTTAGAACCACTAGGGCAAGGGGAAGAAGAAGAAGAAGAACTTCCTCTACCTCTCCCTTCCTTCACTTATAAGCTACCAACTGAAATATCTTAGATATTTCAGTTGCTTCTCAAATTTTGATTTCGGTGTGAAACACCAACATGTCGATACGGCGTAGTGTACCGTTTCAACATCGTACTCAACTCGGATCGAAACGAGTTTTCATACGTAAACTAACCTACTTATAGGCTAACACTATTTCCATTAATATTAATTCCAAAGTTTTAAATTTTCTGTCTCGATTTCCGTGCCGGGCACGTACATCGATGCGATTAGTTTCTGGTTCAAATTTTCTGGGTCATTACAAAGAGTATCTCTCAGCTCTGGTGCAGAGCATTTTAGTATGAGACTATGTTTGGTTGTAATTGCTCTTAGCTCTTTCGAAGAGTGAAAGAGCTGATTTTGGGTCTCTTTAAAACAGAAATTTAAACCTGCTCTTTTAAGTGGGCAACTCTTTACCTCCTTAGAGCAATCTAAAACACAACCTAAGTGTGTTACATGGAACTTTTAGTTTATTTAGGTTGTGTATGACACATCTCTCTGCTAGCCCCTGCCACAGCATATTTCACCAGCTTTAGTTGGTTCCCATTCTCTTTGCTACCTCCCTGGAAAGGAGGATTTACCTGCTCTAGCAGCAACATCTCTGTTCTCTACTAACTCGCTACCAGAGCAAATAAAGTCTGCTCTGGCAAGAAGTGAGTAGAGAGGAGGGTAGAATTGCTGAACAGGTAAATCTTGCATAAAATATGCAAGAAGTTATCAAGGAAAAGGGGTGCCTACTAAAGCAGGTAACAGAATATTAACAAAGAAGATGGGAACCTGCTAAAGTAGGTGAACTCTGATATGGCAGGAGCTAGCAAAGGACTAACAAAAAGCTATGTCATACACAACCTTAATAATTGTCGTTTCCTTATTAATTGTGTCGTTTCCTAATTGTGTCGCTTTGGACAGCTTAAAAACCAAAGTCTCAGTGGGATACTTTGAACAACTTAAAAACCCGAGTCTTAATTGGATTCGTCTTTTAGTGTAGGATATAGGCACATTACTTGATGGAAGAACAAAAACTAAATTCTTTTCAATCTCTTGGTGTTGTGTTTATTTTCATCATCTAAAGTAGAAAGCACTTGCAATAATGTAGAGAGCGGACCTTTAGGTAGCATTTACTTTTGTGCTCGATTTGTAGCTTGTTGGAATTTGGGTTTGATTTTTTAATTACAAATTGATTTTTAATCATTGGTTCCTTATACTATTTCACCAGTGGTTTTAACCATGATTAAAGCATAAACCTACATATACTTTTGTATATGTAGTTGATAATTCATATGCTACCTACCAAACCTGCAATTTATGCCGATATGTTTAGGCATAGATTCAATATGTGATTTTCTTTATCAGAACTTATAAATACTAACCCCCGTATACACTAGGGATACATATGATTTTGAACTTGGATGATATGTATGATTGTAGATGTTTCGAACCACTTAAATAGCAGACAGACCAGCAACTTCTTTAGGTAATTCAAATTTTACTACTTATGCCTTCTAATTTTCTCACTATTATGAAGAAAAAACCACGTTGTATGTATTAAAATTAGTTACCGGTTGGCCTAAGGATGGATTCAAAAAAGGATAAGCAGGGGAAACTCCGATGAGCTTGTGTCATATGTTTACAGCCCCCATGGATCTGAGTAACTAGTCAAACAGGGCAGGGATACCATGCATCATGACATAAATAATTGTGGCCCGTGGAGCAAATTTTGGAGGGCAGGGATACCATGCATCATGGCATAAATAATTGTGGCCTATGGAGCAAATTTTGGAGGTGATTTTTGTGTTTCTTTTTAGCCCAAGTTTCTATAAGTGAATATATTTATGATAGTATGGACAGTGTGGATAATTCATAATGTTGGCGATGAGTTGAATTTGTATCTAAAGAGCATGGATTCCGATGGTTTATAATGTTGTATTGTTCATACTGTTTTCTTCAACTATGATTTGGACTTGCCAGAGGGGCAAGGGCATCTAACTACTTGGCTTCAGGTGAAGGAGTAATCATGCACAGAGCAAAGTCCTATCAATTGTCAGAACTTTATTTTATGATTTTGGTCAACTGAATGATACTCTTGAGTCTTGTCACAGTACCTATATACGCTTCAAGACATCCTAATTCTAACATGGCAGTGTGGACTCAAGCATCTAATTTTTTTACTCGTAATATTTTTATTAACTTTTCATAGGCCATACAGCAGGTTCTCGTAAACATAGGTTTCACCTTCCTAAACCTTGACTACTTTAAATGATACAATAGAGATTGCTTTTAGTACCATTCTTCGACAAGGTAGATCTTGAGATCAATCCTACCAGCAAGCAGCCAGCTTTTGAATCCATGTTGCACACACGCCAAAAATGAACTTGATTATGGGTACATCAAATGTGATTCTCATATCACATTTAGGGATGTGTACCATGTGGAATCAAACTCATAGCATCTGATGCTAGGACCATAATCTCAAGGTCTAGTGTCGAAGGTTGGGACGAAAATTGATCTCCATCATATAATTCAACAGTCATAATTTAATGAGGTATATGATTCTTCATAAGCTTGATATCATATGGTGCCTGGGACGCTTCATGCCTCATTAGTCCTTTAAAATTCTGCACTTTATATTATTCATCTTTTGAATAACATTTCTTTTTGTCACTGTAGTAGGTTGCCAAATCCGAACTTATTTACTGTAGTAATACGCCTAATTATAATTTATCTACATTGTGCCCATACATAGCTACTCCAACCGAAGTTGGAGTTATCCGGGGTCAGGATATAGTGGTTGAGATAATCCATGCCTCAGGGACTTGTAGTCAGTGAATTGCTTACACTAGTCCAATTGGGACTACAAATGTATTTGGTTGTGAATGATGAGTTTCTACTTAGTTGTTTTCCTTGTTCTAGTCTTTGAATGCACATATATATCTTTTAAAAATGGATCGCATAAAAGTATATAGCTGTAGCTACTCATATTGTATATATATAGTAATAATTTTACAGATGCTCCATTGCTTGATCCTCTTATATGCTTATGTCGCTAATATAAAATCAATTCATAGTCCTTTCTATGAGTAAAAAACCAATCCACAACAATATATATTTTTTTTAAGTTTTCACATTTATTCTATGTAAAAAATATTTGGAAGATACTAATGAGAAATTTTAAATGTGATTTTGTAGGTGCAGGAAGAGGCACCTTTTCTACCAACAAGGAAAGTTAAGTATGCCTTCTAGGATGTGAAAGAATTTATATTCTACAGTCTAGTGTTCCGGGTTGATAGGATAGCAAGATATGAGGGTATAATTTCCCATACAAGATATAATTTGAAGGTCGAAATCTTGTATTAAAGGGAGTTAAAAAATATGTTTTTGTTTTTGAAAATAACGACAATTTTAACTGTCGAGTGGGTTGTCATAAAAACCATTGTAGTATTTGTTAATGACACACTATAGCTATCGTTTATTTTCTCAAACAACGACAGTCATCAGTTGTTGACCAATAACGACTTACTTTAACAGTTGTATTAAATGTCTTTTTACAAAAAATAATATGACATCTTTATTTTTAAACGACGTATTATGACAGTTGTTTTAGCGTTCAAACAACTTCCAAAAGTAGGGAAGAAAGGACAGTTTGGAGCAGTCGTTTTAATATTTTATTTAAAAAATAATAATTAAATTTCACGATATGATGATTATATATGTCGCTTATTGAAATTTTCATCTGAAATTTTTTTTTTTACGAATAACAATCCAAATTCACAAATTATCGGTAACAAAATCTGCATCTTTTGATAAATGGATGGAACATTCATCGTTCTTACAACTTACAATTCTCACATAGTTTATAAAAACAAAAAAATAAAAAAACTTTAACTATATCCTCTTCCTTTCCAGCTTATCAATCTCTCCTGGTTGGCTATTAAGCTGAACTCTCACATTTGCACAGGCCTCATCGACCAAATTAATCACCTTATCCGGTAGGTGACGCCCTACACAACATATATTCACAGTAAATATAAGAAACTGATTCAATACAAAGCATGACTACATGTAGAACATATAGATAGTGTAATAATACCACATATATGGTTGATAGTGAAAATCCAAGCACCTTAAAAATGAGCCAACATATACAAAAATTATGAGAATAAAAAACTATCTTTATTGATTATCACTTGAAGGACATCACATTAAATGAGAATATTTAATTACAATGGCAATACGAAAGGAAGAAGACTGATACAATATTTAATATACACGTATTGCCCAAATTAATTATTACAAAATTTCATGCGTGCCCCCGCCATTCAGTCATCCCATTATACTATCCATATATTGCTAGGTTGTCCACATGTCTCAACTTCCTTGTATTAGCAATCATAGTCCCCACAAACTCATCATTTCCCGCAGATATAAAGGCAACGACTGTAATTAAAAATAATTAAAAATCAAAACCAAAATATAACAATGACAACATAATGATTTGTTTTGAAATCAAAATAGAAAATTTGGGCCAATGACTCGAATGGAGAGACTCATGACTTTTCAGGTCCAAGATTTGTTCTACCTAATGATGTTTTGTTATATCCCACTAGAAAAGCACATTGCTGCCACGATCTCGAAATAAATGTCGTGAGAGAAATGACTGTATCAAGCTTCTTATATAATTTACCTTATTTCATTCCAAATGTAATAAGAACCTCAAAATTCAGAATAATATGCCTATCAATCTTTTAAAAATATGTTCATAAGATTGACTTCCATGGATCTCAATACCATAAAATTTGCTAGCCATCTTTTCACAAGATTCAATGTCTAAAATGAGCTTTATAACTTTACGATGCCTTTAAGGAGTTGATCTATAATCATAAAATGAACTATATAGGAGATTTGCCTCTCTTTAGTGGAACATAAGTTTATGAAGTAGGCGCTTTTGTAGCCACTGGCCCACTGCTGAATCCTGTCAAAAGCTTCTTCTTCTACTTCTTTTATTTATATTAACGGGAAAGCTTCTTCATAATCTCATGATGCCTTTAAGGAGTTGATCTCTAATCATAACATAAATTATATAGAAGGAGTTTGACTCTCCTCAATGGCGAGCATAAGGATATGAAGCAGGCACCTTGTAGCCACTGTTGAATCCTGTCAAAAGCTTCTTCATTTTTTTTTTTTTAAAATGGGTAAGCTGGGATTGAACCTGCAACCTCAAGGTTGCAATATTAACAACCTTCCAGCTGTGCTACAAGCCTAACTGCATCGTTCTGGATAGGTTTCTTTTGCCCTTTTTTCCTGTTCTCTTTTTTCTTTTCTTTTTTTTTCCTCTAAATAAGAAAAAATAAAATTGCATCAATAGAATATAAACAAATCCATTTCAACTATAAAAATCAACTATATCCATAAATACCATAAAATTAGTGGTTACGTACCTCATAACAAAATTACGAACCATGCTTTTAATAATCTAATATTAAGGAAAAATAAATTATAAAAACGTACCAGTAACCAGATAATTGTGGGTTTCCCACCGCTCGAAACCTTGAAGAAATGACATAGCAATTCAAGATGTCTTCAGGACCTTGCTGTTATTAAAAAATAGACAAGGTATATAGGAAAAATGCCTGATTAGATTAAAAGGGAGAACATTTGGTCAATAAACAATCTCACAAACTCTTCAAGTAGTTGTCACTCAAGCAGTCAAGCATAAACCTTATATTAGTAACTATAACTAGTCACCTAAAAAAGTGAGGATATATTGCTTACCTGAATTGGACAGTTGGTCGCACCATGAGACCTGATCGCTGCCACACTAAGGCTTGTGCAAGTCCAAGTGAAAAAGAATTGTCGGGCTACTGTACCATTGGCGTAATGTGTGTGCCCTACTTATTCTACAAGAAAAACTGGTGTTAAATTATGCTAGAGATCCATAACAGAGTAAACATATTGGATGCATAAGCATGGATCAAATCCACGACCTCCAGCTGTGGATGGAGAGCAGTAGAACACTCATCCAGTTGATGGATGGTCTCGATCGGATTTTTATGATTTTGAGCAATTTAACATTTTACAAGCTAACTTGCTAACCTTGCAAGAGAAACTAAGCTTTGTTTCTCCTAGATATCGTCCTTGAGCTTGAAGTAGACCACCAAAAACAGGTAAGAAAGCACTGGAAGTCAACCCCTCACCAGCTATATATGTAAACTGCCCATTTGGGAACTGCACATCCATGAATGTCTAAAACAAAACTTTCATTAAAAAACTTACCAAAAGAGTTTATCAATTAGATCAATGGCATCGTATCCAAGCTCTGATGATAGATGAATAGTTATTCACCACTTGATGCATCTGTTTTCCAATGTTGCAATCCCTGATATTTAAGAATTACAATGAATATGACAGAAAATAAAAATTAGGCAGCCATAAATAATAGCAGTTTTTGTTTAGTGTAGCAATACCATAAGTGATTATTGCTTACATTCTCCAATCCAGTTGAAGGAGAGAGTAATTATTGATTGCATCCACTAAGAAGGGCCCAAAAGACCAACTCAATGGGGATGTCCATCACTAAACAAATAGAAGGTAATCTTCAGTAAGTTATAGAAAGATGTCAAGAACACTTTGATCGCTTAAAAAACCATTTTGCTAATCATCAATGGAATCAAATAGACAGGGAAAATTTCCATGCTGGCTAAGTCCTACTGTGCTTGTGCACTAAGCTAAGCAAGTCAAATCTCGAGTTCAATAGTGTGTAAACTACACCACCGAAAACTTGAAGACTGAATACATAACTGCAGAAATTATTTGTAAAATGATGAAAATACGGACAACAAGATGAACAATTCCAATCGCTTAGGGAAAAAACTACAGGTTTTTCAAACCAGTGAGGACCATTCACAGAAAAAATTAAAATAAAAAAATAAGAAAACAAATCCAATAATGTTACAAAATAATGAAGTATCATTGAACTAAGCAGAGAAGGGGATTTTCATGAAAAACGCAGGGAGGCTTTGCGAGTTCTCATGTCTTGCTGGTCATGATTTGGCATAACAGAATTGCTGCAAACTTACTTTGGAAGAGATGTATAAGGTTGATTCTTAAGCAAACGTTAGTTGGGTAATGAGTCACTTGGGAGTTACTGGATATTTCAGCGCATGTAATGTGCGAGTTTGAGCACTCAAAAAGTCTTTGCCTGGGAGATTAGGAACACTCCTTGCTCAAATTTGAAACACGGGTGACCAAAATGAACTGAGATGCACTTGACGATTGCGGTCGAGATCATTTGATCATGGATCGTTAACCCAAGATACATGTCTATATATAATATGTATTTTACTAAGTAAATAAAATTAGATCATGAGGGGAGTGGAGTCTTTGACTGATTCAAATGAACTGAGACGGGGACCGAAGAGTTTATATTTCGTTTAGGATGCACTGCAGAAATGCCTCGATCCCAAAGTATTTTAGTTACATGGGCATACAGCTTAAATTGAAATTTCAAAAGAATAGATATTCAACTTTCCAGTTTAAGTATGACTTTTATTTTCTAGCCCATAGAATTAGGATTTTAAAGCCCATCAATTAGAAGCTTAACAATCCTATTGTCTTTGTTGGATTTCAGTTTTTCAATACAAGGGTTTGTAGCCCCATCAATTCAAGATTTGTATTCTTGATTTAAACTTTTTATATAGCCAACGAAATGCTGAAATATGCATATTAAACATAGGACAAATAAGCTGCAAAACCGCCAAATCTATGTACACATTCTCTGAACCTCGTCTCTTAAGCCCCAAAAAGGACTAGCTGCTGCTTCTGCCGTGTCTTCTCCAATCAGTTACAAAGTTGAGTGTTCTTATTTCAATTCCTCTATTGCTCCAAAAATAGCAGACTTATCTACTTCAATAAATAATTAAATCAAGAAAAACCATTCCATACCTTAATGAGAGTGGGAGAGGTACCGGAGTCGGCGGGAAAGTGGCCGGCGTCGTATGGACGGGCGGCTGGGAATCGGCGAGCGAGAGAAGATAGATAATCGGGCGTGAGGACTTAAGAGTTGGAGAAAGAGAGAAGATCTGAAAGAGGGGATTGTAGGTAGATAGGTAGATAGGTTAATTTACGTTAATTTAAAGTTACTCTTAATCCAACCCACCAAATCTTTAAGTTCACCAACGCCGAAACATATTGATTGTATTGAATTCCACGATAGAGATAATATATCGAATCGGATGGTAGAGATTGTTTATCGTCCCAATATTTCACACAATGGATCTTTAGAACATAATCGTACCATCATACGGTTAGTTTTTTATTTCATGTGGTACACATCTAAAAAAGGGACTTTAAAATCAATTTTAAGCATACACGCGATGCTAAGGTTATATTTCTGAGATGTGTGCCACGATAAATAAAACACTAACCATCTGATGGTAGGCTCATGATCTCAAGATCCATTATATGAAAGATTGGGAGGATAAACAATCTCAATCATCTGATTCTACCAAGTCAATGTGTTTCAATGTGGGTGAACTCAAAGATTTGGTGGGTGGATTTAAAGTTACTCTTAGGTTTAATTGGGTATAATGGCACCTATAAACTCCTCCTGTTAGTCACTTATGCCCATAATCAACGATCGCTTTTAATCAGACGATGGAGATCGTCTTTGCTCCAATCTTCCACACAAGGGATCTCAAATCAATGAACATGCCATATGACGGTCAGTTTTCATTTCCAAATGGCACAGATCCCCAAAACGTGGTCCTAAAGTCACTTTTGCGAATGACGTGTGCCATGTGATTTTAGGGCCACTTTTTGGGATATGAGACATGTGGAATTGAAAATTGACATGATAGTATGTTCATGGCATCAAGATTTCTTATGTGGAAAATTGGAGCGAATCTATATCTTTTGATTTAAAGCAATCAATGATGTTGGGTTTTATTAAAGGTACAAATTTTTTAATGAGTACAATCCATACATCGAATCTTTGTGAGCACCACGCTGAAATGCATTGACTGCATTTAATTAGATGATATAGATTGTTTATCGTCTCAATCTTTTTCAATATGGATTTTGATATCATGAGCATCCCATCCGACTGTTAGTGTTTTTAACATAACATGGCACATATCTCATAAAGGGTAAAAAAACACGAACTGACACTCATTACGCTCAAACCTGATTTTATGGTCAATTTTTTGGAATGTGTGCTGCGTGAAATAAAAAAAAAAATGAATCGTTTGATCGTATGCCCTCATGATATAAAAATCCATTGCGAAAAAAATTTATGACGAAAACTTATCTTCATCATTAGATTCAAAGCATATAATTAATGGGCTTTAGGGTGGGTGAACTCAAATTTATGACGAAAACTTATCTCCATCGTCAGATTCAAAGCATGTCATTAATGGGCTTTAGAATGGGCTTTAGAGTGGGTGAATTTAAATTAGAGTTGTTAATGGGTCGGGCCTAGCTTGGGCCGCCAAGGGGTCAACCCGAGTCCAGCCATAGGACGGGCAAACTCAACCCAAGCTCGGCATAAGGCAGGCCGAGCTGGGCAAGGTTGTGGGATATTCTTCTCTTTTAAAATTATTTTATATGTATATGCGTACTTTAAAAAAAAAAAAAAATTAATTATAAATTTAGTTTTTATAGAAGCTATTTATTAACCCTATTATATATTAGGAATTAAACTTTTAATA
The DNA here is from genome assembly GCA_021018995.1 of Chloranthus sessilifolius. NCBI lineage: Eukaryota > Viridiplantae > Streptophyta > Magnoliopsida > Chloranthales > Chloranthaceae > Chloranthus > Chloranthus sessilifolius. Next base: position 74,797,371 of record CM037589.1, read on the forward strand.
TATATATATATGGGTACTAGCTAAGGTCGGGCTTAAGCTGGCCACACATCGCCACAACTCAATTTTTATCAAGCTTTCACTATCTAAGCCCAACCATGTATATGCAACTTATTTATTCCCTAAAAAACACGTTTTTTAGGGCTGGGTTGAGGACAACTCTAATTTAAAGCTACTCTCTTATTATTTACAATATGAAAAACAACATCAATATACTCATGATATATAGAATTAATTACCTTTTACATAGATATATATAAAAATGACTGCTTTAGGCAGTTGATTTATTTATCACTATTGTTTTAATTTAGACGACGGACCTAGGCCGTCAAGATTTTACTAACTGATTATGACCATCGTTTATCCCGCTCCACTAATATAATTTTGGTGTGCATGAAATTTTTCTACTTGCATTCACAGGACTCAGTTAATTGCACGAACCCAAAAAAGAGAGCCATAATATTGCACATACGGAAATTGGGCCTTCGCATTACATGATTTGAATTGATGCACAGAGAAAAGTTGGACTTTGCATAACTTGTATTGAACTCATCCATTGGTCCGTCGCAACCAAAATCCTATGTATCTTCTTCATACCCCACTGCAGATTCTCCTCGTCCATCACATCCAAATCATAACTCACATAATTCAAGGGGTGGCTCACTTGGCTCTACCCTTTATCCCTAGCCAGAGAAAAAATTATATTGCTCTGCTGCTAGCTTGCTACATGTATTTTTCAGGCTGATTGTTCCTTCTTATGGGTATAAGAGTCGAGACCTCCCTCTTTCTGTAAGAAAGAAAGGTTAGCCTTCACTATTGATTCATAGTAAGCTATTTGTAAATCCCAATGGCCCTCATAATGTATATAAACAATGGCAATATGATATTTCAGTATATGGTCCTGAAAGCTTTTGCGACTGGAGCTATTACGTTGTTTGGATAAAGATGCGCCTTGTGGCCTAGAATTGCATTCTTCATGCCATAATTTAGAAAACGTACGTCAAAAATCATTTATCCTTTAGAGTGTATATATATATATATACCTCAGCGTCTTTGTTGTAAGGTTAGAATTCTCGGGCATTATGGTGTATATATCCTCAGCGTCTTTGTTGTAAGGTTAGAATTCTCGGGCATTATGGTGTATATATCCTCAGCCTCTTTGTTGTAAGGTTAGAATTGTCTGGCATTATGGTGGATACATGGGCAGAATAGGCCTTTTTGTGGCAAACTTGTAATGCACTTTTTATCTTTGACAAACTAGTGTGTATCGGTTCTCAATGGGAGGACGCTTGAGAGTCCTTCAAGATTGGGAAAAACTTTCAATTGGCAATACGGTATCAAATTGATGACATAAAATATGGGTGCATTGCTTAGATCATATTTAACAAATAAAATGAAAAATTTGTCTCCACATGTATTATTTGAGCCTTGAAATCAGTCAAATTTAGATAAAAGCCTTCAAAAAATAATTTTTGAATTTAAAAAAGAAAATTGATCTAACTTCACCCTGTGCTCCACATGGCACCCAAACATTGTTTTGGGTGCCACGTGGAGCGCCACGACATCTTTGTATGATGCTTGAGCGTCCTCCCATGGAGGGCAAAATCCTCTCTCTCTCTCTCTCTCTCTCTCTCTCTCTCTCTCTCTATATATATATATATATATATATATATATATATATATATATATATATAAAATCTAAACAAAGGATATATATTCTGAATAACATTTCCAGATGGACAGACAGACAATCCAAACACCAGAAATCATGTCTACTTGATGGCAGATATGGACATGGTCCATATATCTAAACGTGTACTTCTTTTTAACATTGATGCATGCCACGTTACAAATATAAAATTCAAGGGGTGACTGAAATATGGATCTGGCTATTACTTTTTTAAATTAAAAGATTTTTATTCTATACAAAGAAAATGTTTGGTGCTTCTTCTGTGTTGAAGATTACTCTTTGGACTCTTAAATCTTATTTTCAAACAATGTTTGTTGCCAGGATTCTTATTATAATCTAAAGCAGGTAAGTGTTGAAGTTTAGTCTCACATTGGGTAAATTATTGACTTGTCTCTCCCCTTTTCATATCTTTGGTCCTCCACTCATTGCCATCTTATTAGAGATCACAGGGGTCAAATGATTTTGGCAACATATTCCACTCCAAATAACATGGCCGAATTCAAAGCTCTAGAAGCAAGTTTGAAAATTCTTCTGGATTCAGCAGTAAATGTTATAGCTGAATCAGATTCTTCATTTCTAGTGAATGCAATGAAAGGGTGCTAATATCCCTTAATTTCTCAGTCACAAAAATCGCTGAAACTAATATGCCTTAGTTTCACGAATTTAATGTTCTGCGAATTAATCCTGCAGTATTCACAATTTTTTTTAAATTTTGTGTTCTTTTAAAAGTTCGCGAATAATTCCCAAAATTTCCAGTAAAATTGTGATTTTTAATATTTTTAAAATTTTTGTATACTTTTAAATCGTATATTTTAAGTTTTTCTTTTCAAATTTTCCTCCAAATATTTTTCTGAACTTGCCGGATTTTTTCAAATTTTAGCCTCGCTGAATTATTGTCAAACCCCGAATTGGTGAGTGGTAACTATGGTTTCTGAGAGGTATTCCTAGAAAATGTATTCAGATGCTTCAAGGGATTCAATGGTCGTCATCCCATATTTATAGAGAAGGAAAAACGGTAGCTGATCAATGCACTGGCAAATTATGCGATCGCTGATAAATGAAATCTGTGTTTCAGAATTTTAAAGATATTCCTTACAAAGCTGTGTCTCATAGGAGATTTGATAGAGTTACCAAGTTTTAGATTTAGCTGATAATAGTTTGTATCATATATATTTTCCATTTAATGAAATTTTGCTTAATTTTTTTTAAAAAAGACTTGATCGTCATTGACACAATAATTCTGATCAATTTTTTTTAAAAACGACATGATTGTCATTGACACAATAATCCTGATAATTTTTTTTTTTAAAAAGACATGTTAATAATGTTGATTCGGCTAGCTTGGGCAGAGCAATTGCTCTAAAAGACGGAATTCATTTTGCAAAAGACATCGAGGTAGGATCGGCCATTTTTCAATTAAAGTGACTTGTGTTGTTTTGACTCTAACTTCAGTTGGCTCGTTCGAGCGACCTTGGTTGTCGCTCAAGCGAGGTGGGTCGCCTAAAGGGGAAAAGTTACGGGTAATCACTCGAGCGACTTTGGTTGTCGCTCTAGCGACTCGCAACGACCTAGTTACGTCTACACTTAGGATTTGGCTAATTTATCTTGGATTAAAAGTAGGATTGATAACTTCTATATAAAGGGAAAACCCTTGGTCGAATTAGAAGGTTGAGATATTGTTGTAAAACTTTGGAAAACTTATCTAAGGTTTTGAGGAGAGCTTTTGGTGAGGTTTGAGTAATTTTATTTTCTTGTGTGATCATCAATATAGTGGATTATCGCTGCCTGTGGACGTAGACATACTGTCGAACGACATAAATATTGTCTCTTGTGTGTTTGAAGTTGATTTTCTTTTACTTTGCGTTCTTATTTGATCGTTCATTGTGAGATCGTTAGTTAATTTGTGAGCTTTCGCACAACATTCTGATAATCTTATCAAAACATTATATACAGCGGAAACTAATCTATCACCTATCACCGCGGTTGTTGAAGATATTAAAGCCCTCATATCTCATGGAGATTTTGGTTGTAAGTCTATTAAAAGAGTAGCAAATAGAGCTGCTGATCAATTGCCTAAGATAGCACACAATTGGGATACTGAAATTGTATGGATTGAAGAAACACTTGAGATTCGTCGCAATATTGTATTTGATGATCGTATTGAATGAAAATTAATGTTTTCTTCCCTCAAAATAAAAATTAAATAAAATAAAAATAATTCTGATCAATTTTTCTATTGGGTACCATTATATGCACCTGAGTATTTTGTTTCAACAACCAACGTTTTCGCACTTAGAAAACCGTTGAGTGCCTTGAATCAGATGATGGAAATCATTTTTCATCCGAATCTTTCACACAACAAATCTTGGTTCAAAACCGTCAGACAGTTTCACATACAAAAACCCTGATTCTAGATATAAAATATCTGGCTGCAAATAATAGTCTTTTTTTTAGAACAATTCTGCCACCCACCACTTTAAAAAAAAGTCTTTCCCATTTTAAAGGCGTTTACGCTAACACCTTTTATACCTATACCTTCAAACCAATCGAAATATCTCCCTCTGGCCGTCACTCTCTTTTCGTTTTTTCTCTGCTATTGGAATGTCTTCTCAATTTAATTAATTGGTGTGCAACTCAAATATAATAGTGCGTTGTCAATATTTTATTTCAAGTGATGTGGCTGTAACAAAAGTTTGTGAGGTTGTAACAAACTTAATCAAAAGTTCTTTTGATTCTAATTTAAAGTTGTTAATGAGTTAGTCTAAATTACCATGAGTGGACATCATAGTCCACATGTCCATGTGACTTGCGCAGACTTCTAATGCATGAAAGTTCATATAGTTCCCTCAGCCACTGCAATTTGCAAGTAGGTGGCTAGCCCTTTTGAGTGGCTGCTCACCTTGTCAACATTACAAGATTATGATACTTCCACAGATTTTCAGGGCCTGACATTTGTAGAAGTCAGCTTCATTGCAATCCATACCTTCTGTGTCATTCCAGCCAGTCCAAATAAATTCGGAACGAGGGGCATCTGGGTGGAACCTTATCATTTGAACACACTTTGGGTTAGTAGTCAGTAATAGGGCTGTCAACCGGCCGGGCTCAGCCCAACCCGCCCCCTGCTCTGATCAGATTTGGACTTAAATAAAAAGCTGGAGCTTGAATGCACGCAGGCAAGCCCTGCCTGATTTTGTATCCAGGCAGGTTTCAGGCCTCTTTTTTAGGACAAAAATAATGGGCCACTCAAAGTCCAGCCTGAATCCGGCCCAAGGAAAAAGGCCAGGATGGCCGAATCTAACTTGGCTCAAACTCAGTTCTGGTTGGGTTTGGATTTGAATAAAAAGCTTGAGCCCGAAAAGATTCCAGTTGAGCCTGGCCTGATTTTATTCAAACTGGGTTTGGGCCTACCTTTAAATTAATTGGGCTGATCAAAAGCCCGTCCCAAACCTGGCCTGGCCCGTTAGCAGCTCTAGTTAGTGACAGATTCCGGCGCCACGTGGCGCTCATCCCCTGAGGTTTTCCCTTCCCTAGAGGCTTTTAGACAGAGAAAACCTAAGAAAGATGCAGTGTCAGCTTAACGGTGTAGAATCAACGTTAAATCGATGAAATGTTTCACTATTTATGTTTTAGATAATTTACCAGTTACCACCATTAGATTGAGAATGATTCTAATTCTTTATTTATTTTTAAGGATAATAGATTGACCTTGCACACAAAATACTTGGCACTCAAACTGTTATGACCCGGTTATCTGTGGCTCAAATGAATGGCGATAGATTTAGGATGCACCAAGAGGGGTACGTGTACGCACACTCTATCCTGACCCACACAAATGCTAATTTTAGGAATTTCTATTTTATTACGTTTACACTGTATAGGGCAACTAAATTATTTTGTTTATCAAATAAGAAGAGTCCCAAAAAGGACTCCTACTCTCTTGGAACTCTTGCCCCTTTTAGGTTTGGGAACTTACCCATTTAGGTCACCCACGTCCGTCTCTTCCTCTCTCTATAAATAAGAGCCACCAAAGGCTCTTAACCTAAAACCTTACCCTCCCTCTCTATATATAGATAGACTTGTTTATAAATATACATATATCTTAACCCACTAAACCAAACAGCTATCTTCCTCTGCCTCCCTCTCTCACTTTTGAACCAAACCCAACAGTCACGCTCCCTTCCAAAACGCCTAGCAGGCCCTCTGTCGATCACGGTGGCGCACAAATACCACACCCGAGCCAAAGTGTTGCCTTGAATCTGATTTGCATAAGTGTGAAACCGTCGATTCACTGCCGAAAGCACATCGCCGAATCGACGCGTAGGAGTCGCATCGCCGATCTAGCGCTTGAAATCAACTCCTACGTGCACGCTCCAACAGGTGGGTGCCCCTCGATCGATCTTAAAATATTCAACTTTTTATTTTAATAATAATAAGAATAAATATATATATATATATATATATATATATTAAATGAATATCTATTTATCTTATTTAGGTATTCAAAAGTTATATATATACATGTATTTCGGTGTGTATAATAACATAAATCCTATACATGGACATATAATAGTTGCCCTTGATATATATAGATATAAAATGAATATATATAGTGTCTTGTATTGCTTATATAGGTGTTTACAGTGGAGAGAGAGAGAGAGAGAGAGAGCTCTTCTTCTCCACAATTTCGTCAGTGAAGATAAGATATATTTCGGGGATCGGCCCAACTAAACGCCGACAATGCCGGTGATAACTTGCCCGTGCCAACTATTGTAGTTGGGCACTTTGAAGAATTTTACCTGATATGAATACTTTGGTGCAACCATCCTTTTAGCACCATTGATTTCAAATGAAATAGATTCAAGGTTGGACCTGGTGGGCCCAACCCAAGAAATAGAACAGAGATGGACCATCTCCACAAATTGAAATCCTCGAGACATCTAATGGTTCAGAACTCGAGAATTTGGCCCACAAATCAAGAAAATTAAAAGGCTATTTAGAGATCAGTGAACATGAAGGATTTGACCCTATGATTTGAGACCTTAGAGGTCAAAATAAATTGGGCCCAACGACCTAATACCTTAGAATCATTTTTCTTAAAAATCTGATGGTTCAGATCTATTCAATCTGATTGACACATGGTAGGTACACTAAGTGTGCACTTGACTGCTAGATCTTGTAAAACGTTGACTGGAAGATCTAGTGTGCTAGAGATCGAATTGGGATCGGGACAAAAGAATCAACCTTAGGTAAAATTTTATTGTCTAACCATCCAATGGTTCAGATTAGAGGATAAATGACTCAAAGTTCGTGCCTTCTTATTTTAGCCTTAGGTGCCACATGGAATAATAAATGGGTTACCTTTGACCCTTAATTTTTGAGAATTAAGGCGCAAGTGGCCCATAGGACCAACTTCAAAACGATCTCAATAGTAACTCAATGTAATCTAATGGATCAGAAAGTGTCACTAAAATTTCTAGGACGCGCTTTGAGGCTCAGAAATTGGAAAATTTAGTGAGGGATATTAACCCTTGTATAACTAAGCTAAGTGGATCATTTGACTGCCACATTGACCCACTCTTAGGTCAAATTAGTAAAAGGTGTCGATACTAAGACTGCACAAATATTATGAAACTTTAAAAACAGAAGGCCGTCCGATGTCGTGACCCATAGAAGGATTTCTTCACAATTTTTTGTATGAAATATCATTACATTTCAAATGTTAATTATTATTTTATATTCACAAGTATGTAAGGTGTATGAAATAGTTTCTTTAGGCCAAGTTAGTCCTTTCATCATATAGCATGCACCACATAGAAAAATCACGATAGGGCATACGCACAATTAAAAAGAAATAAGCTATGTCACACGACTTTTAAGCCTTCGTCATGGTGGGGTGCCCCACACGGACGCGTGGAACTTGGAATGTAGGCATCCATGCGGATGCAACACCTCTATGGGAGTATGGGTCGTCACACGAAGTACATCTAGGTTACTACTGGAACCGTTCCTTGAAAGCGTGATTTTGTGAATCTTATCGCATAGTGGCTCACTTCAAATTAAGTTTTGAAACAATAAGAAATGATATGTAAGATAAGGTAAGCTACGAATACGGATAAATAAGTTACGTTGTGAAGGCGAAAATACAAATTAAGTTTCTACCGTGCCATGTCTTGCGTACACCGCAAGATCTAACGTTCTGACCAAGACGGGTCTTAAGGACAATATGATCTGACGGTGTCCCGAATGTAAGGGACAGATTTAAATGCATGCAACCACATCGGTTTGGATGGTGGTATACGATATGATATGGAGGTTAGGTGGTTATCTACCGTGGACCTCGCGTGATAGGCTCGGCTGACTACAGCGCAGTCGTATCTGAAAATTAGGTAGGATGTGAAGTGCGTTGTGTAGGCGTATGGAGCAATATTAAGTCTTAAGATATGCCACATAGGAAAAGTCGAAAGCGGACAAAGGAGATCGAACTTGATGTATCATATTTATTTCATGTTATGTCGAGGTCTTTTCATTTTATGTTACTTCTTTTCTTTTATGCTATATTTTCGGTTTGTTATGATAGATATGAGATCTTAGATGTTTTGTAATCATTTATATTTGTTTGATTTATTTCAAAATGTATCGCAACTCAAGCGATTGCACACACGATCACCGAGTATTTTATGGTGGATCGATTAACTGTTTACGTTGATCGTAGTAAACTCACTCCCTCCCCAAAACTAACGATTCGGTGAGAACTCCGATTTTCCATCCCGAGGATGGGATCTTCATTCTGATGCGGCTCAAGCGTGAAGACGTCGGCTACCATTTGGACGAGGAATAGATCCGTGGATTACTTTGAGCATTGAGAGATTCTTAGTCATAGTTTTATTATTTTTCAGGGGAGATTTGTTATTAGATACTTTTATTTTTCAGCACCAATCTTGGGTTTGCGTTGGGACTGTTTTATTCTACGTAAAATCTCTGCTTGCTTTCGATTATAGATGCATGGTTAGGATTTATCACTTAATTAACGTCATCTACGTTTTCCGCTGTTGTTTTCTTGAATAATTTATTTTTAAATGATGCTATTAAATGCCTTGATCCATATGCTAAATCGGTATAAGAATTATGTGTATGTCCGCTTATCGCCTTAACAAGCGTGCGGTGTCATAACACGGAATTCTAGGCCCTTGAGGTCGGGTAAGGATTCTGGGTCGTGACACAAACTTAGCGCACACTTTATCTTATGTGCTGTCTCATCTTAAAAAACAAAGAAGAAAATATATTATTTAAAATCCTTCAACTTTAGAGTCAACGGGACTGTTATAATGCATCGTTAGTGGCAATCAAACATGCCCGGAGTTTCTAAAGCTTGCGAAATGAAAGCAAATTACTTGATAATCAGTCAAATTTAACAGTAAAATTAAATTCATGGAAATTTCTCAAATTGACCTTGTAAAATTTACCTTTTCCTTTAGAGACTATATTTTTCACTTTTCACGTAACCGATAAGCTCTAAGCTGAGCCAATTTCAGCTAGCACAAAAAGTCAGAAATACCTTTTCTTACACTTTTTTTCGTTCTACATAGTTTAAAATTTTAAATATTTATATATATTTTTATATTTATACGATGTGAAACAGAATCTATGCTGCCTGATTTGAATGCCACAATATAAAATCGATGGTACCAAAGATTGACGCGAAAAAAGATGATGGATCAAAATATCGTCCAATACTGATACGTATCGGACGATACGTATCGATTTTGGACCTCAGCGATATGGTACATTCAAAGTACCGTATTGGTGCCTCCCATATAAAAACCTAAAATTTCGGACGATAAATTGAAATTTATCGTTCGATACGTATTGGTTTTGAGGTTGGACGATACGTATCGATTTTCTAAGATTTTAACCCATGATCCAGAGTGCTTAGACAATCACCATCGACTGTTTAAAAAAAAATAATAATAATAATAATTTTTAAATAGTCGATGACGACTATCTAAACAGTCGGTAGTGACTATTTAAAGAGTCGGTATCAACTGTTTAAAGAGTCGGCATCAACTGTTTAAAGAGTCGGCATCGCCTCTTTAAATAGTCGGTACCGACTATTTAAAGAGTCGGCATCGATTGTTTAAATATTATTTTAAAAAAAAAAAAAAAAAGAGGCGATATTGCCCTTTTTTATGTCTATCTTTGGCACCTTCAATTTTATATTGTGGCATTCAAATCAAACAGCATAGATCCTGTTTCACATCTCATAAATATAAAATAGTGCAAATATTTAAAAATTTAAACTATTAAAAAAGTGTAAGAAGGGGCATTTTTGACTTTTTGTACTAGTTGGAACTGACTCGGCTTGGAATTGGTTAGCTTAGTTAAAGGTAAAAATATAGGGTCTCTTGCGAAAAAGGTGTATCTAAATTTCCCTTAAATTAATAAGTACAGTTCAATACAAAATTCAGCTACTGTCACAGGCAGTAAATATTTTTAACAACCAGACAAATGGGCATTCTTAATAAGAAAGGGCGGCAACACATGGTACCCGAAACAAATGAACAATCCTACAGATACCCGATACGATACAACCCTAGTTTTATTGTTTGCGTGAGACATATGCATAACTTCCTCTCTATATAATAGTTCTACATCAAGCAAACCTATTCATTGTTTACCGGTCCACCTAGTTTCCAAGTCTGTGCCCATCGCCCGGGCTTGGACCGGACTGTTTAACTGCACCGATAGCATAAAAATTTACGGATTCATGCCCCGCGCTTCCCCTGCTCGGTCTCGAATACTTGATTGCTCCCACTGATAACTCGTTACCGAAACCGTCAATCTTCAATGGTAAGCCACCACACTCGTTTAAAATGTTCAGTGGCCGTGCTACCGCTACAAAGACGACCCAGCTGCCCAAGAGGAGGAGGAGAGCCGCACGTCCTCTAGCCATGTATGTATATTGTTACTGTATATGGACAGCTAGTTGGAAAGGAAGTTATGAAAATGATTAGTTAGGGTAGGCATTTATAGTAGACTTTTGGCCTTTGCCACTGCAGGGGGTGTTGGTTTATAGGGGAACTATCAAGGTTGGTTCATGCGGGGGTGCATCCAAGAGAGCACGAGGGATAAGTCCAAGATGGAAAGCTTTATTCATTGAAAATCAATAAACGTGGTATGGAAATTGTGAATAATTTTAATTTTTTGATTCCGCGCGTTGGAGGGGCCAAAGACCAATGAAGTTTGAATTCGGTCAAATTATTTTTATACTTCCACCCCCTTAATTTATTGATACACCTACTTTATTTTCTTTTAGGATTAATAGCAAGTGACCCCTTTTAAATAAAATATTCTATAATATCTAGTGATAAGGTCATGTGGTAGTGACTTTTAGCAAGTTTAAGTCATCAAGATGGTAGTTTATATATTAAAGTAGAGAAAAATCACACTTATTGAAGGATTTGAACCATATGATCTATGTATTTTAAAATGAAAAATACAAGTGCAGTGGGAATTAGAATTCTTTAAGCCTTGTTTGGCAACCCTTTTTAAGTCTTGTAAGTTGTAACATGTGTTGATTTTGAAAAAGGTGCTATCACATAAAATGGTGTCGCGTGAAAAGCATCATGAGACAACTTCTCAACACAACACCATTTGCAATTAGAGGTTATTATTTTTATGTGTAAAATATTCTTATCACTCACATTTTCCCCCTAAAAACGTGCATTCAAAAAAAAGATTGCAAAACAGGACCTCGCTAAATTAATAAGTGTGATTGTTTGGCTGAGAAATGTGTCAGTAACATGCTGTTAGTTGAGCTACTTTGATTGACATAGCATATGTGCCTCGTGGCCCGCAAGTGGATAAATTGTTGAAAGGCGGTCATAGACGTCGACCTCTTTTATTTTTTAGATAAATTTTTAGACAGAGATACCGTCCATTTAAAAGAGCAGTGAGAAATGATCGATGGTTAGTTAGGTAACTTCAAGGCAAAGGGGGTAGGTGCATTAAAGAAGTGTTGGGGTGGAGGTTTAAATTGTTTTTTTAATGCGCTGCTTGTTTGACTGGCATCCCATGCTGTGCTCAGGCAAACAAATAATATAATAGAGCTCTGCACATTGGCGTGCAGGGCGGGCGCACAATATATGACAACACTCATTACATATGGAAAAAGACAATATTTAGTGCACGCAGCTTATGTGTGGCACGATGTGTGCAAATTGCGCCACCTAAGTTGCTGCAAATAAAAAATTGTCTACTGTACAACAGTGGCCCTAGATAGTTATAGAGATAGCTTTGAATTGGAAATTGTTCACAAAAAAGTCTCATTAAGGCTCATTAATTAGTGAAAAATTACAAAAGGCAGACAGATTTTGTACAGGCAAAGTGCAGGCAGCTGACGTAACATGAAGTGACTGGCTGTCCTGACTTCCCTTGCTTGGTCCCTTGCTTGGTCCCCACGTCAACTGCCTGCACTTTGACTGCACAAAATCTGCTAGCCATATAACACTGGCATTTATTAGTTGATAGTATTTTTTGCCCAGGCTACATTTTGGTAGCCCATTTAGCCAGCCCAGCCCATTTATGCTTGACAAATAAAGTCTTTTACCATTGCACCAAACAATGACCCGTCCGCTATTTTCTGCCATGTATCATGGTTTGTTGTTGTCATAGTGATCAAATTCTCCGTTTTTTGAAAAAAAATTGTAAATAATTTATAATCTTTTAGCAAAATGAATAGTTTTATAATTATTTGTGACTTTTCCAAAAAATCATAAATTTTAAGAATTATTTGTAAATTTCATGAATTTCTTAAAAAAATTTAGAACTTTACCTAATTTTTTTATTTGTTAGTTTTTACAAATTTTATTTAATATATTTTTATAATTTTCCTTTATATTTTTCTAAGTTTGACCATCTTTTTCCTGAATTTGACGAATTTTGCTGGATTTTTCAGATTCTTCCAAGCTGATTTATTCTTGAATCACGGGGCAACAATCTCCACTGTCTGATGAAGAGCCTATATTAATACTCACATGGAGGGTTAAATAAAAAATGATTGAAAATAAATATATATATATATTTTTTTAGATCATCATTTTGTGGTCAAAGAAAAAAATTAATTAATAACAAAATTTATTTTTGGTAAAAAAACTCACATATTTAACTTATGAAATGAAGGGCAAGAAGTTATTTTTGAGAAGTATTTTAGCGAAACTGATACCCCCAACATTCATTTAGTATCTCTATTTAATATCTCTATGCAGTATTTTTGAGAAGTATATATGTTGAGAATGATTGCTCACCTACTGATTTTGGCTGACTACCCTTATATTCTAAATTTTAAATTGAAATTAGCATGTGAGCAACGTGCATCTTGGACTGACTGTAATTTTGAAAAGTCTTCGGTCAAAGGTATATATTTATAAGTTCGAAGAAATGAAGAATGCATTATTCTCCATTTTTTTTTATTATGGAGTGCAAAAGAGAGACGAGGAGAGAGAACAAATTAATATGACGAAATAGAGGGGAGAAAGAATTGAATTTTAATTGGGCAAACTTATTGTGGGTCGTTTCGTGAACGGATTGGATTGGAAAGCATAATTACCAAGTCGGAATTGGGGAAAAGTAGCAAGGCATAAAAACGAATTAAAAAAAAAAACGTGAAAAAATGGGTAAAATTTGAAAAAAAATTGGGAAGCATTTGGAAAAACCTAAGGAAAATATTAAAATTATTAACAAATATATATTATTAAAAATGAAGAAAATTTCAGGAAAATATTATCATCAAATAACTGGGGATTATGATTGGAATAAGAACATTACTTTCCTTCGTGGTGTTCTTATGAGAACAAAATATTTTTTTGTGGGTTTTGATCACTGGTTGTCTGCTAAAATTTGAGGGTTTTATCCTTTGTTGCTGCTGAAGACGAAGTCTTTTAAGGCTGTGTTTTGGGATTGCTCTTTGGAGGCAAAAAGCAGCTCACTACTTTGGTGGAGAGCACTTTAGTCTGGGAGTGTGTTTGATTGGAAGTATTCTTAATTCTTTCCTAGAGTGAAAGAGAAGAATGTGGATCTCTTTAAAAGGGCAATTTAAACTTGCTCTTTTAAGTAGTTATTTGCCTCAAAAGTGCAAATCCAAACACAACTAAGACTTCATTGTTGTAGTTTTTACGTTGAAATTGCTGAAAATATTAGTATTTTGAAACTGGTTTTATGGCTGATCAGATACTACCTTTTGATACCCAGTTTTGTGGTAGAATGTGGTGTTTGACTGTTAGGATTCTGATCTACTACTGCTACATAGAATTTTGGAATTTGTTCTCAGTTTTTTTTTGTGCAACAAGAGACTCATCAAAAGATTTTCTGGTGGGGAAGAGAGTATTTTTGTTAGTTGGATTCACACAAAAATTTGCGCCCTTATTATTATAAAATTCAAGGGCAGTTCAGTGCTGTTTTGACACGCTAAATTCGCTATCTAAGTGAGTGTTCAGTCATGACCTGGTTTCATGCACATGTATAGTTGAGACAATAATTAATTTGGCCAAAAACTAAAAAACTATTGGGTTATAATCAAGGAATCAAAAATCGGCCGATACCGATATGTATTGATATCTTAACTCGGATACCCAACACGTATCGGCCGATACGTGGATTTTCTTTTAATTTTTTATTTTTTTTTAAAATAGGCCGATATGTATCAGTATCGGCCGAGTCGTATCGATCCTCGGCAAATTGATACTCGAGTCCGATACTGATTTTGACACCTTGGTTATAAATTTTAAGTTTTAAAAATTACTCTTCTTAGGAAAATCATGAATACGTGTATCTAAAAAAATAATGGATGGTACTAGTGAGAAAATAAAACCAAGAAAGAATATAAAAATAGAATCCTCTTATTTGAGGATAGATGAAGAAGCAGTTCATTAGCAATAGAGAAAAAGTAACATGAGTTAAAAGAGAATTGGTGGGTCCTAGACAAAAATATTATAATTGCATGTCAGTTGAATGAAAAATCATCATCATCATCATCGTCTTAATAGCCTCAACCCACTTATTTGGGGTTTGCTTTGCGAGTCCTATTTCTTCACTTGTTTCTTATTAGTGCTAAGCTTATTGTAACTTGGCATTCCTTCATATCCCGTCTGTTATATTTACTATTAATATAATAAATATTTTACTAATTTAAAGAAAATAAAACTTTATTTTGATTTCTTAGTTTTGGGTTGGATTTTAGGCAATAGATATTCTCAAGTTTTATATGCAAATTAATGGTCTCACATTGATAAAAATAAAATGTGTCTAGACTATATATAGAACATTTCACCTTCTATTATTGTTTGACAATAAGAAGAGAAGAGTGTACCTAGCGGCGAGCCGCCGCGTGTGCATGACGATTGGTGTTTAGGCGCATTGGCGCTTTAGCTTTGCACTTTGCACACTTCGCACGTGCGCATCATCGCAATGAGAAGTTTGACTTTTTGAATAGGTAGATCCAACGGTCAAATTATTCATGGGCCGGGTCGGGCCTAATGGGCCATAAACTAGTGGGTCTATTTGGTTCTATTGGGCCAAACGGATTGGTCAAATATTGACCGTTGGACCCAACCGTTTCATAACCGCTTATAAAGGTGTGCAACCGTTCGAATTTGAATTCGAAAAATTACAACCATTCATACAGCCGTTGGATGAAGCGGTTGAGATCTTTGAAAGATCTGAGCCATCCAAAATACGACTGTTGATCCAACAGTCATATTGAAACTTCTATATAAGGAGGTCTTAGGACACAGATTTGAATACTCTGAAATCCATCGGATTCCTTGCATATAACTTGAGAATTCATCTTGCTTTCTTCTTTTGGTGGTACTCCGTCGGATTGAGTTTTCTAAGGTGATCCTCTACTTTTGTAAAGTAACGGATCACATCCAAGAGATTGGGCTCGTTGTATCCTGGAAACGTCTCGCTGGAACCCTTTTGCAAACTCGAAGATTTGCTTGAGTAGGGAGCGAATAGCGTTTTAAAGAAAACGATTACGTGCCTCGAGTCCAATTCTCTTGCCCATTTCATCATTTTTCGGATTTCTGTTCCTAATTTATCTAACAAATTTAAAACGCTATTATATTTTATAATGGCTTTAAATCTGAAAGTGATGACTCACGACTTCGTCAAATTGGAGCGATTCGACGGTAACAACTTTAGAAGATGGCAACAAAAGATACATTTCGTATTGACGACTTTAAAAGTTGCTTATGTCCTAACCATTCCAAAACCCGCAGTGCCTGAAGATTCTGATGGAGAATCTCTTGCCAATATTCATAAACGTCAGAAATGGGAGCTAGATGATTATATCTGTAAAGAGCACATTCTCAATATGCTAGCAAATTTACTATTCGATGTGTATCAGAGCATGCCGTCTGCAATGAAAGTTTGGAAGGCGCTGGAGACAAAGTACAAAACAGAAAATGCTAGTACAAAAAGCTTCATTGTAAGTCCGTATTTAGATTTTAAAATGACTGATAATAAATCGATTCTCGATCAAGTTCATGAGATTCAGTATATTATCGGTCAAATTAATCAAGAGGGCATAAAATTAGATCTCATTTTTCACAATCATGCAATTATCCACAAATTGTCTGCCTCATGGAAAGACTGCAGAAACACTCTCAAACATAAAAAGAAAGAACTTTCGTTTGAAGAGTTGTGCCACCATCTTCGAGTCGAAGATGAACTTCGGGTTCGCGATAGGAAAGATGAGCAATCTCAATTAACTTCAAAGGCTCATATGGTAGAGGTTGGTACGTCCAAATCACATAGAAAGCGGAAAGGCAACTTTAATTTTGATAAGGCTAACAAGAAAAATAAGAGCCAAGGTCATCAGGGCCAGAAGAAAAAGGGCAGTTGTTATCATTGTGGTAAACTCGGTCACTTCAAAAAAGATTACAGACTTCTGAAAATGGAGAAAGAATCTCAAGCGAATGTGACTGAAGAAAAGTTTGTAACTGCCGATCTTTCTTTGCCAACTATGTGGAGGATACAAACGGATAAAAGCTCTTCATGGGGAACGCTTCAACTGCAAAGGTTAAGGGTTCAGGGAAAATCAATCTCAAATTGACCTCTGATGAGACCCTTACTTTGATCGATGTATTATATGCTCATGAGATTCGAAAGAATCTGATTTCGACCAGTTTACTCAATAAACATGATTTTAAGTTAGTCTTTGAATCGGATAAAGTTGTAATCACTAAGGGTGGCGTATTTGTGGGGAAAGAATATGCTTGTAATGAGATGTTCAAATTAAATGTAATCAATGAAATGCTTTCTTCCGTTTATATTGTTGATTCTCTTTCATTATGGCATGATAGATTAGAGCATGTGAATGTTAATCGTTTAAACTCTATGATAGAATTAGGATTAATTCCTAGATGCGAGAAAAATATTTATGAAAAATGTAGAATTTGTGTTCAAACTAAAATCACTAAAAAACCTTGCAATAAAGTAGAAAGAAAATCTCAAATTTTAGAACTCATTCATACTGATATTTGTGATTTAAATAGTATTTTAACTATTTAAATATACTTATGTTTATTTGCTATTCTAAATATGAGACTTTAGGAAAAAGATATTTTATAACATTTATTGATGACTATTCTAAATATATTTATATTTATTTGCTAAACATAAAGATGAGACTTTAGGAAAGTTTAAGGCTTATAAAGAAGAAGTTAAAAATCAGTTAAATTTTAAAATTAAAACTTTAAAACCTGATAGAGGAGGAGAATACACTTCAAATGATTTTAGTAAATTTTGTGAAAATGTGGGGGTCGTAAATCTTACGACTGCACCTTGCACTCCTCAATAAAATGGTACAGCAAAAAGAAAAAATCGAACTTTAATAGAAATGATAAATGCTATGCTTTTAAATTCCGATTTAAATTTAAACTTGTGGGGTGAAGCACTTCTCACTGCTTGTCATCTTTTAAATAGAGTGCCACAGAAGAGTTCTTGTATAACTCCCTATGAGTTATGGAAGAAAAGAAAATCAAATCTTAAATACCTCAAAGTGTGGGGGTGCCGAGCACTGGTTAGATTACCAGATCTTAAAAGATTCAAATTAGGTAATAGAGCCATTGAATGCATATTTATTGGATACTCATTAATCAGTAATGGCTACAGATTTTTGGTAACTGAATCTAAAGGTGCAATTTATCAAAACAGTATAATTGAATCTAGAGATGCTAAATTTTATGAACATTATTTTTCTTCTATTTCTAGAATTAATAAAAATTCTGACAAAGAAAAATTAATTATAAATTCTGAAAATATAGAAAATACGGATCTCAAAAAAAGTAAAAGAGTGCGAAAAGAAAATCTTTTGATTTAGATTTTTATATGTTTATAGTAAAGGGAACAAGATCAGAATAAGTAAAGGAAACTATGTTTTCTTTTCATATCGAAAATGATCCTTTAACATTTGATGAGGCTATGAAATCGCAAGATGCTGCCTTTTGGAAAGAAGCAATAAATGATGAAATAGAATTTATAATGGGTAATAAAACATGGAAACTAGTTGATCTTCCTGAAGGATCTAAACCTATAAGTTGTAAATGAATTTTTAAACGAAAATTTATAGCTGATGGAACTATAGATAAGTTTAAGGCCCAATTGGTGGCAAATGGATTTAGACAAAAAGAAGGTATTGACTTTTTTGATACTTATGCACCGGAAACCAGAATTTCAACTATTAGGATCTTAATAGCACTTGCTTCTATTTATCATTTACAAATTCATCAAATGGATATAAAAACTGCATTCTTAAATGGTGAATTAGAAGAAGTTTATATGGAGCAACCTGAAGGTTTTGTAATGACCGGACATGAGCAGAAAGTTTGTAAATTAATTAAATCTCTTTATGATTTAAAACAAGCTCCTAAACAATGGCATGAAAAATTTGAAAGTGTTATTGTTTCTAACAGTTTCAAAATTAATGAATTTAATAAATGTGTTTATGGTAAATTTTTTGCAAATAATGGAGTTATCATATGTTTATATGTAGATGATATGCTTATATTTGGTACTGATTTAGATAGTATAATGGATGTCAAATCTTTTCTCTCTTCCAATTTTGATATGAAAGATATGGGTAAAGCTGATGTCATCTTAGGAATCAAAATAGTAAGAAATGATAATGAACTTACTTTAACCCAGTCTCATTACATAGAGAAAATTCTCAAGAAATATAATCATTTAGATAGTAAACCTGCATCTACACCATATGATCATAGCATCAAATTTGTTTATAATAAAGGTAGATCTGTAAATCAGTTAGAATATGCTAGAGTAATCGGTAGTTTGATGTATTCTGCTAACTAATTAAAATCAGCAAATTAGGCAATGTCAACTTCCCTTTTGAGGATGAACCATCGCTTATATATTAACAATTCCATTGTTCCAAGTTACTAATAAATGCAGAGAAAAAAAGGAACTATTGAGCACACCTTACACTTACCACTTATTACCCATTTTAGATGAAGACAAATGGTTAGAAATTGTGGCATATGCTTTTGTAAATTTCTTATGGTGGAAATACTGCAATTTGAACTTACATTGTGAGCAAATGTTCCAAGATATGGCTCTCACTAGCAAAAGGGGTGATGAATTGGCTTACATTTTCTGTGAATTTTCAATAGGCTTAGCTGGAGCCCTATTTATATTTTTATGAGGGTGGGCTTGCCCTAAGCCCACCCTAATAAAAATACAAGTTATTAGAAAATTTTAAATACAAGATTCGGATGAATCTGTTGATAGGTTGGGATTAACTATTTTAAGTATAATTTTAAGGAGATATATAATATAATAGGAAATCAATTAAATCCCATTACTTATCGTTCGATATCAATTTTGGACTAGGTATGATACATTGTCTATGTATCGTACCCCCTAAAAAATAGGATAATTATTATCCGATATGGGCAATGTATCACCGGTATCAGATGATACGGACGATACTTTGAAATTATCGGGCAATAATTTTAAATTATCATCCGATAATTTGATTTTTAATTTGTTTTTTTTTTAAAGTATCAAAACGATACATTCAATGTATCGCCGATACGCGATAGGTATCGAACGATACGCGATACGTAACGAACGATACGTATCATCCATATCGTCCGATATGGACGATAATTTAATTTTTTAGATTTTTTGAAAAAAAAAAAAATAAAAAAAAAAAAAAAAAAAAAAAAAATATATATATATATATATATATATATATTGAACCGATACATTGAATGTATCGCCGATACATTGAATGTATCGGACAATACGTGATACGTATCGTCCTGAACTTCAGGACGATACGTATCGAAAATCCAATATTTTAACCCTTGTATGTAACTACTCAAGTAATTATGGCTTGTTCCCTAACACCACCGAAGTTTACGGTGTCCCCCGATCCCTACTCTCGAATCAATACACAAGGGTCATCGACGTGGTAGCGATCGATTAATGAGCTTCAATGCTTCGATTAGCCCAAATTTAATAATTGTGCAATGGGCGATCGTACGTGTTTGATCAATTTTTTTTTGTGGAGCATTGCCCCTTATTTATTGATCATCCAAAAGTAGACAATTGAATTGATCAAATGATTATCATCATATAATTACGATGATTAAATGGTTGTGGAACGTCCACGAAGTCAATCATAAATGGAATACTATAGATTAATGAGCACATGAACCTCTTGCATAGAGAATCTAGGAGCACTCCAATTTTTTGTTCTAAGATATTGGTATATGGCCACAAATGCATTATCCTATAATTACAAAATTACAATAAACACTTTATTGTGTGTTGATTAATGTGTATGTTCATTACACATAAGGTGATTAAGAGGGAGCTTAAGGCCTCTTAATAGAAAATTCATTGGTTACATTGCTTGCTTATATAACCAATGCTCAAGCATTATATATAGCTTGTTGGACTTGGGAATGCCTAAGTCTGTTAATTCCAAAACACTTAAAATTTTATTATGATTGATTAAATCCGCTTTTAGCGTGCAAATATCCATGAGCAATGATATTTTTTTATTCTAAATTAATGTACAGGTTTGTACAGTGGTGGAAGATAGGGTACATAAATGATTCGATAGTACACAAATTACATACTAATGTGGTGTATAAGATCCCATAATTAGAAAAGTTTGTCATGATGGGAAAATTCGTTTTGGCGTGCAAAACCTCATGACTGGGATAATTTTTATCGTGATGAGAAAATCTGCTTTAACGTGTAAAATCTCACGAATGAGAAATTTTTTATCATGATGGGTAAATCCGCTTTAACGTGCAAAACCTCATGACCGTGATATCTCTTATTGTGATGGGTAAATTTGCTTTTGGCATGTAAAACCTCATAATCGATGAAACATCATAAATCTTACATTGACAAAAGACATTATGACATATTGATTCAGCCTCAATGGCCAAGTGGGAGATGTTGGTACATGTGGCCATGTGATCTCATCAATAGAGATTAAGAATCTCATTATGCATTAGTCGGTTACAACTATGTATTTAATTGTGATTAATCACTGACCGTTACGTGATTAAAGAGGGTCGTTTCTTCTTGAACATTTATGGTATATCTGTCATGGCCCAGAATCCTTACCGGATATCGCGGGCCTAGAATTCTATGTTATGACAATGCACACTGGTTAAGGCCATAAGCGGACATATATATAACTCACTATTCGACTTAGCATATGGAACAAGGCATTAAAGATAGTATTTATTCATAAGCGGTTAAAAAATTAACAGCGAAAAACGTAAATAATATTATTGAAATACTTAATCCTAATCATGCATTTAAGATATAAAATCAAATCAGTTTCACGTAGGATACATTGACCCCAAACATAAACTCACAAAATATATCAAGGCTAAAATATGTCTCTCAAGAAATAAAGGAAAAACTAGAGAAAAAGGCTCTCAATGTTGGTAAAAGTCTGTCGGGTCTACAATCTCATCTAAGTGGTAGCCGACGTCCTCGTTTATGTGAGCCGTCTCAGGATCAGCAGCTTCTGTATCATTAAGGACGGGATAAGCAGAATCTTTACTTGAAACTGTTAGATTTTGGGAGCGGGGTGAGTTTACTCAGTTGCGTAAACTCAGTGTGTTGCACAATCAATCAACCATAACTTACCCAGGTGATCGTGTGTGTAATCACTTGAGTTGCAGTATATTTTGAAACTATAATCAGTATTTAAATAAAATGATTAAATTATTCATAACTCATAACATATCATAATCCAACTGAAAAACATATTATAACATGAAAGGTACATGATGCTTCTAATTTTCTTATCTCTTTTTCTATTTGTCTCATCAACTTAGCATACGTGACATATCGTAAATCTTATTAATTACTCCATACGCCTACACAACGTACTTCGTATCTTTACTTATTTAAACGATCTGTGCCAGGATCGCTGCTCGAGCCTATTACGCGAGGTCTACGTGTAGATAATCATCTAACCTCTATATCATAATATAAACCACCATCCACTCAGATGAGGTTACCGACATAGTAGCAACAATGTTCCCTTAGTTCGAGACAAAACTATAATGTCCTTAAGACCCGTCTTGACTGTAGACGTTGGACCTTTACTGTGGCTTGTAAGGTATGACATGTGTAGGACTTAATTCATATTTAGCTAGCCTTCACAGCGTATCTTAACAATATCATATCATTATTCAGTTCTGGACTTAGGTCTCTTCCCCGATTTCATATTTGCGTGGGCTTAAGTCCCCACTTTCTTAACATACATGTATCTTAACATATTTACTTCTCATTTTTACTTAAAACTTAGTTAGAATGGGCCACAGTGCGATAGACTTCACTAAATCACGCTTTTCAAGGGACGAGTTTCGTAATAACCTGGATGTACTTCGTGTGGCATCCCATACTACCATAGAGGGGTTACATCCGTACATAGACGCCTACACTCCAAGTTTCATGTGACCGTGAAAGACACTCCACCATGATGAAGGCTTATATTATGTGTTATATCTTATTCTTAACTTATATGCGCATGTCCTATTGTGATTTTCTACATGATGAATGTCATATAATGATGGTGAATATTTATAAAAAGGAAACTATCATGCACCCTAAACATTGCGTATTCATAAGCAAAATTGACATGGAGTATACATATTATGAAGCATTGAGTAAAACAGTAAATCAAAGATATGAGACCCTATATTTGTTTTAAGATCTAAATCTGGATCTCTATAGTATCACATTTAACCTTTTCTCAGTAGCTAACTAATTAGCTTCAAAATTTGTCGGAGTATATATGGCATGCTTCTTTTTAATTTGAAAGACACACAAGTAAAATACGTTATGGGTTTGGGGGTTTTAGTGACCAACAAAATTTTCAAGTTATGAAGTGAAACACTCAAATGGTAGTGTGATTTTTAGGAAGCTCATTTACCAGGTGGTAGAGTGCAGTTTTTAATAATTTAAGCAATAACTGAAGGTAAAACTAGTATTATTTAATGGGCATACCATGAAAAGGGATCTCAGTCACTTTTACAAGATGTGTCATTTGGAGTCACCATCTGACTGTCTAAGAGGTAGGTCATGCTCTCAAGATCTACATTGTGAGAAAGATAGGACTATAAACTGACCTCCACTATCAAATTCGAGGCAACCAATGGCTCTAAAGGTGGAAGACCATGGTTGCCCGTACCAAGTATCTATTTCAATTGTCTATATTCAATATTTTTATGGGTTTATCGCTTTCTACTAAAGGACATGAGTTTCTCTCTCTAGAAATATGATCTCTCTCTCTCTCTAAATTTCCCTTTTTTAGGTTGAGTCTCTTACTTTCTCTCTCTAAAATATGGGTTAGAGGTTGGGCCTTCACTTTTTCTCTCTAAATTTTTGAGTTAAAGGTTGGGTCTTCACTTTCTCTCTCTAAATTTTGAGTTAAAAGATCGGGTCTTCACTTTCTCTCTCTAATTTTATGTGTTGGAAGTTGGGCCTTCATTATTTCTCTCTAATTTTATGTGTTAGAGGTTGGACCTTCACTCTCTTTCTCTCTCGAAAATTAGTTGAGTTCCTTCTCTGTTGCAGGGTCAATGGAGGTAAAGCAGAAGCAAATTATATGTACAACATTATATAAATAGGAAATGGTACATAAAATAGTATATATATACATATAAACCAGTATTTATATAGTACAATATATAAATCGGTATAAACCAGTATATAAAAGAACGTATAGATCAGTTTATAAAATAATTTTTATTTTTTATTTTTTAAACAACATGTATATAAATCAGTAAAACTGTACTTAAAACAATATATAAAAACAATGTTTAAAACAATATATATAAATATCCTATATCTAGATTAGGGCCATAACAACATGCCTTTGAATCATTTGGCACACATTTCACTCCATGTAATCCAGCAGTAACAAGACAAGTCGCCGTCTAAATCCATTTCAATCGAAAAGGGTAAGTTGAGTCTTCTCTCAGCTCTCTCTCTCTAAGTTTTTGCTGATGCCATGGGTCTTCTCTCACTAAACATCTCTGTCTCTCTCTCTAAATATCTCCCCTATAGGTTGGGTCTCTCCCTCTTCATCTCTCTAAATTTCTTTGGGTGAAGTTGGGTTTTTCTCTCTCTAAAGTTATCTTTCTCACTCCAACCACATATGTATATATATATAGCTATACAATATAAACAATATATATAACTTTTAAATATTTATATATATAAGAATACTAACGCCTCTGTTCAGAGACGTGTAACAAGGAGGAAGAAGAGGGGGGGATTTGTTTTGGTGTGCTTGCATACAATCCTATATGTATTTATATATACATATATAGTATATATATGTAAATATATATGCTATTAAATTCAAAGCACTTATATGAAATAAATAGGTATTCATTTATTTATTTTTCATCTTCATCCACAACCCAGAGCTCCATTAATGGAGTTTCTTATAACATGAATATACATAAAACAACCAATAAAACAGTTTATAAATTAATATTTAAAACAATATATATATATATATATATATATATATATATATATATATATATTCTATATCCATACGGGTATTTTTCTTTTTCCTCCATTTTTGTTTGTTGCTTTGAAGCAATGGGCAGAGAAGGTTGGGTAGAAGACGGCTGGGGAAGAAGATGCCCAAAGGGGCTGGGATTGGTGTAGCCTACACGTGTATGTGCCCACTTGTATGTAAATTCATATATATATATATATATATATATATATATGCTTATCCATTTGCATAGAATAGTTTTGAAGTCTTGTTGTTGCAGGGACATGGGAAAAGGGAAGGAGACGACTGGGGAGGTTTGGGATTTCGTGAAATCCGCACACCCCCATATATGTATAATAGTAATATAATAATAATTATTATGATTATTTTTATACTAATTTAGATATGTGTATACTTAAATATATGTATATAGTAGTTTCTTCATCTTCTTCTTCGTGGATGATGAGCAGCCATTAATGGAGCAAAACAAATATCAGTTTATTTATTTATAAATTAAAAAAAAAATTGAATACCCTATGGTGGATTTAGAGGCACCCACCTGTTGGAGCGTGCTGGAAGGTTCGGGATGATTCGATTGGGTCGCTTGAGCCCATGCGTTAGATCGGCGATGCGTCTACCTACGCGTCGATTCGGCGATGCGTTTTCGGTGGAGAGTCAATTGCGGTGCAAGATTGGATGCGAAAAGAAGAGTACCTGTGTGAGAGTTACTAATAGGGAGGTGCGAATGCGAGAGGAGGGCTCGGGAGGAGGGATATATGCAAAGAAGAGAGATCCCGAGAGAGGGATATGGAGATTCGTTTGAAAAAAGAGAGAGTCCTTTTTGGACTCTACATGTCAGTTAAAGAAAAATCTAAAAAGAGAGAGTCCTTTTACTGCCTTTAAGTGTAAATCGATTATAATGGGATTTTCTAATTTAAGGGTGTGTGGGCCATGATGTGGTGTGTACACTAGTACTTGATTTTGGTGCTTCGCCCATCTTACACCATTAAATCAGATTAACGAAGTTTCGGGTCATAACAATATCCCAGCACTCTATATATATGGGCTTAAAAATCTCATTTGTGTGAATATGTGCAATGTATGGTGATAACACTACAATGGATCCAAGGGCACTATAGTCATGGATCAGGTAGTAGATGCTCGAGGGAAATCCTCAATGAATCAAGGTGATCACCAGCCTAGCGGCGCTTCTCTCGACGATTATATGATGGTAAGTGATCGAACAACGATCCAGATTTTACGGGACTCAACAATTGTTGGGACCTTGCACGTGTAGGGTAGGGGGACCCCAACTCATGTCCCCTACATAAAGATAAAACTGTAATTCAGGCGAATGGCGGGAGGACCTCAAACCCATTGGTTTGACATACTTTACTATTCACACTGTAACGCCCCGCAATGTTAGCCCGACTGGTAATGTCGCATCCGTATAGCGACCGTGCCGCGCCTATGTCTTCACCCTTCATCCCAACGTATAGTGATGCCCTCGTGGCCCATGACCAATACACTTGGTGCCGCCCTCGGGGCCTCGATGCACCAGTGATATTCAAGATATAGAGAGGGAAAATGGCTCTACGACGGACCGGAATGGCCATGCCGCAGCCCCGTCGCATGTCTGAACAATTGTTGGGTCCTGTAAAATCTAGATCGTTGATTGATCACCTACCATCATATGATCGCCGAGAGAAGCGCCGTTAGGCTAGTGATCATCTTGATTCATTGAGGATTTCCCTCGAGCATCTACTACCTGATCCATGACTTTAGTGCCCTTGGATCCATTGTAGTGTTATCACCACACATTACATATATTCACACAAATGAAAATTTTAAGCCCATATATATAGATTGCTCGGATATACCATCAATGTTCAAGGAGAAATGACTCTCTTTAATCACGTAACGACCAGTGATTAATCACAATTAAATATATAGTTGTAATCGACTAATGCATAATGAGATTCTTAATCTCTATTGATGAGGTCACATGGCCGCATGTATCAACATCTCCCACTTGGCCATTGAGGCCGAATCAATATGTCATAACGTCTTTTGTCAATGTAAGATTTATCATGTTTCATCGGTTATGAGGTTTTACATGCCAAAAGCATATTTATCCATCACAACAAGACATATCACAGTCATGAGGTTTTGTACGCTAAAGCGAATTTACCCATCATGATAAAACTTATCTCAATCGTAAGGTTTTACACGCCAAAGCAGATTTTCCCATCATGATAAAAACTATCCCAGTCATGAGGTTTTGCACACCAAAACGGATTTTCCCATCATGACAAAATTTTCTAATTATGGGATCTTTTACACTACATTAGTATGTAGTTTGCGTACCATCGAATCATTTCTGTACACTATCTTTCACCACTGTACAAACCTGTACATTAATTTAAAATAAAAAAATATCTTTGCTCATAGATATTTGCACGCTAAAAGCGGATTTAATCAATTATGATAAAATTTCAAGTGCTTTAGAATTAACAGACTTAGGCGTTCCCAAATCCAACAAGTTATATATAATGCTTGAGCATTAGTTATATAAGCAAGCAATGCAATCAATGGATTTTCCATTAAGAGGCCTTAAGCTCTTTCTTAATCACCTTATGTGTAATGGATATATACATTAATCAACACACAATAAAGTACTTATTGCAATTTTGTAGTTGTAGGATAATGCATTTGTGGCCATATACCAATATCTCTCACTTGGCCATAAATGTCGAATCACAAAGTATTTGTTTTAATCATTGGATTAATCCATCAAGAAAGTACAAACAATTTTTGTGACAGCCCGAATTTTGGCACCCCGAAACCCGTGCCATCAGCACGATCATCTTGACCGTGCCCCTCAACTATGCACGGAACACTGGTATATCAAGCAGAAAATAAATAAGAACAACTTGCGGAATTTAAATCTACATAGGAATACTTCTCAAAAGACAGTTCTACCCTCATGCCTCTGCATGAAGGGAGAACCGATCCGAACCATCGATGATAACCATCATCATGGATGGTTCGCCCAAAAGAATACTCTGATATCCATATACACAAGGTTTAATCAAAAACCAGGCTTGACATACCAAGCCGTACAATCTCCAACTAAAACTCCTCAAAGTCATGCCAGAGTCCTCTAGAAGAAGTCCTCAGGTGGCTCTAACTCCTCACGGCCGCAAGGTCCCATCACGGATCGGCGTCTCCGAGCCGCGCCTGCTAGTAGTGGACTCGCGACGATAGTCTATAGGGTGAGCTACATCCTAGCTCAATAGGGAACAAACACTGTTGAACATATAAATTATAACTCACATATATTCTATGATATGCCATGCATGATGTATCTATGCAATTGTTAATGAAACAGTTTAAAAGCATTTCGTTTTACTGTTGATTACTGGTGTTTTCATTTACTCATGAATAATACTGAAAAGGCCTAAAGCAAAACTTAAACTTTCAACTTAAGTAATCCCCGAGCAATATAGCATCGAGCCCCGATGAGATACCCTTCATCGTCATCTATATAGACAGTTTTAATGTATTCCCTGGGAATACCATATAGTACCCAAGCCCCTTTCCCCTGGGGATTGGTGGCGGGGTTTCACTTGTCTCAATCAACACCCCTGGGGTGTGCTTACTATGTACGGATAAGCCTCCGCACTGGCCTACGGTTTCGCCAGATTTCACACGGATATCCTACCGTGTCGGGCCGTGGATATCCCGCCACGCCGGTCAAACCTCAAATAACAAAAATATCGGTGCCTTACATATAGTTATTCACCGTGTAAGTGTGCTATCTTATATCAGTTAGGCCCTATCAAGCATGATTCAATCCTTGGATACATCCCTGGGATGTATCCATTTACTTGCATCACACCTGATGCTCTTTTCTCTTTACCTCTTCATCCCCTGGGGATGACTCATTAGTTTACTCTCATGAATATCACACACACACACTTTTCACAATTCTTTAAGCGGAAAATATTTGAATGGAAATTTATATCACTACATACATGCTCTTGTAAAATAAGGTACATGTTCAAGGTGTTCCCTACCTCAAGTCTTCACTTGATCAATGCATCAAGGTCCCACGTGACTCCTTGTGCACCAGTCCACACGTACCACCTATGGTACCACATAACAGGTAAAACACATCGCAAAGGATGCAATAAGGAAGGCATAAGATCCCCCAAGAATCTTAAAGTCAAACCAAAAGTCAACATAGTTTACTACAGTCGATTAATCGAATTCCAAAGTCGATTAATCAAATCTGATTCGATTAATCGATTTCCAAAATCGATTAATCGAAGGTCAATATCGATTAATCGAAGCAATTTCGATTAATCGAAATCCTCCTTTTCGCAAAGTCCATTCTCAGTTCGAACAGTCGAGTTTTCATTCGATTAATTGAATCCAATTTCGATTAATCGAAATTCTCTTTCATAAGCAAAATTTACATTGACGTTAATTTTCATTCGATTAATCGAATCCAATTTCGATTAATCGAAATCCTTCTTTTCGCAAAGTAGACCCACAGTTCGAATAGTCGAGTTTCACAAGCTGATTAATCGATTCCAAATCGATTAATCGAAACCAAAATCGATTAATCGAAGTCCCATTTCGATTAGTTGATTTTTCCTTAAGTTATTTCCTCCAACCCCTGGGGTCTACTGGAGGTTCTCAGTCGATTAATCGATTCCCAAATCGATTAATCGAAATCCAAAGTCGATTAATCGAAATCCAATTCGATTAATCGAAATCTCTCGACTCTTCAACTTCACAGGCCAATTTCGATTAATCGAAACCCAATTTCGATTAAAATTGTCGATTCAACCTTCATTTGTTCTTCCCAATCTTTTTCCATACTTTTTCTTCTATTTTTCTAAGCCATTATCCTATGATTTAACCCACATTTTACTGCAACTTAACCCCTATAATCTATGCATCTTATTTACAAAAATTTTACCTTGAATAGATCTCAAGTTGATTTCAAATCTAGGGTTGGAAGGCTAGGGTTCCAGCTTTGGTTTCTAACGGATTCCTTGCGTCAAATCCGGCCTCTTTAATGCTTGAATCCTCCTTCCAATCACCCACAATAACTCCTCTCTTACTCCTCTCTCTTTCTCTGTCTTCTTTACTTCTCTCAACCACCAAAACATGAAAGTTAGGGTTTTCAACCCTTTTTTATCTTATCTCTTTTCTCGGTGTGGAGCACATACACACCCATCAGTGTATGCCACTCTACACACTCCTCTATCTCTCCACTCTTCTACACTGGTTCACACATCACATCCGCTCATCTCCCCATAAGTTTATCAATGAACTATCTCATGGTCAAACCTAAGACCAATCGGGCACGGATCCCGAGGTCCTCGTTTGACGTGCTTTTTCGGGTTATTATAATTTTAATAAGACTTAAATATGCAGACTATGAAGCTGTTTACCCATCATTTTATCCATGGCATATTAAATCTCACATGTCATGAGGTTTTACAAGCAAAGCGAAGTTCCCGTCATGGACATGTCCAATACCCGATTGCATAAGTCAATTTAGATGTTTTCATAAAATTAAATCAAATACCATATGATAAACTAATCATCTATTGTTGGTATGCTCCCACTATCCGAGACATTTCTCCATGTCTACAAAAAAAATTACGGATGTCTATAAAAAAATTATGGGATTAAGGTTTGAAAAAACATACCACTCTCGTTTCAAGTTTACCGATTTATGTGTGGAAGCTTGTTGATTTCAAATCAGATGGTGAGACTGATTCTAATTGAAGATTGAGCAGTTCACAGAGTTCCCTTCATTCCCTGGAGTCTACGGATCCAAAGGGGTCAAGATTCCTACTTGTAATGATAAAGATTGACAAATTACTCACTCACAAATACACACATTAGTGTTTGTGAGTAACATTTGATCTGTAAATAAATTACCCAAAGCATCGGCAGTGTGGGTTGGGCTTATTAAAAAAAATAGTTATATATCTTTATAACTTCTTTAAAAAAAATTACTCATATATTAAAAATTGTTGTAAATCATTCCTTTTATAAAGACAGCTTGCAAATTTAAATCCACTGACCCAAGGTGACTCCTCCACTCTTGTTGGCAACTTTCCTAAAATATTTCTTCACCGATGAAGCAAAAGAGACTAATTTCTTATATTGAAACGATTAATATGAGTATTTGGTGCTATATATCTAAAACATAAACAAAAATTCTCTTTCCTTTAAAACCATTGAAACATAATTATCCCTTATCCCTTCGATATATATGCTTGCATATAAAATCATACTTACTCCACTACTCATAAGAGGAAGCGATACACATCTCAAACATTTGTGCTTACCTTTAATGACAAGTGTGGCTTAAAAGTTACACTTGGCAAGTTGCATGCATAGAAATCTTTTACACTTGGCAACTTAAATAAAAGTTTGGATGCATAGAAATTCACCAATTCTATACCCTTGCCAATTAGAAAATTAAAGCCTGATAAGAAAGACTATTCACCTTCCTATTTCTTCTCTAAAGGGAATTAAAAAAAAATTCCCTTAACCAGATTGCCTCTTGTAACTGATGATACGGGCATTAGTTGTTTGTTAACAACAATTATAAGTTATTAAAAACTGATAGAATGATGTTATTATAAACTGATAAATGGTACCTCATCATCTTCCCTATTGGGGTGAGATATCTGACGGAGAGGCAATTGCAATGGTTTTAAAATCTTCGCTTTGCACGATGAATCATTAATGATGCTTGATCATCATATTGAGTTCTGAAATTTGATTCATAAAATGTTGACAAGGAAGACGTAATTCCCTAAATTTTTTGTGATGCAAATATGAGATTATGCGTTGTTTTTTTTTTTTTTTTTTTTTCTAATGGCACTGCAATAGTCTTTGTCATTCTCCCAGGAAATAACAAATCAAATATTAGATCGTCGGTGTGTTGTGGATGATAAATCGATGCTTGAAAGAACATTGGGCGAACACATCCATTTTCATCCCATCCATGATGGAACATATCATTTCTTGCATAGGGAGGCAGAACAAATCATTTGGGCGACCACTAGACTGACTTACAAGATGATCAAACGGACAACAACTATCAAGTGGAACACCATCATGTAAATTAATAATGATGATCATCAAACGAGTGACATCACTATGTTGTAATTTGGCTCTGATACCATTGTTGGGTCTCGTAAAATTTGGATCGTTGATCGATCGCTTACCATCATATGATCGCTGAGAGAAGTGCCATTAGGCTGGTGATCACCTCGATTCATTGAGGATTTTCCTCGAGCATCTACTATCTGATCCATGACTTTAGTGCCCTTGGATCCATTGTAGTGTTATCACTACACATTGCATATATTCACACAAATGAGATTTTTAAGCCCATATATATAGACTGCTCAGATATACCATCAATGTTTAAGGAGAAACGACCATCTTTAATCACGTAACGGTCAGTGATTAATCACAATTAAATACATAGTTGTAACCGACTAATGCATAATGATATTCTTAATCTCTGTTGATGAGGTCACATGACACATGTACTAACATAAGAAACATGTTATAATTTCTCTACCATAATTTGGTCTAATACATTTTACACCCCCCCCCTCCCCCCGGGGATGGATTTTGACTAGTTTAAGTCTATAAAAAGGCCCATGGAATCAGACACATTGTTATAAAAATAAAATTTGTTTTTCCACTTTCTCCTTTCTCTTCTTTTCTCTTCCCAAGCTTCTCTATACAAACTTTGGACCATCATATTTCCAGTCTTTTCTTATCTCTCTTTTAGGTTGTCTGTTTTTGACAATTCAATTTTTATTTACTTCATAGATTTTTATTTCGTTTAAACTAATGATGTTCTTGTTTATTGTTCTTTTGGACATGCTAGAGATGTGGCCATTTTTCGTCCTTTCTACATAGTTTGTATTATATTTATTATTATTATTATTATTCGGTTAGATTTATTCAAATTGAGTAACTTATTATTGGGAAAAATTATTATAATTTTCATTTTTTTTGCAATTTATTTAAAATTATGGTAAGTATTAGAATGAAATTTTGGGTTTTTGAATTTTTTATTTTTAACTTTTAGGGTGATATTGTCATAATGTGTTGGCCTGTTGGATCAGATGCTTGCAGCAACAACCATAAAGTTTTTGTTGAGGGCTCTATATAAGTCCAATCATTTAACTTTTCACAGGGTTCAAATGGTTTTAATAAAAACCCTATGAGATGCGCATATATACTACTATCTTTAAACTTTTTACAACAGTGGGAAACTCTCTTATTAATAAATATCTTTTTCATCCTCACAGCACAAAGCTTCATACAGCCAAGCACTGCTATTTATGTATGAAAAGTTGCCCCTTTTCTACCCTCACAACACAAAGCTTGGTGCACCCAACCAACTTGGATCGGGGCGAACAGTTGGGGTCTCACAGTGTTCTCACAATGGGGATAGGAGTAACCAATGGGGTTCTCACAATGGATTGAGACAGAGCCAAAAGCTAAGGTCCGGCAATGTTAGATTGAGACGGCCGGGAGGGGTTCGAACACAAAACTCAGATATTAGGTGAAGCACTATGCCACTATCAACAATAAGAGTATCAATGAAGGGCTGAGAAAGCTCCACATGTCGCTCCTTTTGCTATAATTGTATTGTTTATGATATATAATTGTATATCTTACCATCATTGTATATTTGTTTTGATTTTATTTTTCATTTTTCTCAGTAAGCAAAGGGGATTTCTAGTCTCACCTCATTTATTGAGGATATTAAGTAGTATATTTTTTTCAAGTTATCAGCCATGGATTTGAATCTCTGCCAGTCTCCGAATCGAGACAATCTTCTCCGGCGAGATGAGACCGTATTGGGCACAACCACTAATATAATTGTTTTCTCCGTGGAAGGCCATTATTTAGATAAGAAACTGCCCAAAAGTAAATTGATCAAATAATCTCAACCATTTGATCAATAATTTCATGAGCCTGTAAATTAACAGTTTTACTATGGGTAGCGTTCTAATGTGGGAACGTACAACTGTGACTTGATTAATATTTTTGAAAGGAAAATTGCAAAAATCCACCTGTATTAATCCTCATTTTCAAAATGTCCCCAAGTAATTAAAAAAATCTGTGAGATGGTTTTAATTATCGATGCAATAAGCTAATCTGGCAGGATATATTTTTTGAATGGTGGCAAAGAATTTGGATGCATTAAGCATTCTCTATTTAGAGCAAATGTTACTAGTACACCCCCTTATGTTACATCCACCTCATTGAAGCAATTTAGAAACTAGTGACTGCTTTGAATCACATAATGGAGATCATTTTTCCTCCCAAATTTTCACACAATAGATCTTGAGATCATAAGCTACCATCAGACGGGCAGATGTGGATTTCACGTGGCACACATCCGAAAAAGTGAACGTGATCACGACATACCATCCATCGTGGTTTATGTTCACTTTTTGAGATATGTGCCACATGGAATCAACATCTACTGGTCTGATGGTTGGCTCATGATATGAAGATCTGTTGTGTAGAGGATTGGGATGAAATATTATCTCCATCATCTAATTCAAAGCAATCAACATATTCTTGCTTTGCTTTAGTGAGGTGGTTGTAACATAAGGCAGTGTCAGCCTTATTTAAAACAGGTGCATGATCATTTTTGCACATTTTTCTTTTCCATTTTTTTTTGGGCTCTGACCCCTTCACCGTTTGGTTGCAATGCCCACTCTATGGGTGGTGGTGCCAGTCAAAGCTGGGTGCACCTTTTCCACTGGGGAGCCATTACTTGCACCCGTTTTTCAAGTGATTGCACCGAATTTAAAAAAGACTTCGTATGTTAGGAACGTGTGATATGTAAAAATGCGCTATAGGCCATCTGATTTGAAGTTCATAATCAATAGATCTCTGGTACATAAAATTGGAGCAAAACACGGTACTTGTCATATGATCTATTGTAGTCAACTGTTGAATTATATAATAGCGTTTGACTCAATTTAATCAAATAATTGAAAATTATATGACCTCTGTTCTAATCTTTTGCAATTGATATCTTTAAATCATGGCCTTCAAATCGCATGGGTCGATGTATACCATTGCCTATTTAGGGCTTACACCCGAGCCCCACCCAAGACTGTACAAAGTCGCATGGGTCGACTCTTTCTATTCCCATATCCCAAAGGTGTCGCATACTGATACAATTAGCCTCATATTCGGACACCTTATGGTACGATGTGATGCCAATGGATGTGGGCCACATCATCTTGGGAAAACTTTGACTCTATGACATAGACATGAACCTCCTTGGGCGGTCTAACGTGTGTACGTTCATACATGAGGGCAAGAAAATCAAATTAAACCTCTTGCCTCTCAAAACACCATCGGAGAAGAAGATTGAGAAGAAGGGTGATTCATCTAAGACTATCAATATTGTGAGTCATTTGGAGTTTGAGAATGAATCTTTTAAGGACTAACAATGAATCTTAGATCATTAACAACCTCGACCACACAATTGTGTGTGTACTTATGCTATAAATTCATCATACTTTTGCTACATGGCTGAGTTTTTATGTTACATCTCTAAATTTCAAAAGGAATAAATAAAAAATACGAGTATCATATTTCTCTTTTACTGCACAGCGGCTATCTATTTCATGGGAGATGTAGTGGAAGCCAACTCTTGTTTGGAATGATGGAATCTAAATGGATCTGACGATCCGACCGTCCAAAATCAAGCCGAGAGATCTAGGCGCATGATCAATCAAAAACAATAAACCAACCATCTATAAATTAGATATATGTGCGTACCTTGAGCGTTAGCCATTAATGGTTGCCGATCTTCAACGATCTTCTCGCGTTCAATGTCTCCTAGCACAATGGGGATGCTCTCGCCAATAGGGAGGATTGAATTACGTCGAGCTATCGTTGGGACCAGGCACCCCTTATATTTATAGCCAAAGAGTCCTATCCCATTAAGGACTGAAATTGCTAATTATAGTGTGATTAGAAATCACAATCATACTTTAACTGAAAGACTCCATAAGCAGTTGCCTATTCTCTTCAAACTCACCAGAATAGCACTTGTACATATTAAGGTTGATCTTATACCATTCACTGGTCAACGGGTTTGACCATAGTGATGGCCACCAATATAGAAACGTCTTACATGGAAGTCATTAAAATGTCAAAAAAAAACAGATTTTCCATCTAAGGGAGCACACCTTGAAAGCATCTCCAATAAACCAACGAGAGCCATTACAAGATAAAGCTCAATAGTTCTATAACTCAAGTATCCTCGAGAGAATCACAAAGAGATGTAGCCTGTTTTAATGCACATAATAGATGAACCCATTGTAAACTAACTCTTAACAGAAACTCATCATTATTAATGATTTGTCAGCACATATTAGGTAAGCGGACCCAGCTGCAAGTGACTTGGTTCATGGCTCGCTTTGGTAGTTTCATCATATGTGCCTTGTAATTTGAATACCATGATCTAAAGATCTAAAGTATGAAAGTTTAAAATAAAAAACTATCGCAATTTGTATGATTCATAGTAGTCAACATCTTTTAGAGTCAATAATAATTTCATAGATTTATATAATTGTTAAATTTAAAAGTTGTTAATTGCTTTAAATTACATAATAGAGATGTTTTGTCCTCATAATTATTTACACTTGATCATTAGACTATGATCTTCAAATCATACAACAAATAAAGAAACTATCAGGCTCTCTTTTCCAAAACTGATTGGTGAACCAAGTCACCTGGTGCTCCAGAGCTCTCACCAAATGTCAACATAGATATGTAGGTTAAAAGTCCCTCCTTAAGGATTGTAGGGCTGTCAATGGGTCAGGTTGGCCTGATACGTAACCCACTCGACCAGTGTTTTTACCGAATTAGGCATATAAATGTGACTCGAGTTGGATCAAGCATGAAGCATTCTACCTTACCTTCTGGCCAGGTTGACTCAAAATCAAGTTGACTTGGGTTGACCTACCTGACCGTTATTTTATATATAAAATCAAGAAAAATAAGCGATTTTAAATCGGGTCAGGCATCGGGTCGAGCTTATCCCCTTGCCAGTCCAGCAGCCAAAAGTTTGGCTCCCCCTAACCTCATCCATAGGAATTCTAGGGAGTTGTCTATTTTCCTAGTTTGGTCAAGCACTGCCGACAGTGTTTGTATCAATCTTCCCCGATCAACGTTAAGGTCACGTTCAAGTGTTTCTGAGTTTTTCCTAGAAAAGCTCGGATTCCTGCACATTCTTGACGAACTCAGAATCTTAGTTTTTCCCAGATGTGTTCTTTTAGGCCTCAGAAATGCTCTGATTCCCAACTTTTCCCATAAATGATCATTTTCCTGTGTTTTATTTTTTCCAAAAAAACACAGAATCAGTTACGTTTAAGGTCATCGTATGACCGTAGGAATGACTGTATTGCATCCGATATCGTATCGTATATATTATATGCTAATATTTGGCCGATGTACGATCCATGAGAGATTGAACACATTTGTCGGTCAAATTATTCAAAATTGATCCCTACAACTATACTAACCAATCTCTCATCATAATAACACTATAAAGTTGATCATACAAAGAAGGAAATTACCTACTTCATTAACCAGTACATTCACAAGCGGAGTTGCTCGGAAATATCACTACAAAAAATAAGACTATTAGCGGCAGATTTTTTAATAAAAAACTGCCGCTATTAGTCCTATCGCTATAAAAAACTGCCGCTATTATTTTTATAACGGCAGTTCTTTTGTAGCGACAAGACTAATAGCAGCAGTTTTTTATTAAAAAAAACTGCCGCTAATAGTCTTATTTTTTATAGTGTATTGAGATTTGTGCCACATGTTGCAACATCTAAATTAATTATTGCATCAATTTAGGTGTGCCTTCATAAGTACACCTAGACCCATCAATTTGCATCAATTTGGGTGTGCTATAATCAGAGCAATTAGGCCCATCAATTGGGGTTGGGGTGTGTCATAATAAGTGCATCTAGGCCATCAATTTGGGTGTGTCCTAAGTCTCACAAAAATCAGCCCAATATTTTAAATTTGATCGTCCATGTGTATGGGGTGCCACGAGTCGGATTAGATCGGGTTGGGTGCATCAATTTGGACCACGTGTTTGGATTTGACACAGTTTGTGCCTTAGATCGCACCCATCCGTCCTAATCGGATCACAGGCAAATGACACCTAACCGTGCACCATGAGGTTATTACACACCGAAGGCCAACCCACAACCTTTATTTTAAGACACATTTTTTTTATGTTACCTGTTTACTCCCTTTACCAAAATTAATTAAAAAGCTTACTTCCCGAATTTAAACCACTTTCTAGGTGCTTGTTCCTCCAACCCTAAACTAGGGACGAGCAAAAACTCTTTGCTAGAGCCACAAAATATGAGCTCCACTACCCCCGCCGCCTCAAACTAACCCTAATCGATTTGCCAGGCTAGATATTGGCCAACTGGGGCTGGCTATGTCTTTCGAACTCAAGTTTTGGGGTCGGGCAACCCTCCAATTCACAAAGAAAACATTGGAGTTGAAAAGAAGTTAAAGAAGCCGGTGACCATTGAAAGAAGGTTTTATAAGGTGGGTATAAATGAGGTACTATACTACATATGGACTTGGATTTTGACCATTTCCGAGTGAAAAAGCTCGGAAGTGGATATGTCGCCATCGCTCGGATTTGCTCGGAAAGTTGGTGGGTCCCACGCCTACTCCCGAACGGCGGAAAAGCTCTGACAGGTACCATTTTGCTTCATTTTTGACTTGAAACTTGATTCTTATCATAGCTGCGTAACCTAAGAGATGCACGAATATATTTTGAGCGACAAATTAGAGAGAGGTAATAACATATTGATAAAGGGTACCTCTGTGTGCGCCCGCACATTCTTTGAAAGCACCTACATCTAAGACCCCTTGAAAATCATTGATTGCATCGGATCAGATGATGAAGGTCATTTTTTCACCATAATCTTCCACACAATAGATCTTGAGATCATGATGCACCTATCAGATGGTCTATTTTTTATTCCAAAAAAATGGCCCTACATTCACGTTTGAGCATGATTTGTGCCATATGATTCAAGGGCCATTTTTTGGGGATTTGTGACAATTGGAATAAAAATTGACTACCTGATACATGTGCCATGATCTTAAGATCTATTTTGTGGAAGATCGGG
Source organism: Chloranthus sessilifolius (assembly GCA_021018995.1). Taxonomy (NCBI): domain Eukaryota; kingdom Viridiplantae; phylum Streptophyta; class Magnoliopsida; order Chloranthales; family Chloranthaceae; genus Chloranthus; species Chloranthus sessilifolius. Next base: position 74,836,396 of record CM037589.1, read on the forward strand.
GTGAAACGCTTTCATCATCATCTGATCCGAAGCAATCAATGATTTTTCAAGGGTTTGAAGTGTGAGCGCTTTCAGAAAATGTGTGGGTGCAAACAAAGGTAGCAGTTATAAATAGTTGTTGTATAGTATGGGTCTGGCCGACCTAGAACTCGGCTGATTCAACCTAACTCGAACCCACAAAATTGGACCAATTTAAGTTTTGGTCAGAGTCTGGTATTTGTCAATAAAGACCTGGAGCCAACTTAGAGTTGGGTCGGGTCCGGTTTGAGTCTTTAAATTTTAACCTGAAACCGACACAGACTCAAATCCGACCAAGACTTGGACATATATATGGAAAAGACCTCCGTCCTCTATGGGAGGACGGTCACCGTCCTCCAACCTTCCACGTGGCATCCAAACACTTTTTGGGTGCCACGTGGACCTTGGGTGCATTGCTTAGATCATCTTCGAAAATAAAATAAAATTTAAACTCATCTCCATGGTGTATATTTTGAACCATGAAATGTGGACCAATGAAAATCGTCAAACTTTGAGTTGTGGGTTTAAAAAAAAAATTTCAATTTTTTTTTTTTTAATATTGATCTAAACTGTCCACTTGTGCTCCACGTGGCACTCAAAAAGTATTTTGGGTGCCACGTGGAGCTCCACATGAATTTTGGAGGACGGTCACCGTCCTCCATTGGAGGACCTAACCGGCTCCCTATATATATATATATATATATATATATATATATATATATATATATATATATATATATATATTCTCTTATATTTCAATGCTGAATATTTGGGATTGTCATGGAATACAAATTATTCACATAATATAAGAAACAATATAAATTAAATAAGTATATAATTAGTAAGTTAATCCCGCCTAAAGGCAGCTGAAGGGAAACTTTTTCTTCAAACCTCAAAAGTTATTTATTTAATTTTTGATAAGAAAATGTTAAATTCAATAAGCCAAATCAGCAATAATAAGAGGTTCAATGTCAACAGGACCTTCTTCTATCCATGACCACATGTTAATGAGAGTGAACCCATTTTTGCATCTCTTTTTGTCTTTTTATAGGATCTAAAGACACTCTTATGGTACATTCTTATGACAAAAAAAACCATATAAGCGATTGGACCCGTCTCAAAACCATACAAGTGATTGGATCCATTCTCAAACCTTATTAGGACCTGACGCAGAGCCAACCCGTATTTTATTTGGTCGGGTTTGGATATGGATTGATCTGGACCCGTAAACGAAATGGGTTCATATTTTTTTTATTTGACCTGCCCGATACCAAGTGGGACGGGCCTGGAACACCCCTGACCCGATTCAACTCATTTGCACCCCTAGCTGTGTACTTTGAAGTTGACATTTGGGCAGGAGGAGATTATCCTGAACGCTGCTGGCAGTGCCCGCGCTTAGTACTTAATCCCGACTCGACTTAAAATGTACACAGGTAATGCCGTCGATGGCCCGACCAGACATCTTCAGTGACCGGTCGGTCACCTTATACCTTCTCTATTGGTATCGAATACCAGCTCTTCTGGTAGATATCTCCTGCGTCGTGGCCACTCCAGCGGTCGCATGAGTCAGCTTTATCTGATCATTATCCGAATAATTAAATCATAAACTAGTAAAAAAATAAGAAGAAGTCATTTCGTCTTCTTCATCATCTTCGACTCTCTTCTCTAAACTCCTCCGCCAAATTTGGCAGATTTGGGAACCCTATTCCTCTAAATTAAGCAGATTTTTAATCTCATTTGTTCTGTGAACCTAATTCCTAATCCATTTTTTCCCGATTAAGATCTCCAATGGAGACTTCTTCTTCATTCCGAATCCGTACATTAGTTTTTATAGTCCGATTCTACCAATAGATCTGTTCCTCTGGTTCCTCAGGCGATCTGCTGTTGAGATTTTCAGGAGGTTTTAAGATCCCTAGGGTTTGAATTTGTGTTGTATTTGTAAATCGATGGTTTGTTGTTACATAGGGTTTCATTTCTACAGCTGTGTAATCTAGGGTTTCGCTCATGGTTTCTAAGCATGATCCTGTAGAATCCTTCTTTAATTCGCTAAATGCGGTTAAAGATGTGATTTCGCCGCTTGAATCTGGCATTCGACAAGCGGCAAAGGATTTTGAGTCGTTTTGGTCGGTAAAGAATGGTGATTTCTTTTCTCAATTGAATGGTGCCCCTGAAGAAATCACGAGGCTTCGGAGTCGTTCAGTGAGGAAGAAATCTTGTCAGGATGTGGTTGTTGATGAGAGTAAGAGAGCATCATTGTCAACTAGGGTTCCTCGCAAGACGCTTTTTGGGAATTTTTTCCATCAGTACTCAGGCAACCATGTTTCTAAAGCCGATTCAGCAAAGAAAGGAACGAAAGACAGGGATGCTGTTAACAAGGACGAATCTTGTGCTAACTGCTTGCAGTTTGCGATGACATGGTCATTGATGCTAAATAATTTCGTTCAGGCATTTCCGAGCCCATTCAAAACCGTGAAGAAGTGTTTTCAGAAACCGTCCAGTGAAGAAAATGCATGTTCTGGTTCATGCATATCATCGCCTTTATCCATGTTCCCTGGTAAACCGAAGCAGATGAAATCTGATAGCTCGGCTGCATTGAACGAAGGAGAGATCTTGTCTTTGGATCTTTTCCTTGGTTTTATGTTGGATCACATTGTTCAAAATCTTCCACAGTTCGATCAGAGTAGCCCAGAAAGCACTCACAAGAGCTGTGATCGGACCGATTCTTTATCTTCCATTGAATCTGATCACCTGGGGATAATAGGAGGTGTTCTCAAGGGTAGAAAAGCAGATGTGAATTTCTTTTTGGCAAATCTAAGGTTTGCTAGAGTGGGAGGTGCACCTCCGAGTCTAGTTGGGGTAGCATCACCTGTCAAAGATGAGAGTGAGGATCATGCGTCTGTCGGCAATAGAGATGAACCAGGCAATAGAGATGAACCAGATAGCAATTCGCCGCAGAAGATTGCAATTAGTTTGCTTAATATTCCTTTATCAAATGTCGAACGCTTGCGGTTGACGCTGTCTACTGTTTCATTGACGGAGTTGATTGAACTTGTGCCTCAGTTAGTCTGGCCCTCTAAAGATTATCCCGATAAGAAGAAGCTGTTTTCGGTTCAGGACTTCTTTAGATACACAGAGTCTGAAGGTATGTATATATATGCTTGAGTGCTTATATTTCAGTTGATTAATGGCCATATAGATGAATCCTGTTTAAGTTGTTATTAAGAATTTAAATGATTTATTAAGCTTAATTCAAATGACATAACCAGTGGTAAACAACTAGTTTATCTGCCAAATGATTTGATTTGTATGTTGTTCAAAATATTAGTAAAAACTTCAAACACTGACAGGTGTTATTCCGCAAGTTTTCTAGCTTGTGTTGAAAAACTAAAACTAGAGGAAGCTAAACAAGCATTATATATAACCCCCCTCTTTTCTAATGTAAAGAAAAAACCTAGGGGCTAGTTCGCTCCAAAAGATTAGAGATCCTTTGTGCACAATATATTACATCTTGATTGAGATTCTAAACTGACAGAGCCAAGCTTCTTTGTATAGAGGGGCAAGTAACTATAAACATGGTGGTGCCGTTTCAAATGTAAATGAGTTCAATAGATAATGAGTGATGATTCGCAAAATCACATGTATGTTGTAACGAATCTCCCCCCTAAAATTCGTAGGTTAACAAACTAGATAATCACCAAGTCAGTGTGCATTAAGGCAGATATGTTTCAACATATGATTTGGGGTTCAGATATAGAAGAATGTGAAAGAAATAAGCCTTCGATGCCCATGCGAATGCTTGTAGGCAAAGCAATGGTCAAGTCAACCAAGCTTCTTCAAACAACAAGGCCCATGCTTCTTTCTATTCAAGAACTACCAAGTACAAAAATGACTCATAAAGAATGGGTATGGAACTCAAATGTGGAAAACCACACTAAACATAAGCCATAAATTGGTACATACAACTTTGAGAATGTTGAGTTTGTTTGTTCTCCAACTTCAAATTTTCTTGTGGCATGCCCCAATGCTGTATGGATACAACATGCATTGTGATTTGGGATCTTGCAACAAATATTTAATTGCATTTATGAAGTGTCTTAAATGAACTTTTATTCTAAATTAGAGCAGTGTTTGGTATGAAATTTTATTTCCGCATGAAGAGTCATGTGGCTTTGTCATGCCAACATACTGCGGTCCTATCCACTTTTCCATAGTTTGACTTGGTTTTCATAGATTTGATTCGGAGTTCGTTTCACTACTATGCATGCATGGCTGTGGGAAATGTGTTTAATGATGATAATTTTATTAAAAGAAAAATTCAAAGTTCAAACTATAGAAGCCCTAAGAGGGGTTTAGAAGCGAGATAAAATGAAGCAAAGTGAAATCAGTTGCTACAAGGGTTTCTAAGCACCATAAATGATGGTTTTTGCGGAGCCTGATTAAATTGTGTATTTTGGAACCTTTCTCTGAATTACTTGTTTTTGTGTGTATGGGAGTTGGGTTGGCAGGGTTTTCATGGTCAGGGCACCTGAAGAGTAGGGTATTATCTATATTATAAATATGTAATCCTGCAGGTAAATATGGTCCATTTATTATATGCTCAGATTCGACACTGAGATTAGTTTCAAGTTATGACTTTTATTCAAAGTTGTGTTATCTCCTTTTAGGATTGGATTAGACATTGTGTGATTGTGTCTATGTTGTAGAAAACTAAGAGGAAGTCTGTTCGTTTCCTTTTCAAATTTTCTCTTTTTTCTGCGAAGTAATGAATTGGCGTGAATCTACGTGAACGGAACCCATATCAGATGACCACTTAAATTTCTGTGTTGTGTGGTTTGAATGCGTTTTTTTCGTCTTCTCCAGCAATGAGTGATATCTATACTTGCACAACCTCTCTAGTCAAATAGAGGTAATCGCTACCTCATTTGGCTCAAGATCCATTAGGCGGAAAACATCTGTCACCCAGTTAAAAGTGTTAAAGAGTCTTTGAACTGAGACCATTAATCTCCATGTAATAGCAAGCCCCACCACTAATTCGGTTGTTGTTGGTAAGTAAGTCCCGCTCACCAATGATAGCCCTCAAAGTCTCAAACTAAACACGATGCAGCTAATATCCTGTAGAATGGTACAAATTACATCTTCATTTGAATTGGATCAGCCAACTGGACCTAGGCAAGCAATTTTTTATCTTACCAAGATGATCTTGAATAGCTCCACTTCCCATGGGATCTGGTTACCAATTGGGCAGTGCCCAAAATTTGTCTTTAAAAAACCTTCCAACGGCCTTTTCCAAACCTACACAGGATTATCCTGTACCTTGACTCAAAGATACTTCTTTCCAGCATCAATGGAGGTTATCCACTCTATAATGTTGGAAATTCTTATTTGGTTCAGATCTGGTCGGAAAGTATCCAGCTTGAGTTTTGTTTGATAAAATCATACATGAACCATTTTTGTATACATATGAGAAAGGGGAGGTTCGACGTTTTGGCGCTGCACTACAATGCCAGATCGCGTGCCACGTGGCAAGTGATTGTGGGTTACACTATTCCCGTCAGGTTTTAGAATTTTTTTATGTTTTTTCATTTTCAAACGTTTTTGCCCTTCAAATTACAGGTCAAAAGTCATGGTTTGCTAGCCAAACTTGGTCGATTGAAAATTCTCAACTTTGACCTATGGTGGAGAAAAGTTGAAGATCGTATGTGGATTAGATTAGGGCTTTGAGGGAGGGAGGGAGGGAGGGAGGGAGGGAGGGGAGGGGAGGGGAGGGGAGGGGAAATGATCCTCACTAACATGTACATAACGTTAGTGAATAATACCTTCACACCCAATATTACTTAACATACGCCACAATATAATAGATACCCATACTAACACTCCCCCTATAACACTAACATTTATATAACGTTAGTGAATATTACCTTCACACCCAATATTACTTAACATACGCCAGAATATAATAGATACCCATACTAACACTCCCCCTATAAAGTTAGTGATCCTCAGTCACATTTATATAAAGTTGGAAATGATCCTCACTAACATTTATATAAAGTTAGTGAATATTACCTACACACCCAATATTACTTAACATACGCCACAATATAATAGATACCCATACTAACACCCCCCTATAAAGTTAGTGATCCTCAATAACATTTATATAAAGTTGGAAATGATCCTCACTAACATTTATATAAAGTTAGTGATATTACCTACACACCCAATAATACTTAACTTACGCCACAATATAATAGATACCCATACTAACACTCCCTCTCAAATTGGAGCATAGATATCATGCATGCACAACTCGACCATAATATCCAGAAGGACTCAGAAACTTGGTAAAAACGTTTGCCAATTGTTGAAAAGATGAGACATCATAAGCTCCCTTGTTTTATCCCTATACTTTTTGCACTTATAAAATGATAGTCAATTTCAATATGTTTTGTCCTTTCATGTAATACATAATTTGAGGCATTTTTTTGTGGCTTCATTATCACAATGAGGTGGCATAGGATCGGTGATGGGAAATCCAAGTTCAGTCATAAGAGATCTAAGCCATAATATCTTACACACTCTATGGGTTTTAACACAATACTTTGCTTCTTCACTAGAGCGAGATGGCACTTGTTGCTTCTTGCTGTTCCATGTAACTAAATTGCCTTCCAGAAAGGCACAATATCCAGAGATAGACCGTCTCTCGGTAATCGCACCAGCCCAATCGGCATCACTATACCCTGAAATTTGAAGATATAAAGAATCCCATGCCATGAGTTGGCTTTAATATATTTCAAAATTCGATGAGCAACAATCATATGAGGAGTATGGGGAGCATGCATAAACTGGTCGACCAAGCTTATAACAAAAGTGAGAAACAGTCGTGTCGATGTAAGATAAACCAATCGACTTAAAAGTCTCTGGTACAGCAGTACTCATGAGTATCAAATAATAATTTTCCCTCTTTCTCATGAAGATAGTTTAGGATCCATGGAGAAGATGCAGGCTTGCAATCAAGCATACTGGTGTTGGTAAGGAGGTGTAAGGCATATTTCCATTGAGAAAAGAAAATGCCTTTTTGTGACCAAGCAATCTCCAAGCCAAGGAAGTACTTTAATGTCCCCAAATCATTTACCTCAAAGCTTCTACCAAGTTCACTTTTCACATGAGCAATGAAATCAGTCAACTCTAGTAAGAATAATGTCATCAACATAGACCAATAATATAATGTGACCAGCAGGACTGAAGTTAACAAAGACATTGTACACTTTTGATGTAGGGAGCCAGAAGGAGGTTTCATTTACACTTATTTAGTAAGAAGCCCATGTAAGAAGACATTCTTCACATTGACCTGATAGAGCGGGCTAGTTCTCATTAGCCCAATAGATAAGAGGACTCGAATGGAAGCAAACTTGGCCACAAGAGCAAAAGTGACATCATAATCAAAACCATAGGTCTGAGTAAACCTATGAGCAACCAGACAAGTTTTGTATTTGGAAACAGTACCATCCAGATTTTCTTTATAGCAAACACCCATTTTCACCCTTCTGTAGTCTTTCCTAGAGGAAGAGAGACAATATCCAAGTATTTTCTGAAGGGCATCCATTTCTTCTAGCATGACAACTTTCTGATGAGGGTGAGCTAAGGCAGAATGAACTGACCGAGGAATAGTAACTATATCAACCTTAGCCAATAAGGCCTTATAGGCAGAGGAAAGAGGTTGATAAAATTCATATATAACAATGGGATATCGCTGGTAACACACTTGTGAACCCCTTTTCGAAGAGCTATGGGAAGATTAAGATAAACTGCTTAGTCTTGTACTAAGGGAATAGAACTTGTACTTACAAGAGGTGCTTGCAAGGTGGAAGGATGCTGCTGCATAGTAGAGGGAGGGCTATGCCACTTTTGACGATGGTAAGTGAGATACTCCTTGTGCTATTTCCCCGAGGGAGATAGCTCAATAATGATAGATATATAGGAGTAGGAACAATAGGAGTCATATGATTGGCAGGAAAATAAGCTACATCCTCAAAGAATGAGACATCCATGGAAGTGTAAAACCTATGAGACCTCAAATCACAACATCTATTTCTTTTAGAATAAAAACACTAACCGACACAAGCACATTTGATTGCTTTATCATCATGTTTGTGACAATTGAGGGTCTAGATTCTGAAGAAAGCAAACACATCCAAAAACACATGGTATCATAGGAAACAAGGTATCTTAACGCTGCAAGACTTGATAGAATACCACCATTCAAAGCATGAGTGGGAGTGCATTAATTAGATAACAGGTCGTAAGAAGAGCCAAAGACCAATAAGACTTGGGTACATGCATACCTTGTAGCAAGGAACGTGTCACTTTGATAGTGTGTCGATGCTTACGCACCACAACACCATTTTGTCAGGGAGTGTAAGGACATGGCAGATGATGTGATGTGCCATGTGCACGAAGGTACTGATCAAAGGCACGAGAAATATACTCCTCACCATGCTTAGTACGAAGGGGGTTGATACCACCTCCATACTGAGTGTTCACCAGAGTGAAATTTAAGAAACAACTCATCTTTAGATTTTAGAAGATACTCAAGTTGCACGTGTGTGATCATCAACGAACAAAACATTATACTTAAAGCCATCCAAAGACACTACATGTGATGGGGCCAATACATCAAAATGAATTAATTCAAAGGGACTATTTTAACAATGCACATAGGAGGTATAGGAACCTGGAACATGTTTACTCAACAGTGGAAGAAAAAGGATTAAAAGAAACACTAGAGGAGTTTTTATCAACAATAAGAGCTGAAGCAACTAGACTATCCACTCTATTGTCAAATTAATGTAGGAAGGAGCTGACCTGGCCGATGTCAACACGATGCCACGCTGACTTCAGCATGATGTCACACTGACGTTAGCAAGAGGAAGAACTATGATGGGTCTTGTCTTCAAAACTTGCTATGATACCAAGTTGGAGTAGATGAGACTAGTGAAAGAAGGATTAGTGACGGGGACGCCGAGTACGTGGACATTGGTTTTGGACCGCATCACTTCTACCGGTGTCGAAAGAAGCGAAAAGAGAGCCCGAGTACAACATTATCAAGAGGAAGGAGGTAGAAAACATCAACGGATGACTTGCAAGGAGTTCCACCGTACGAGTTCCGATACACTTGATCAGTACCACGTGCGTGTTTTATCTGTGATGAAACATTTTGAGTGGAGGAGAATGATGGGGAACGTCAAGATCGAGAGCATTGAAGTTGAGCCGCAACAAAATTTCAACTTCAAGGATATATATATATATATTTTTTGGTGAACAATGTCCGTGAACAGTGTCACGGACGTCTGTGATGAACAGTGTCATGGATGTCCGTGAATAGTGACGGACGCATGTGATTTTGACCTTCACTGTCCGTAGGTCACGGACGTCGCGACGGAACTTCTAAAATTTGTGAAAATTTGCCTTTTTTATGTTTTATTAGTATTAGGACTCTTTTATTTTGAATTAATTATTGGTGGCCTATATATAGAGGCTTGTGAAGACTTTTTAATTAGTTATTGAATATATTGAATGCTTTTAGGTTTGAATATTCTTTTGCCTGAGATAAGTTTGATGTGAGGCCAAGGGAGTGATTCCCAAAAGCTATTTTATCTTTTCTATTATCTATCACTGTTTTCTTTAAATATTTTACCTTATTGATCCCTGCTTGTTTTCTAAATCTTAATCTATTGATTTCGATCCCAGAACCCTAAACCTTTTCTGAACCCCAAATCCATCAGATCTAAAGCCCTTTTCGAAACCATAACCTAAAACCAAACCATAAGCCTATTACAAAATCATGAATCTATTTCACAGCCCTAGTTTGAGAGCTCGTGAACTTGCATCAGATCGAAGACGAACGCCCTAGCCTGGAAAGCCAGAGTTCTATTTCTAGGCCGATTTTGCCTCAAATTTGAAAGTACTTGCGCATCGGATTGGACACCCTACTCGGATCTCGCGTGATTTACCTACTAGAATTCTATGAACCAGAAGGTATCGAGTTAATTTTGAGATTATGTTTGTTTTAATCTATTTAATTTCGGCAAATCCGCATCAAAATCATATTCACGCATTTTAGGGTTACTGTCCCGTATCAGTTTTGGTATCAGAGACCTAGGTTTTCTAGGTTAGGGCATCTTTGCTTGTCATATTTATTTTATTGCATTGTTTTTCCTTTTTGAGTCTATATTGCATTCCATATTAGAACCTTAATAGACCTTTGCGATCACCATGACTTCGAATGAGGTTCTTGATACTCTTAGAGCTATGCGAGAAGAATTGGGTGCAATTAATGCGCGTCTAAATACTATAGAGCAGGCCCAAACATCCCTAGGAATCAGTAATGATAGATTGCGTGATTGAATCAACCAATTAGAAGCAAATGATGAACTCCATTCTCCGCGCTAAGAGCGTGAAGGTCCGTACTTTGAACACAATGGTCGCCAAGGTAATCAGAATTGTACGAATCCTCGTAGAGATGACTACGAACCCGAAGTGTAACTCCTTAAAAATGTCAGAGTTGAGATTCCGACTTTCGATTGAAGAATGGACCTTACAGTCTTCCTCGATTGGCTTTCCGATATGGACCAACACTTTGATTGGTATGCTATGAATGACGACCGTTGCGTCAGGCTCGCTAAAATGAAATTGGTTGGTCAAACTCGACTTTTCTGGCTCAATGTCGAGTGCATCAGGGTGAATGCGGGTTGTCCTCCCATTACTCGTTGGGACGACATGAAGGAACGACTTACTGAGAAGTATGTTCCTTTATCATACCACCAACGCCTCCTCGACCAATGGCAAAATTTACGCCAAAGTGGTATGCCTGTGACCGATTACATTGCCAAATTCGAAGAATTCATGATGAGGGCAAAAGTATCGGAAGACCCTGAAATCACTCTCTCTAGATTCCGCACCGGATTGTGACTTGATTTGCAAAAAGAATTGATTTCTCAACCCGTTGAAACTCTTGAAAGATGCTATTCCGTTGTGCAAGATTTTGAACGATATTTGAAAACATCGGTGGTGAGGACAACCGACAATTTAGTGGTCAACGCTCCGATGAGGGGCGATTTAATCCTCCTCCCAAACCTACATAACCAGTCCCTACCAATACGCGGTTTGAAAAGGGAAAAGGTGTAGTCGGGGAATCCTCAAGGGGCAGCTCTCAAGTTAAGTGCTATAAATGTCATGGGATGGGACACTTTGCCGCCCAATGCCCTACAAAAGACCCCCAAAGGACTCTCTTCGTTGAGGGAGAGGAGGATGATGGCGAGTTAGTGGTTGAAGGAGTATTTGAGCCGGACAACACACCCAGTGATGAGGAGGGTGATGCTATTGGTCATGCTTTAGTTGTGAGGTGTGCCCTTGCACAACCTCAACGGGATGAGAAAGATGACTGGCGAAGGGAGAACACCTTCTACACATTTGCCAGATTTGGTGAAAAGAATTTTTGGTCATCGTGGACAGTGGTAGTTGCACCAATGTAGTGTCAACACATGCCTTACGCCGCTTGGGGCTTACACCCGAAGTTCACCCGAGACCGTATAAAGTCGCATGGGTCGACTCTTCATCTATTCTCGTGTCGAAAAGGTGTCGTGTCCTGATTCAATTAGGTTCTTATTCGGACACCTTATGTTGTGATGTGATGCCGATGGATGTGGGCTATATAATTTTGGGAAGATCGTGGCTCTACGACATGGACGCGACTCTTTATGGTTGATCAAATATATGCACGTTCATGCATGAGGACAAGAAGATTACTTTACTACCTTTGCCTCCCAAATCACTATCGACCAACAAAGTCGAGAAGAAGGGCGAGTCTTCTAAATCTATCAATATTGTGAGCCCTTCAGAATTCGAGAAAGCATTGTTAGATGAGAGTGTGGTGTACGTAGTCGTCACCGTTGAGAGTGCTCCCTAGTCAGTGAGCGAGTGTCCCAAGGAGGTTGAGCCGATCCTGAAAGAGTTTATGGATGTCTTCCCTGAAGACTTACCAAACGAACTCCCTCCCCTGCGTGATATCCAATATGCAATAGACTTGGTTCCCGGATCTACCTTACCGAACCTGCCCCACTATAGGTTGAATCCGGTTGAGCACACCGAGTTGACTCGACAAGTCAATGAGCTCCTTCAGAAGAGGTTCATCAAAGAGAGCATGAACCCGTGTGTCGTACCTGTCCTACTCACTCCTAAGGAAGATGGTACGTGGTGCATGTGTGTGGGTAGCCGTGCAATCAATAAGATTACGGTTAAGTATTGGTTTCTCATACCAAGGCTCGATGACATGCTCGATATGATGGTTGGTGCTACTATCTTTTCAAAGATAGACCTTAAGATTGGCTACCATCAAGTCCACCTCCGTCCTGGTGATGAGTGGAAAACTGCCTTTAAGACTAAGGATGGTTTTTATGAGTGGATGGTCATGCCATTTGGGCTTTTTAACGCCCCGAGTACTTTCATGCGACTTATGACCCAAGTGTTGAGGCCGTTTCTAGGCGGCAAATTCCTTGTTGTGTGTTTCGATGACATCTTGATTTATAGCCATGACAAGGATTAACACTTGAACCACCCTTTGGTTGGTTTGTGAAACCCTCAAGGGCGACAAGTTGTTTGCAAATCTCAAGAAGTGCACCTTCATGCAACATTCTATTGTCTTCTTGGGATTCATTATCTCGGCAGATGGAATGGTTGCGAACTCTGAAAAGGTTAAAGCCATTGTGGAGTGGCCCGAACCTAAGAATATACACGATGTCTGCAGCTTCCATGACTTGGCTACTTTCTATCGTCGCTTCATTAGAAGCTTTAGCACCATTATGGCCCCAATCACAGATTGCATGAAAAAAGGGAACTTTAAATTGGGTAAAGCGGTGACGAAAGCCTTTGCTGAGATCAAACAACGGATGAGTAGTGCACTCGTTGTGCGATTGCCGGACTTTTCCAAAGTCTTTGACGTCGCATGTGAAGCATTAGGTGTAGGCATAGGAGTGCTTAGCCAAGAGGGTCACCCAGCGACCTATTTTAGTGAAAAACTTAACGAGACAAAACAAAAATACTCCACCTATTGCAAAGAGTTCTATGCGTTCGTTCAATCTCTTTGGTATTGGAAACATTACCTTAGACCGCAGGAATTTGTATTGTTCTGTGACCATGAAGCTTTGCACTTTCTTGCTTCACAAAAAAAGTTGAACCCAAGGCATGCGAAGTGGGTCGAGTACCTTCAAGGGTTCACATTTGTATTAAAGCATAAGGTCGGTACCGAAAATAGGGCTGCTGATGCGCTAAGTCGTCGGGTGGCGACTTTGCACTCTATGAGCACCGAGGTCGTCGGGTTCGAACGACTAAAGGATGAGTACCCCGATTGCCCAGATTTTGGGGTAGAATACACTGCTTTCCTTAATGACCTGACCAACACACACTCCTCGTACACCATCCAGGATGGGTACTTATTTAAAGGCAATCGCCTTTGCATCCCTCGCACTTCATTGTGTGACTTTCTCATTTGGGAGTTACATGCTGGAGGGATGGCTGGACATTTCGGGTGTAATAAAACTGTTGCGCTCGTAGAGGATATGTTCTTTTGGCCTAGCTTAATGAGAGATGTCGCATGGGTTGTTAAACATTGTCGTACTTGTCAAGTGTCAAAACATACTAAACAAAATACCGGCTTGTACACCCCGTTACCCGTGCCACACACACCGTGGCAAGACCTCTCAATGGACTTCGTGCTTGGACTTCCCAAAACTCCAAGGAAGCACGATTTCATCTATGTCGTAGTGGACCTATTTTCCAAGATGGCCCACTTCATTCCTTGTTCCAAAACCTCCGATGCATCTCATATTGCTAAATTATTTTTCGCGGAGGTAGTACGTCTTCATGGGTTGCCCAAAATCATTGTGTCTGATAGGGATGTTAAATTCACTAGCTATTTTTGGAAGACCCTTTGGCACATGATGGGTACATTGCTCTAATTTTCGACGGCTTATTACCCTCAAACGGATGGCCAAACCGAAAGCACCAATAGGAGCCTTGGGAATCTCCTTCGTAGTCTTGTCGGTGATCATGTTAGGACCTGGGATACCATTTTACCCACAGTTGAATTTGCCCACAATAATTCTGTCAATAGGTTCATAGACATGGGTCCTTTTGAGGTAGTACATGGTCATAGGCCTAGGACCCCATTAGATTTGATCCCCATGTCTGCATCCCATAGAGTGTCAGAGTCTGCCGATGCATTTGCACAACACATACATAGCTTGTATACCGAAATTAGACAAAAGATTAATTCAAGCAACAATTAATATAAATCATTTGCAGATGCTCACAAACGTTTTAAAGAATATCACGTGGGTGATTATGTGATGGTCCGCGTTAGGCCTGAGCGGTTCCCATCGGGATTCGCCAAGAAGCTCCAATCTAGAGGCGCTGGACCTTTTAGGATTTTGGCTAAGAGTGGTCCTAATGCATACGTGCTTGAGCTTCCTTTAGGTATGGGGGTTAGTTCAACATTCAATGTGGAGGACTTGGTTCCTTACTTGGGTTTTACCCCACCTCCTGAAAACCGACTCCAACCACCTCATAGCCCCAGCCCCAACCCAACCTTGTAGCCTGTACCTCTTCCTTCCCTGAGCAGACAGAGAACAGATGAGATAGAAGACATAATCAATGATCATGTCGTCTCCACACATGACGGGGGATTCCAGAAGTACTTGGTTGAATGGGTCGGCAAACCAGAGTCCGAAAACACTTGGATCCACAAGAATGAAGTTCGTCGCTTGAACCCCGACCTGGATAGACATCTACCACAAGCGCCTTTCATCGGTGATGAAACCTTTTTGGTTCAGGGGAATTGACGGGGACGTCGAGTACGCAGATATTGGTTTTGGACCGCATCGCTTCTACCGGCGTCGAAAGAAGCGAAGTGAGAGCTTGAGTGCAACATCATCAGGAGGAAGGAGGCAAAAAACATCAACGGATGACTTGCAAGGGGTTCCACCGTACGAGTTCCGATACACTTGATCAGTACTACGTGCGTGTTTCATCAGTGATGAAACATTTTGAGTGGAGGATAATGACGGGGAACGTTAAGATCGAGAGCATTGAAGTTGAGCCGCAACAGAATTTTCAACTTCAAGGGAATTTTTTTTGGTGAACAGTGCCTGTGAACAGTGTCACGGACGCTCGTGAATAGTGACGGATGTCTGTGATTTTGATCCCTCACTGTCCGTAGGTCATGGACGTCCGTGGGCGTCGCGACAGAACTTCTAAATTTTGCGAAATTTATCTTTTTTGTGTTTTATTAGTATTAAGACTCTTTTATTTTGAATTAATTATTGGTGACCTATATATAGAGGTTTGTAAAGACTTTTTAATTAGTTATTGAATATTTTGAATACTTTTATGCTTGAATATTCTTCTGCCCGAGATGGCTTTGGTGTGAGGCCAAGAGAGTGATTCTCAAAAGCTATTTTATCTTTTATATTATCTATTACTGTTTTCTTTGAATCTTTTACCTTATTGATCCTTGCTTATTTTCTAAATCTTAATCTATTGATTTCGATCCCCGAACCGTAAACATTTTTTGAACCCTAAATCCATCAGAGCCAAAGCTCTTTTCAAAACCATAACCTAAAACCAAACCATAAGCCTATTACAAAACCATAAATCTATTTCACAGCCCTAGTTTAAGCCCGTGAACCTACAACGCCCAAGCCTGGAAAGGCCATAGTTCTATCTGTAGGCTGATCTTGCCTCAAATCTGAAAGTATTTGCGCATCAGATTGGACACCCTACTCGGATCTCACATGATCTACCTACCAGAATTCTACGAACCCGAAGGTATCGAGTATTTGAGATTAAGTTTGTTTTAATCTATTTAATTTCGGCAAATCTGCATCAAAATCATATTTACGCATTTTAGGGTTACCGTCCCGCATCAATTAGGTTAAGAAGATTAGGGCTAGAGTTAGATATGTGTAAATAAGGTTTAGTGTTAGAAGAGAGGAAGAAGAAGAGGACGTAATTAAAAATACAAACAAACTGGCTTAATGGTATATTCAAAGTCATTAATGCATACACACGCACTATTGTGTAACACATACCAACTAATGGATCCATTACAGTAATACCGCTATTAATAACACTAACATGTCCATGCAAAATATGAGGAATATTTTGATCTCCATAGTGGAGTCTTTTTCCTGTTTTTCTAATTGGATACATTTCATGTTACTCAGAATTGTAGTAATTTGTTCCATGAGTCTTTAAATAAGGTTTATGCCATTGAAATTGTATATTTAAATTTAGCATTTTTTGAAGCATTATACAATTTTTTTTTTTTGAGCATTATACTGATTTTTTTAGTTTTGGAGATTATGGCTATCCATGCAAAATATGAGGAATATTTCAATTTCCATAGCAGTCTTTTTCTGTTTTTCTAGATGGATACATTGCCTATTACTCAGAATTGTGTTAATTTGTTTCATGAGTCCCTACTAAAGCCACAGGAAAGACATGGATGTTCGCTGGTATTTACGGGCCATCTGGTGATAGACAGAGGGATGAGTTCTGGTTTGAACTCGCTGCTATTGCCGCCAGATGGGACCTCCCGTTCTGCCTTGGGGGCGACTTCAATGCCATCGGAGGGGAACATGAGAAGCAAGGTGGATCACTAGACATTGTAGTCATGCGTGACTTTAACACCTTCATTGCAGATTGGGCGTTGTCCAATCTCCCACTTTCCGGAGCGAGATTCACATGGTTGAATCTTCAGGATAATCCCTCGTTAAGCGGATTCGACATATTTCTTTGCACCGTGGATTGGCTGGATACTTTCCCAGGGGCAAGGGTAGACGGCTTCGCAAGGGCTGTCTCTGATCACAGGCCAATTCTGCTATCCTGCGACTCGAGGGCTTGTGGGCCGTCTCCCTTCAGATTCGAGAACATGTGGCTTTTAGATGACAACTTTCGGACATTGGTCCCCACTTGGTGGAATGAAACGATGCCGGTCGAGACAGCTGTCTTCAGGTTCATATCAAAACTGCAACACACAAAGGAAAGAATTAAGGCTTGAAACAAGGGAGTGTTCGGCCAGATCCAAGTCAACAAAGAGAAGCTGCTGTTGAGGCTTAAGGAAATTGATAATCAGGAAGAAACAAGAAGGTTGGAGGAGGGAGAGAGAGAGGAAAGATATAGGGTTAAACAGGAATTCAACAAGATGTGTATGGCGGAAGAGACTCACTGGAAACAAATATCTAAAGTGAAGTGGTTCAAGGAGGTTGATTCCAACACCAAATACTTCCATGCGATTGCCAACGCGCGGAACAAATCGAAGCATTTGGGGAGAATCGTGGTTGATGGGGTCTCCTACCCCGGGGAAGAGCAGATCAAGCAACATATCGTTGGGTTCTACAAAAGGCTGTATTCGGATGAAAGGTTGCGCCGACCTAGATTGGACGGGATCCACTTTCGGTCCATCTCTGAGGAGGAGCGGACCGATTTGGAAAGGCAATTTACGGAAGATGAGGTTAGGCGAGTGATCAAGTTCCTTGGAAAGAACAAGGCACCGAGCCCCTACGGATTTACGATGGAGTTCTTCCAAAATTTTTGGATGTCGATAAAAGCGGATATTATGGAAGTGCTACATGAGTTCCACATTTCTGGTTTCATAGGGCGATCCCTCAACTCTACGTTCATCACACTTATCCCCAAAAGAGAAGGAGCCGACGACATCACATATTTCCGCTCGATTTGTCTTATTAACTGTTTATACAAGGTAATTGCCAAAGTACTTGCAAATAAAATCCAACCTGTTTTGGGGAAGGTCATTTCCAATAATCAAGGAGCTTTCATTAGGGGAAGATAGTTAGTGGATTTGGTGGTGGTGGCCCAGGAGACTATACATTCAGCTCATAGTCACCGTCGGCCAGCGGCGCTTTGGAAGGTTGATATGAAAAAAGCGTACGATCATGTTAGTTGGGAATGTATCGACTACATGCTTGGGAGAATGGGTTTCGGCGAAATTTGGAGAATATGATTAAAGGGGTGCTATTCGTCGGTTTGGTTCTCTGTTTTGATTAATGGTACTCTAGCTGGGTACTTTAGGAGTTCGAGAGGGCTTCGGCACGGAGACCCCCTTTTCCCTTTCTTATTCAACAATGTTGGCGAAGCTCTGGCGGGGCTGATCAGGTGGGGGAGAGAATTAAATCTGGTTGCCGGAATTCGGGTGGGGACCAATGATCAATGCATATCCCACCTCCAATACACTGATGACACTTTAATTTTTGGCAAAGCCGATGTCGCGGAGTTCAAGGCGTTATTTGACATTCTAATGATTTATGAGGTAATTTCGAGACAACGGATAAATCTTGCCAAATTTAGTATCATGGGAATTAGGACTGAGGACCAGCTTCTGAGTGAGATAGCTCAAGTGGTGAACTGCAGAACTGAGAAATTACCAATCAAATACCTCGGGCTGCCACTCGGTTTGAGACTTCCGACAGAGAGAGACTGGGATCCTGTAGTTCAAAGATTTGAACATCGGCTTGCATTGTGGAAAGGTAAGTTACTCAGCAGCTGTGGGCGGCTGGTCCTTATTAAATCGGTTCTCGCGGCGTTGCCTACGTTCTACATGTCTACGTTCAAGTGTCCGATAGCGGTCATCAATCGGCTGGAGTAGATACAACGAAATTTCTTGTGGGACGGATCTGGACCGGACAAGAGGTATCACCTAATAAACTGGGATACGTGCCAGCTAAAGGTCAGATGTGGGGGTCTGGGTATCCGTAGCCTGAAATGGACCAACATTGCTCTCCTTGGTAAATGGTTCTGGAGAGCGGGAGCAAGGGAAGAAAGGGACAACATTTGGCATGAGGTGCTGATTGAGAAGTATGGCTACTCGGAGGGGAATTGGGGTGTACAAACTGAACCGCGAAGAGGTACATCTGCATGGTGGAAAAACATCTGTCATACCTGGCCTCTTTTTGCCAGAGGTGTACACTTCAAATAGGGTTGTGGCACCAGAATTAGGTTCTGGGAAGATCTGTGGGTGGGCGATTACCCGCTTAAAACATACTGCCCGGATATCTTCGCCATTGCTACGAATCCGACTGGAATGGTGGTGGAGTATGTGTCGGAAAATCTGGTTGGGAGGACATGGAATGTCACCTCCAGGCATATGCTGAGTGAATCAGAGATGACTTCGTTCTCTCATCTGCTGCATAGACTGTATCAGATGTAGAATCTCCCTCAAGGACTTAATCGGCGCAATTGGGCCCCAAGCAGAGATGGTTGTTTCAAAGTCAAATCATATTACAAGATGCTCAATCGATGACCGTTGATCAACTGGCTCGGTGTTACGTTGTGGAAGGCTAACATACCCTCAAAAATTAAAGTTTTTGCATGGACGACGTTCAAGGAAAAAATCCTAACGGTGGACCAACTTATCCGGCGAGGGAAGGACCTTCCTAATCGGTGCGTCATGTGCAGGAATAGTGAGGAGTTTGTTGCACACATGTTGCTTCACTGTGAGATGGCACACCATGTTTGGAACGTGGTCATCCAGTCCTTCGATATGGTTTGGGTTATGTTGACATCGGTATACACTCAATTTCTCATGTGGGAGTCGGTTAGTTTGGAGGAGCAACAGAATAAGTACTGGAAGACCGCCTTGTACTCCATCTTTTGGAATTTATGGCGCGAACGCAGCCTTCGGATCTTTGAGAACAAGACACGTCCAGTGGGGATGATCTTAAAGGCTATCAGAGATCAGGTGTGGCTTTGGGTTTCGAGAG
This sequence comes from Chloranthus sessilifolius, assembly GCA_021018995.1. NCBI lineage: Eukaryota > Viridiplantae > Streptophyta > Magnoliopsida > Chloranthales > Chloranthaceae > Chloranthus > Chloranthus sessilifolius. The sequence continues at coordinate 74,856,249 of CM037589.1, forward strand.
GCGAACGGGTGCAGGGTAAGGAAAGGCATCAGTAGGATCCGGGTTAAAACTGTATATGTTGAGGGATATTCGGTCTTTCGGCCTTTTTTCTGTTTTTGATGGTTATGTCGATGTACTGTACTTTCCAGCATCTTGTTGATTTCAATATATGACACATTACTGATAAAAAAAAAAAAAACTTGAAATTCATCTAGCCTCATGAAAGTTTGAGAACGTTTTTGTCAAAAGGGGGTTTTTCGTTTGTAAATTAATTTCTTGGTTTATTTAAGCTTTTCATAGAAGAAGATGGGGACACAAGTTGAATATGATAGCTATTAATAGAGGGGTCTCTTTCTCTATACTACGAAGTACAATTTGTCGATACTGTTATAGGATGCTCAGATTTTCATTATGGGACTTCTAATAAATGGCAAGAATATTGCATGTTTCCCCTGCATTCTATTCATCTCAAGCATGTAGTATTTAACTATTTATATTCTTGGAGTTCTGATAGATAGCTGCGGGTGTTAGGTAATACCCATTCAATCCGTTTACCCTGATTGTGTGGACTTGTACTAGTGTTAGGATTCCTTAATCACATTCATAATGTTGGCATGGATGGGTTGTTGATTCTTGCTATATTCTTTTGCTTGCATTCTGTCAATGTAATATCTCTTTTTGAACTAGCTACATTTTTATACAGGCAGACGGTTTTTTGAAGAGCTGGATAGAGATGGTGATGGCCAGGTAACACTTGAAGACCTTGAAATAGCAATGAGAAAGAGAAGATTGCCCAGGAGATATGCTCGGGAATTTATGCGTCGCACCAGGAACCACTTTTTTTCTAAATCATTTGGATGGAAACAATTTTTATCGTTGATGGAACAGAAAGAGCCAACTATTCTTCGGGCTTATACCACACTTTGTCTTAGCAAATTTGGAACATTGCAAAAAAGTCAAATTTTGACATCCCTTAAGAGTGCGGGCCTTCCAGACAGTGAAGATAACGCTGTTGCTATGATGCGCTTTTTGAATGCAGATACTGAAGAATCCATCTCTTATGGTCATTTCCGCAATTTCATGCTTCTACTGCCTTCTGAACGACTCGAAGATGATCCTCGGTAAGATGAATTTAGCTTATTCACGTGGCCAGTTATGTTCAGAAATTTTGCAGATCTACTTGAAATCTTGGCTATTTATGAAACTTTCCCATAAAAGTCTGTATTTCATTTCTTTGATTCCTTTTCTATGACCTTCTATCAATGTAATAGTTTCCTTAGAAGTATTTTGCTGAAAAAGTGGAGATTTTTGTGATTTATTTGAAGTGGCCCATGGATGTGGTTATGAATAGGGATGTCATGTGAAAGAAAAAAAAAGTCATCTGTGGGATGGGTGATGCATTAGTAGAATACAATCTTGTTTAACATTGTTTGGCTAGAAAATAAATACTCATATATATATATATATACCACCAAATAAGCGCACTTCACAATTTATGGATATTACAGGATTATCGTCCTCAAGCTTGGGCTTGCGATTCAATCAGATAGATTTCGGAGCATCCCTTTCGAATGCCTTTATTTTTTGAGAATATGAGTGACCATTGTGAATCAGTAGAGGTATGCAGTATTGAGGTCTTCATGGTTCTATACTTTTTTGGCATTTAATGAAGAACTTTGTAATGCAACATTGCAACTTCAACTTCTCTATGATTTATCCCGCACTGTGAGTATCTATTGAATTTTAGGCACATAATAGTTATTACTGATTATTGATTGAAAGGAAATTTGGTGCATTAAGAAAAAAATTATATCCATGTCCTGCCTGTAGGCCGGAAGTATGAGCTTCATTTTCCCTTATTTCTAAGGTGATATTGTAATGAGTTAGTCTACAATGACTGTCCACCCATCATCGGTGGACATGGCAGTCCACACATCTGTGTGATTGCATGATGTGCACGGACTTCCAATGCATGGAAGTCCATGCACGTCACGCAGTCATACAGGTGTGTGAACTAGGACAGTTTCTTGACTAATTGCCACTTGAACGCTATTTTTTCTACATTGGATATAAAAAATACTGCTGCCTTCTGCTTAGACTGACGATGCATAGTTGTTAGATGGCAATGGGCTGGGGCCCTGGGCCAAAGTTGGCCCAACCTGTCTCAACTTAGAAGGGTTGTTCCAGCCTTAAGCTTGAGCCAGCCTAGGGTTAGTAGGCCGAGAAGCCGTGGTATTCTTGTGTTAGGCTTACGTTTAGATCAAGTAGGTTATTTAGAATTAGGGTTAGAGAGAGAGAGAGAGCCCCTTTACATTAATATGATAATATAAATAATAACTCTTAACACTCCCCCCCAACCTGGAGCATGTATATCATGCATGCCCAGCTTGACCATAATATCCAGCAAAGCTGTAGGGCCTAGAGACTTGGTGAAGACATTTGCAAGTTGTTGGGATGAAGCAACATCAACAAGTTCCAAAGAGTGATCCCACACTTTTTCTCCAACAAAATGAACGTCAATTTCTATGTATTTCGTTCTCTCATGTAACACGAAATCAGAAGCTTTCTTCTTGGCTACTTATTATCACAGTGAAGAGGTACAGAACCTGAAAGAGGAAATCCAAGTTCAGAAATGAGAGAGCGCAACCACAACATCTTGAATCCACAATGGGCAATTGCACGGTACTCAGCCTCAACACTAGAGCAAGCAACCACGTGTTGCTTCTTCATTCTTGCTTTTCCACGCTATAAGATTAAAAGTAGGAATGACATCACAAAGAGTTTTAAATCATACGTGTCCTAAATGGGCATGCCATAAAACTAGAGTGTCACTAGTAACATTAAAAGAAGACAAAAGAATCCAAGAAAACAGGCGAAGTAGCATCATTAGGAGCAGTAGCTGAACCAGCCAAACTACCGACTCCAGTGTCAAAATAGTAGTCTCCCATGCTCTCTGTCTCTACCAGCAATCCTCCTTGTAGTAAGCTCCTGCAAAACGCAATGAGAAGGATAAAAACTGGCACGACAATGTAACTACTTTGCAAGAAGACTAACAAAGAGCAAATTGGTAGAGAAATGTGAAACATGTAAAGTATGTGATAAGGAAAATGATGGAGACAAAGACATGGTTTCAACACCTAGAACATGAGTAAATGAACCATCGACGAGCCGGAGCTGATGTGCTAGGAGATGAATAAGTAGAAAAACCCTGAAATTCACCCGTCACATGGCCTGTAGCACCAGAATCAATGACCTAGTGAGGAGAATATGAAGAGGTGGAAGCAACAAGGGTAGATGTACATGAAGGTTCAACCATAGAAGTAGAACTAGATGCTGCAGTGGATGTAGAAGGTGCCTGTGCCCGCATCTCAGCACGAACCATCTCAAGAATATCAGCTTGTAAGGTACCTAGTGAGTCTAATGAAGACGTGGTGGCAACATTTATGGCAGGATCGGTACCAGAAGCAGTTGCAGTGTGAGCAGATGATCTTGTCGACAAAGAATCAAGATATCTATGCAGCTTGTAGAACCGATCGCGATCATGTCCAACCTTCCCACAATGAGAATAGACAACGGAGGAGCGACCTCGTCTCCTACCACCACGGCCCCAGTCGGATCCTCTACCACGACCAGCCTGCAAAAAAGAGCAGTGACAAAAGCTACACTCTCAGAAGATGTGACAACAGGGGTTGATTCTATAATAGATCGACGATGCTCCTCTGAGAAAAAAATCCCTTAAACTGTACTAAGAGATGGAAGAGGTCGAGTAGTAAGAATCTTCGTATGAGTATGCTATTCAGGACGAAGATCAGCCAAAAAAGTATAAATCTGCTGACGCTCTTGTCGACGATTAAGGATGGCGGTAACATCTGTACTGAACTGAGAAAGAGGCTCATAGTGACTAAACTCTTCTCACATACTCTGTGAGGTGCTGAAATACTCCCTCATTGACATAGCTCCTTGCTTACACTCTGCTATACCACGTTTAAGCTGATAGATTTAAGTATCATGTTGGGCAGGGGCAAAGGTTTCCTCAGGTTCATTCCACAACATTGATGCAGACCGACCAACCCATAGAACATAGAGTTCGTGAAATGCTAGGCTCCATGGAATTAAAGAGCCAACCAAGGGTAATAGCATTATCGGCGTCCCAATCAGCAATGTCAGTGGATCCAGGCTTAGGCCGTGGGTGGTTCCAGTAAGAAGGCCCGTCATGCCCCTGAACATATAGTGTAATGGCCCTCTTCCATTGAAGATAGTTGGAGGAGTTTAGTTTTGATCGTAGTAATGTTCGACGGAAGAGTATCCAAACTGGGGCCAATATACTTAATTACTTATACCCCATTAGAGCAATCACAATAAATTCTTGTGTTAAATCATCAATAAATCATCCTTGGTAGCTGTGAAACCATAAACATACTTGATATCATAAAGAAAACATCACTTGCTGTTATGAAAAAGGAGAAAAGATGGGGCCGCAACTAAAGGGTTAAAGAAAAAAATCACCGTGAGAGCACTAAAAACGTCGCAGACACCTCAAATCTGATGGAAACTCGATGAAATCACTCCCGCTCTAACAACATTGATGAACCGTTCCATCTCCAATAAATTTTGCAGCAGATCCGATGCAAACGAGATGCAGAAACATAAAAAACCATGAAACTGCGAGAAAAAATAGGATTCAAAGATCCCTTCGAAAACCCTAGAAACTCACATCTCGTTGTGCTCCAAGAAGATAAAAAATCCACCATAAAATTTTGACCAGCCCGGTTTTGGGTAAAAAACTGGTCAACCAGGTTGAGTTAGTTGACGTCAGCATGCTGATGTTAGCAAAGGTGACCTGCGGTCTGGTTCAATTTCAGACTAACCTGCTCTGATACCAAGAAGACTTGGTATTCTCATGTTAGGGTTGAGTTTAGATCGAGCAGGTTAGGTATAGGGCGAGAGAGAGAGAGATTAATATGTTACATTATCCTTTATATTAATAGACCCTACTACATACACGCCCACAATTTATACCACACCCATTACACTAATAGAATTTTATAACTAATAACTCTAACAGGGCCAAAGATGGCTTGTGTTTGGGCTTGGTCTTTGGGTCTGGCCAACCTGAAACAGCTTGAAATTTGAACCCCTTCAAGATTTGGATTTGTTAATGATGGCAGTAGACCAGGAGGCCTGTGCTGTGGATATAAAAAAGCTTGGCCCAATTCTCTGTGTGCATGTGCGAGTGGGTGGGAGGGATTTGCAGATTGCACACACAAGCAATTGGATTGTACGGTTGTTTGGGAAAAGGGGCAAAAAGGGAGGGAGGGTTACTGGATTTAGCTTTTTGTATCGCTTTCATTAGTTTATTACCAATTTAGACATATTTGCAATATGTTTACCTAATCACTGTTGTCATATGCGATCCTGGAAGTTCCTGTCGCATATGCCATCATGTATGCGATAGCATACACCTCCAGCGGTCATATTTATGGCCGTTGGAGTTTTTATTTATTTATTATTTTTTGCTTTTTAGGGCTCCCCAAAGCCTATAAATGGGGGGCCCTCTTCCTAATCCATACCACATCCATCTAAGGTATGATTTGTGTCTTTTTGGTCTCTTGTTTAAGTTTTTAGTGCTTTCTTTTTCTCTCTCTCTCTCTCTCTCTCTCTCTTTCTTAAAGCTTTGTTGACGGATGACGACGGCAATGCAAGTGGCAACGATGGTGGAGGTGAAGATGTACCATTGTGGGTTAGAGGCCAATGTGTAGAATTTTTGGCCGGTACACAATATCGTTAGGAAGTAGGAACAAATGTTTAGGTACTTTTGCGTAGATAATAATTTTTCTCTTTACTCATTTCCTTCTTTTTTGTATGTTCCTATGTTCATTTTTATACCTTTCTGTTTAAAATCAATGAAATTTATACTTTTATAGTCATTCTACAAAATTAATAGAGCACAAAATTAATATAAATATATTAGATTTCAATATTGGCAATTTTGGGGTTTTATGGGAATTTTTGACAAATAAAAAAAAAAATTGTGCCATGGCACAATCGCATATGCGATTGGACCATGGCATCGCATATGATCGCATTTGCAATTTAACTACATTGTACCTAATATTTATGAGTTTTGTATTTATAATTTCTTACTGTTCACTGGTTAAGTTTGGTTTTGACTATTTTTCCATACTATGTACAGGAGTATCTGGTTTGAAGCTGCTACTGTGGTTGCTGTTCCCCCACCAGTGGAAATACCTGCTGGAAGTGTTTTGAAGTCTGCTTTGGCAGGGGGGCTTGCTTCTGCTCTCTCTACTAGTCTAATGCATCCTGTTGATACAATGAAGGCAAGTTATTCCCCCCCCCTCTTAAGTACTTGACAGTATGATGTGCTATATTTCCTTGCTTTATCCTGCTTTACATTTAATGCTGCTACAATATTACAAACATGCCTAAATGTGGAAAAGAAATGCATTAAAATAATACATGCCAAGCTATGATGATGATATCCATACTTTACTAAGACCTCTCCGCAGTGGTTGTTTTGCTTCTGGAGTGAAATAAAAAACTAAGTTATTATTCATGGTAGCTTAGCTTTTCTATTTTTCAATGAATAAGATGACAGCCACCAACTTCTTTGACTTTATGAAAAAGTCGAGTTAAATTGCTATAAAACCCCAAACAATTTTTTTTCTGTGCTTTATTGTAAAATCTGTATTTTATTCATTTATTATTTGTTGCAAACTTTGCATTTTAATCGCAGTGTAATTGATTAAAATGTAATTTCTTTAATTGGTCTTAATAAAAAAAAATGAAAACCCCTTACTTCTCTTTTTCTTTTAAACTGAGTTAACAGTAATGTGTATTGAGTTAAAATTAAAATTTCAAACATTAAATCCTGGGTTTAAAACTAATTTCTCGTCCACCGTCTCTCTCTCTCTCTTGAATTTTTATATTTTTATATTTTATACTTATAGTGAGGTTTTGGTGACTTTCGCCAATTTTAATCTGACTTGGTGGCTATGAATAAAATATGTAAAATATCCTTCATGGTAGCTTAGGTTGGAAGTATCCGAGGCTTGTTAAATATTCTTATCCAACTTATATGTAAGGTTGGTAATGAGCAAGGACCAAAATCTTGTTTTCCCGGTACGTATCGGACAATACGTTACGGTTTTGTACGATACATTGGTAGGTGTCAACCGATACACATGGGTCAAAATATCGTCCAATACCGATACGTATCGGACGATATGTATCAGTTTTGGACCTCACCAATACGGTACATTCAGAGTACCGTATCGGTGCCTCCCATACATAAATCGAAAATATCGGACGATACATTCCAATGTATCGTCTGATACTGATACGTATTGTCCGATACGTATCGGTTTTGGGTCTGGACGATATGTATCGTTTTTCCGATATTTTAACCCATGCCGATACATACCAATATATGGGCCGATACATTCAATGTAGCAACCCGATGACCTCCGAAACTGATACCTATCGAATGATACATATCGATTTCCTTCGAAAATTTGATCCATGGCAATGGGTAACATCCCTGGTGATGCAGTCGAAGAAAGAGGACAGCATTGGAGTTGTTTGAAGTCCAGAAATCATGTTATACAACGCCACAGAATCAGTTAATCAAGGGTCCAGAAATTAGATTTGAAAAGGGGCTTATTGGGCTTTAAAAGGTGCCTGAACTATGGCCTCAATGTGGTCAAAAGTTGGGCCCACATGGCAGCTTATTGTCATATTTTCTTCCAGGCAGTTAACTGATGTTATCACTAAGGCAGTTGGCCCCTCTCTGCTTCACGATATTCTGTCAAGTTGGGCATGATAGATATCTATACACCAACTTAAGAGGGAGTACTGGGATATTGCATCTGACTCTGTTCTTCATAAAAAACCAAGCATGTTGATGTTGACATGCACTTCCAATGTAAAAAGCTGCAAGCTGCAAGACACACCAAAAGTTTCATCTTTTGAACAGTACAAATGCTTTCACTAAGGCAGTTGGCTCCTCTTTACTTCACGATATTCTGGTCAAGTTGGTCACGATAGATATCTTTGCACCATCTTGAGGGAAAGTATTGGAATTTGGGATATAAGTGTGTAATGGCAGAATTATAATTATAATTCTTTATGTACAAATATATAAAATTTAAAATATTTTCTCCTTGCCGCCTAGGTTCAAAATGTAGGATGATACCGATACATGTCGGTATCGCTGCAATACATAACCAATATATATATATATATATATATATATATATATATATATATATATATATATATATATATCATATTTATTCATTGTATCGCCAATACATTGAACATATCGGCGATACCGATACATGTCATCTCAGTATTGATGGTGGACGATATGTATCAGAAAACTGATATTTTGATCAATGCCAGTGGGGTCCGCAGCATTTGACAACCTTGGGGTTCAGTGAAAAAGGTTGACCCCTTGATCTTTTGGCACACCTTTTTTGTACTAAACGGATGTACGCAACAGTTGTGGCAATATATTAAAAGTAGGCGAAGGAGAAATACATACCTTAGTGGCATTGAGCAACTGCCAAAGAAGAAGAAAAGAAACTAGCACCCACTCATAATCTCACCCCGGAAAAAAGCAGGAAGACCCTTAGCATAAAAAATAGGAGTGGGTATGGGTTCCAAAGAAAGGAAAACCCGGGGTAATGGGAGAAGGGAGAAGGGGGAAGGGGAGGGCCTCAGGATTCGAAGAAGTCTGCAAGATGAGGGTGAAGCTGACCATTGGATAAGGAGACCCAGTCCATAAGGAAATCAGTAGCCGAAGAAATAACCAGAGCAACTGGTCTCACTTTTCAATTGAAGACCCTGTTGCTCCTTTATAACCAAATAACCCAAATAACAACATAAGGAATTAGACCCCAAATCAGAGCAAGCTCACTGTTTGTGGTTGATCCCCCATCGCATTGGTGAAGCAGGAGGTCAACGGAGGCTGGAAAAACCCAAGAGAAGCCCATCTTGTAGAGAAACGAAGCTTAAATATTCGTGACAAAACTGCAATGGATGAGGACATGAGAAGGAGATTCCCTATCTCGCATACAGTGGAGGCATCTATTGGTGACAGGTAAACCCCTTTTCCTTAGCTGATCTCTAGTCAGGATTCGCTCCCACTCTGCCAACCAAGCAGAGAAGCGAACCTTAGGCGAGATCTTAGCTTTCCAAAATCTGACGCGCTTAGGTTGTCCCTGTGAGAAATCCTGTGGCTATAGAGGGTGTGATAAAATGACGAAGCCGTGAAGAGTCCTTTAGGATTCTTGTCCTAAAGTCTACAATCGAATGATATTAGGAGCCGCCGCATAGAGAAGCCTGCACAAGCTTATGTACTCATCAATCTCCTCATCTTTAAGCATTCTCCTAGTACTGACATTTCACACCTAATTACTTCCTTTTTCAGACAAGAAGCTGTAAATCATCCCATTCTGACAAACAACAATATGGAAAATAGCCGGGAATAAAACTTTATGCGCTTTCTGATGCGGCCCAGATGTCACTCCAGAAATTTATTTTTACCCCGTTTCCCCCGCTGAACTTAAGGCTCCTACCATACTGATCTTTGACTGCCATCACTTCTTTGTACCAACTCGACCCCCCAGGTTTAGGATTTGAAAAACTCTTTACCAATCCTGTATTCTTCAAATGCCAGGACATGTTTTAATGGGCTGGCGAAAAGGCTACAATGTAACATTTTTATTGTCTGTTGGATTTGTTTTCTGTAAAAGTGAGGAGTGAAATTGTTTGTCTTGTCGCTTATCAAATTTTGGTACACATTTTTCATGTTTTAAACTTCCATTTGTCAACTGGTTTTTTCTCTGACAAGTACTCTGTTTCTCAGACTCGAGTACAAGCATCAACTCTCTCTTTCCCTGAACTGGTCTCAAAACTTCCACAAATTGGACTTCAGGGATTATACAGGGGCTCCATCCCAGCAATTCTTGGACAATTTTCAAGGTTAGATTCCTCAACTTTGTTTTACATGTGGAGATCTCTGTTTTGATTTGTTATGTTCTTGATCGGACAGCCATGGACTGCGCACTGGAATTTTTGAAGCAAGCAAACTTGTATTGATAAATTTTGCCCCCACACTCACGGAAATTCAGGTAAAAATAATTATTCCCCCTTTTTTTTCTTAATACATTAATAAATAAATTATATGGGTTGTTTTTCCTTTTTCTTCCACTTTTTATGTATGTTATCCAGTGATGTCACTGTGGTTGGAGTGCCAGTCAGTGTCCAAGTATTGGGTAGTTATGGCATTTCTAGGACTGGATTCACATTGTATTCAATCCAGAATGGACCCTTCCAATTGGAATTCAATTTACCGCAGGCTTTCAACATTAATGCTTATGAACACTTGAATAATGCTTTTATGGCCTACTCATTCATTATGGACGCAATAGAATACAAAAGCTGCAAGTTGGTGGAATATTAATGTCCTAAAAACATGCATTATGTTTCTTCTTTCTCCAACGGGCAACTTATATGTGATTTCTTTTAATTCATGTCAAGATGGTACGGAAATCTGCTTTTATATTGTCATTCACTTATGTTTTATCAAAGTCATATAAATTACTTTCACATATATTTTGTGCAAGTTGTATAAATTTACTTATGCAGGTTATCCTTGGATTTTTTTAAAATTAATTTTATGACTGAAACCAATGAGGGAAAAAAATTAATTTTATGAAAGAAATATGGACCTTCAAAATAAATGAAATTGTTATGGACACTTTATTGATGTCTGAAAATTAATTTTGAGCACAGAACAGTAAAGTATGTCAACATTCAAAGCAAGCTTAAAAACATGCATTCTAGGTGGTTTCCACAAAAATTCAGTTTCATGTTGATGCATAAGCTGAATTGTGTAACAAAATGACTGATGTGTTGGGTAGTAGGTTTGTTTTATCAAGAACGATGCAACTAGATGATCAGATTCAAGAATGCATGCATTCTAGGGGTTTCCTACATACAAGAATTCATGTTTGTGTTGATGCATAAATTTGAAAAGTACAACAAAGCGATCAATGTGTTGGGTAGGAGGTTTGTTTTATCGTACACGTTGCAATTAGATGCAAAAGATGAATATAGGTTGATATTTTTAAAAATACAACAATGGAAGTGACAGATCTATTTGATTCAAAACGGGTTTCCTTGTTAGGCACTCTCATTTATGCATAACGTAATGTTCTCCATGGGAAAAACTATTAGTGCGCTAGATAGTGGGGGCCTTTTGCAGAATTTTTGAGAGACGATATGATTGCGCTAGTAAAAGAGACTTACTTTTGCCAAAGTTACTTCGTGATGTTTTTCTGATGTGGAAATGTGCCACATTTGTCAATCTGTAAAGGGACAATAACGAAACACTGGATTATAGATGCCACTTTCAGTGCCACGTGCACCATGGGAAGGTTTTCTATGGAGTACATGTTGGGCTTTCAATGGCTTCAACGAAGTATGAAGTCTTATCTGCATGGTTGTTTATTTTTCTCGAAAATGTCTCATTTGATTCATGTTGAAAGATTTTGATGCGGCAATATAGCTCACCTATACTTAGAGGAGGTGGTAAAAGTTTGTGCTCTTAAAATGATGTCTTCAGACCGAGATATGAAGCTCCTCCACACAAGCTGGTTGGATGCGTGGGGAAGAGGCAGTGGCGGAACCAGGATTTTCATTTAGGTGGGGCGCGAGATGAATTAGATGATGGAGATCATTTTTATCCCCATCTTCCACACACTTGATCTCAAGTTCAGGGACATACATCCATACGTCAAAAAATGATTTTGTCGCACAAATTCCAGAAAAGTGGCCTTAAAATTAACTTTTAACGTGATGAGTGTCACGTGATTTTTCTTCACCTTTTTGAGATTTGTGCCATGTAAAATCGAAGTCTGACCATCTGATGGTACACCCCATGATCTCAAGATGAAGTGTGTGGAAGAATGAGACAAGAAATGATTTCAATAAGGGTACCCTGTTCTCACCCACGCCATCTTTGAAAGCGCCTACGCTCTAAACCCCATGAAATCCGTTGACTGATTTGGTTCAGACGATGGACATCGTTTTTCGCTCCAATATGCCACACGATGAATCTTGAGACTATGAATGTGCAATTAGATGGCTATTTTTATTCCACACGGTAGAGATCCTCAAAAATAGCGAGCAACTACTTGCACACGAGACAAGATTCCACATGACACACATCACGGTCAAGCGAGATTTTTTTGGGATCTGTAGCACGTGGAATAAGAAATAAACCATCTGATGGTATGTTCATTGTCTCAAGATCCATTGTCTCGAAGATTGGGATGAAAAATGATCTCCATCGTTTGATCCAAAGCAGTCAATGGAGGGGTTTAGAATGTATGCGCTTTCAGAGATGGTCTGGGTGCGAGTAGAGGTACCATTTCCATAATCATAATCCGATATTCCGATTCAAAGCAATCAATGGGTTTTTAGCATGTGCCCTCTGTGAGATTCGGTGGCGAATTTAAAGGCACTCAATTCCAAAACATGAAACGATTTACACCCATAACTCTAACAAAGAAAAGAGAAAAAAAGAAGAGAGGGAGGGCTGAGAAGAGAGAGGGTCAGGTGGAGGTTGGCTGAGGTCTTGTGCCTGGTGTGCCAGAGAGAGAAGAAGAAGAAGAAGAAGAAGAGAGGTCTGAGAGAGAGAGAGAGAGAGAGAGAGAGAGAGAGAGAGAGAGATCTTATCGCGGGCGGTGGGCGGCAGGAGGAAGGCGTAGGCGGAGTCGGATTCAGGTGGGCGAGCCGAGAGGAGAGAGTGAGGGTGTTCGGTTCAGGTGGGTTTTAGTTTTTAGAGAGTGAAAGAGAGCTAGAGAGGGCTTATTGTCTTTAGAGTTTGGGTTTAGCCATTTAGGGAGGGGCGAGGGTTTTAACTTTTAAAAGGAGTTTTCAAGAATTTTTTTTTTTTTTTTTGGCGGGGGGAGGGGGGGGGGCGCTCGCACACACGTGGTTCCTCCACCGGGCAGAGGGCTCCTACGACTCCCTTTTCTTGATCCAGCCTTTTCTTCGCTTTGGTAGTGAATCACCTACTCAAAATAGTGGCTGGCCTGCACGCACTGTCAGGTGGTGGACTCTTTCATTAGGGAAGGGAAGAAGGGGCCTAAGCACGGCAGATGCCGACCCAACAGTTTCCAGAATGGCATTGTCATGATGTAGATCTGGCTTCCGCGACTACGGCATCCGCGTAGCTCTGATTACACGCATTCGAATTATTGATCGAATCAGAGTGGATCACATTCATTGGCAAATGAAAAATCTACCCTTTTAACATGCAGAAAAAACCTAGAATAGAGGAGTCAGCAAAACGAACTAGGTAAGCAAGCAAGAAGAAGAGGCGTCATAGGCGAGGCAAGGGGTGAGCATCTCTATCATATAGTACCGGGCCAGCAGCCCCGATGCCGGGACTAGGTTAGTCACTTTCCTCTGGCAAGGCAAACCTAGCTTTGGACAGAATCTAACGCATTTAGTAGATTTGGTGCCTTTGGCATGTTTAAGGAAATGCAATTGAAGATGCTAAGGCAGTAGATGAAATCACCATGAGAAATACATGATCACCTTTGTTGAGGTTGGAGGAAAACAAGAAGCTCAAATTTCTGACGCACATCGAATTTGCTAATGACGTCATTTATCAAATTGAGCTACTGAAAGGAGTAGAGATGCCCTATGTGTTTATCTCGGCTGATTTGCATGACTATCATCACAGAGAAAGTATTCGTAGCTGGAGGACAGTTTCTCTCCAACTGAGAGGCCTTGATGAAACTGAGTTTCACGAAGGTGAGGGGAACACGATGGCTGAATAAATAAGATGAAGATGTGAGCTTCCATTCAAGGTCGAGTTAAAAAAAAAAAAGAAGGAAAAATAATAATAAATGGGCTGGGATGAGGAGAAAGAAAGAGGGGTGTATAGGAGAGATAACATAAGTACAGGAAAAAGGGAGAGAAATGGATGAAGTCACCCTAAAGCGGGTGTGAGGATTTTTTTCCTAGAACTCATGTTCTCAATCTTAAGTTGGTTGACTTTTTTATTTGTTTATTTTTGAATGCTTATTTATTCTAATAAGTGTTCTTCTCCTTTTAGTAAACCCATTTATTATGTTTGAGTAGGGGTAATTTATAATTTTCACATATAATTATGTTTTAAGGATGTTAGATTGGGCCTTTAAAGACTGTTTTAGGGGATGGGATTTGTTCCTTCAATTACGGTTGTTTTAAACATTATGTAAGCATTGTAGAAAAACTTTATTTATAATTCTTTGTTAATAAAATGTCATTTTTTTATGGAGTTGATCAATGTAATAAACTCGTGAATCGAATCGTAAATCATTTTCCCTAAAAAATGAATTGAATTGTGAATCGAATCATAAATTGTAAGATTTAATCGAGTTTTAGAAAAAATATAAAAAAAAAAGAGTTAGAAAAATGCAATACAAATAAAAATTTCAATCATTTCCAACACATTTGAATCTCAAAAGGTCAAATTGTATTAATTTTATCATTTGTCCTATCGTCATTCATTCATGTAAGTTCTCGTGTAATTTTGTATGTGTATAACATCTATGTATAAAAGATGTGTGTGTATGAGTGTGTGACACTATGATAGTATGAGTATGACTATGAATGTGTCAAAAACCAAAAAAATTAAAATTCATAGAGAATAATCATTCCTAGGACTTAAAATATATAAGATGAAATAAAAATTATCTTCGATGTTGCATTTTGTTAGAGACACTATGCCGTAGAAAATAAGTATATATTTCTCCCATTGAAAGTAAGACAATAAAAAAAATTAAATCTGATTCAATTCAACAATTCTGGCAATACTTAAAATATATTTTTTTGCTTACAACAACTCTAAAGAAACTTTTCATTATCTAAAAAGATGTGTATTTAGCATAAAATAAATTAGAATAGGATTCATATGGATTTAGGGGTTTTTTAGTAAAAAAAAAGAAGTTTACGTGACATCGCGTGACACTGCAAAAGATTTCACAATGCAGCACTCAAATCGTATCGATTTGAATCTTACGATTCAAACGATTTTACGGACTTCAGGCAAATTACGATTCAAACCTACGATTTAAATTGATATATGTTCGATTCGATTTGAATTGTACGATTCCAATCGTAAATCCTTCTGATTTGACAACCATGGAGTTGATTATTTATTTACTAATTCTGCTGTAGGTCACTTGCACATCTATCTTTTCCAAACTTTCTATGTTCTCCTATAACATGTGCTAGCTGTTTTCACAGTAGACAACCTAGTATTCACATTATAAATGTTCAGTTGAACTGCATATGGGCAGCAGTTCATATCATAAGTCAATTTTCACTATCGGTCTTGGTATCACCTTGTACTGAGACGGATATGTCTTGCGTCTTGACAAGACGTACGCAAGATGTACTACCGATCTGCTATGTATCAGCTCATTACGGCTCATCGAATTTAAACAGTAGTATAAAATAAAATTCATGTGAAACCATTGAAAAAAAAATCTAAGGTAGTTCATTTATATATATATGAGGGCTGGGGATATGCACCCAGGCGTAGAGATATCTTTGCGCCTATTGATATGAGGGTGACATGTAGCACCTTTTTGTGAAGTGATGGGTGGCATGGGGCCCACTTTACTAACTAGGGTTAAACTTTTAAAATATTTTAAAAGTTATATACCCTTCTAGCCATTATTCTTGACTTTTTAAAAGTCTCTTCTTTCTCTCTTCTCTCCCTTTTTCCAACAAAGTGTCAGACTTATTTTTTATGGTATATTTTACTCAAAAAATGTGGGCGCCCAGTAGCGAAGTGCTAGCACGTCGGTATCGAAGCGCCAACACCCCCGGTAGAGAGGCATCGACACCCCGAGATAGCGAGGCATTGGCACCTTAGTAGTGAAGTGCTGGCACCCCGGCGCTGGGGAGCCAATGCCTTTTTTTAGGGGCATCGGTGCCTCTATATCGAGGTGCCGATGCCTCTATATCGAGGTGTTGGCGCTTCGCTAAAAAAAAGGGTGTTGACGCCTCTATATCGAGGTGTTGGCGCTTCACTAAAAAAACGAAAAATAGGATGCTGACGCCTCGTTTTAGGGCCGTCGACGCCTCTATATCGAGGTGTCAGCGCTTTGCTAATTTTTTTTTAATTTTTTTATTATTGAAGCTCCGACACCTCGATATAGAGGCGTCGGTGCCCCTAAACCGAGGCGTTGACACACTGGAACCCCGACGCCGAGGTGCCAACGCCTCACTATCGGGGTGCCGGCTGTGATGGGGCCAATACTCTGGGTAGCAGTAGGAAGGCGTGGGGGTCTTGGAGTTTGGTTGGTGGGCTAGCGTTAAGGCGTTAAGCCTTGGTGCTAGGTGTGTGACGTGCGAGCGTGGAGGCGGGCAGAATTTACGTCGCGTGCGTGTCTCAATATGTGGCGTAGATAGCTACTGAGCTAGGTGGTGTGCTAGTGTGGTGACTAGACGCGCGTGGACGTGGATGACTGATTTGGAGGTGTTGGGGTTGCATGAGTCTTGTGTGCCATGGTTAGTATGTTAAACCAATATGTTTGAGGTATTCCTACTATTTGGCTTGAGGTGGTATTTAAACCATACATATGGGAGGGGAGCTCGGGAGCTACTCCCATACACATGGGGCCTTGTCGCACTGTAGGGTGCACAGTGGTCTCCTAGGTCGGTAAGGGTGGGCCTACGACGTTGCTTCGGCAATGCCGTGTCACCTAAGCGAGGTTGCTATGTGCCCGAACTATGCGCCGCGGTGCACATGGGTCTGCTAAGAGGGAGGCACTCGAGGGCTATGTGAGATTCTGTGGAGCACATTGGTAGAGGGTCGGAAGAAGACGTGTGTTGGCCGCGAGAGCCACACACAATGGTTGGCTTGGTTCAATATGACAGCGAGACATGTTGGAATGGGACGACATGAGGAGCTACATGCTACTGTTGCACGCGGGGTACTAATGCATGGCTCAAGGGTGAAGCTTGAGCAGGCCAAGCCAAGTGAGGCACGGAGGTGCAAGCATGCGTGTCGCGAATAGACACTATGCATTGCTATGGTAAGCCTTGGGAATAAGGTAATCATGTACGAGAGTTCCTGTCCTCTAGGCGGGTGGTATCAGAGTTGGTGAGGGTTAGGCTGGCCTCGCTATATGTGGCATCGAGGTGCTGCATGGGTGTGATAGCCGGTTTCGGGCTGTGCCCCCGTGGCACGACGCCTCTCTACCGGGGAGCCAGCGCTTTGCTACCGGGCGCCCATATTTTCTGAGTAAAATATACTTTCAAAGTAAGTCTGACACTTTCTTGGAAAAAGAGAGAAGAGACAAAAAAGAAAGACTTCTAAAAAAGTCAAGAATGATGACTGAAAGGGAATATAACTTTGAAAATATTTTAAAAGTTAACCCTGGTTAATAAAGTGGCCCCCATGCCACCCGTCACTTCACAAAAAAGGCGCTACGTGTCGCACCCCTATCAAAAGGCACAGAAATATCTCTACGCCTGAGCGCATTTTCCCCTTTGCCTATATATATATATATATGGTGCCATTTTCATGAAATTAGGTCTTAAATTTTTTCTTTTTACAAATAACAAAAAGGTACATTTAAAATATTAGAGCATTTTACTATTAGAGATTAAATACATCCCTTACTTGAATCATTGCAGAGATCATGCATGTATTTTAGGCTTAACTATATGCACGATACTAGGGTAGAGAATAAAATCATATAGATCTCAAAAGAGAAATTGGTAATCTACATATATCGTCTGAAAGAAAGGGATAAAAGTGAGAAAAACATAGAAGGCTAGATAAAATATTAAAGGGTTGTGACATTGCAAGACTTTAGATCGCAAGGAAAAGGAAACTTCAAGTCATGACCCAGAAATTGAATTTCTCGATTGAGACGTTGGTTTCTCATCAAGAAATTCAGCGTCTCAGTTGGCTTGTTGTGGGCTCATTTTAGGACTGCTGTTTTGTTTTCTCCCTTTGTTTCTCTTCTTGGTGCCTTTTGGACCTCCTAAGTTTCTTGCTTAGGTTTATTTATTCCTCTTTATAAAAAAAGTCATACTATCCATTAAAAATAAAATAAATCAGTGTCTCGGGCGATAAATGACATAATTTCATGTATCATCTAAGAAATTGGTGAATTTTTATAAGGGAGTGACACAAGGTTATATATTGCCTTGCCCCCTATTGATACCAATACGTATTGCCTGGTATATCTCAATATCATCTGGAGCTATGAATCATATATAATGTGAAAAGCGGCATTTAATCAAATGATTTCAATTGTTTGATTGCTGTGGTATGTGCGCGGTAACATACCACAGTTCCACCTGGTCTATCTTAATTAGCTCACCCTGATGACGGCGTGTAATATAGACAATCGAAGTTCTGAACACCTTCCTTGACGCTCGGGCCAAACCCCTTACACCGACTCATTCGATAATGATTCATCTTAATTCATCTTAACTAAAGTGTTAGAGAAATTAAAACGTACTAGAGGTGCATGATTATTGTGTGAATTTACAATAATCAATGCAAAGTTTATACTGTTCTGGCATATCATTGTAGGTGCAATCTCTGGCGTCCTTCTGCAGCACTGTCCTGGGAACAGCTGTAAGAATCCCATGCGAGGTATTGAAACAACGTTTGCAGGCTGGCATCTTTGACAATGTGGGGGAGGCAATTGTTGGTACTCTGCGTCAGGATGGATTCAGAGGTTTCTTTCGTGGAACTGGTGCCACACTTTGCCGTGAAGTTCCTTTCTATGTAGCTGGCATGGGGCTTTATGAAGAAGCCAAAAAGGTATGGAGTTTAATCTTATGTGAATGTATGAATAAAATAGCTTGTTTCATGCTCTAGATGCCATGCCTTTTATGCAGTTGTCCTGTATGACTTCCTAGGAATTTATATGTTGCAGTTGGAAGTGTCCTATTGGAACGTAAGAACAGCTTTGGGCTCAAATCAACAAATGCTGTAACTTACATTGGTTCCACCAATTGTGGCTTGCCTAGAAAAAAGATTTCATTTTACTAAAAAAATGTCCCATTTAACATTTAGACATTCACATTCTTTCAAAATGTCCTTTACATTTTTTTGTTTCTTCTCTAGTGAGGATGCTGTATGCTGAAATGCAAATCATCTTTTAGTGCGCTCGTATAGGACTCAAACACAAAGGTTCTAAGGGCTTACAAACAAACAGGTCCGGCCCTAAGATTTTAGGGGCCCAAGGCGAGTTCCTAAAATGGGGCCCCTCTTTCATATAACTTTGAAAAAAAAAAATCGCAATAACTATTTTTTTGACAAATATAATCTCATTTAACTACGTATAATTTGAAAATGCAACTAACAATATAATGAAAGTAAATATTAATAGAAATTGTAATATAATGGGTAGATCTAACTTAGATTTACCTATTTTCAACAAAAACAATGGGATTTAAAAATTAAATTGAAGAATTTAAACATATGTAATAAAAAATAAACTTTAATCTTATCTTGCTTAGCAAAAGGAGTGATGTTTGAAAGTTGTTTCGGCGATTCCCAAACTTAATTCCGTGGAAAATTCCCTTTTGTAGGTAGAGTGAAAGAGAGATTTGGAGAGGAAAAGGCGCCACTAATTTAATATTCCCATCTAGCTAACAACATGCTATGGTTAACAGACTAACAGTTATGCTATAGGATGCAACTACATAGAGACATTCATGTTTAGCCCCAACCAAAATTTCAAATGGATTTTATTTTGACAATAAGGAGTTGATCCAATGTTAATTACTTGTGCTAAAACTAAGCTAACATTGGCCATAGTGATCTTTGAACCACTCTTACTATCACCTTCACTAAAGACCAGCCATCATTAAGCAGTGCTAGCTCTACCGGCGATCATCTAAAGAGGACTCAATCCAACAGCTATGCCGCCATAGGCACTCAAAATCAATGGATGACACAACAAAAAGAATATAATAATAGTTGATTACTGACTCAAGCCAATCCTCAAAAAGACCAAAGACAAAATTCAAAAACGATACCATGTATCTGTATTCTCTTTCTCGTGTAAGCACCAAATCACAACTTTCCTCCAACCTCTAAGTTAGCTAGAAGTAGTGATCACATTCTATATATATATATATATATATATATAAAATCTGAAGACTAGTAACTAAAAGAAGATTAGTAGATGAGGAACATGAAGTACGTGGAAAAGTGAAAACGGAGATGATACCAGAATAGATCCAACCCCATAATAGGAGTAGATGAACCGTCAGTTCATCGGACATGAGCAGATGATGATGGTGGAGAGTACTATGAATACTCCTGAGGGTCTCTATTCATATAGTTAGTAGCCCTTGCATCAATTTTCCGACATAAATAAGGAGATGAAGTAGAGGCCGCCAAAACAGATGTAACATACTGCCCTGAAAGCATGATTGCAAGTATCGGACTCGATCACTCGACAAATTTAAAGTAGAAGCCATTATAGTAACCTTTTGTTCACAAACCATGATGTCTTGCTAACCGAAAAATCAAGGATCCTGTCTAAATATTAGAAGCGAGAAGCATAGAAAGAAACTGTCCTCCAATAGATAGGTAGAAAAAGAAGCATATTTAGGCTAGACCATTACTCAAGTCATTAACTAATGCTATAATGCCTAAAGCAACTGTGACGTCCCCAAATTCACACACTGGATCAATGCGCTCACTTGGAGGCATCATACTACATCACATATTCATGATCTTATATAAACGCAACGGAAAAATAACTGTTAAAGGTGCACGCATAAATTTTTATTTTTTATATCATCATGAGAGCAATGCTAAAATATGAGATAACAACCTATTATACCAAATTGTATGCTTACTCCTTAAATTAAATAAAACTGAAATCAAACATAATTCATCATTAACATGAACTTGTTCATAAAAATAAATCTGAATAAATATCTAAAAATCCTTCCTAATGCATGAAGAAAAACCTATAAATTAAACTTCAAATCTTTCTTTGCTCAGATCTGGATTTCCATCAATCATTGAAGCGTCTACTTCATCCACTCCATGTATAGTTGTACTCCTTGGAATCCCAAACAATGTGTCAGTTTACCAAGTAAACCGGTATGGACCAAACATGATAAGGCTAACAGAAAAGGTCCATAACTCAAATCATTTCATAAAATCAAAAAATAAAAGAGATATAACATGTGACATAAAGAATAAGTAAAGCAATTGAATGAAACTGAAATATAGCATTAAATCTAAATAAACATTGTGGCTTGGGTCTCTACCCTAATATCATGTGTGATTATTTTTAATTGTGCATTTAATACTCATGAATCGGCATACATAATGGACATGGTTATCTCTCTTAATCATTATCCTAATCTTCTCTGATCCTTCGATTAGTATCTACGTTAACCTTCACATAACTTCTCTTCAGTTAAGTAGTAAGCTTAAAATTAAAGACCTTCTCCATCTCTTCAGTCTTATCAATTAATGCATGGATGCATAACTTTTATTACTTGTCATTTTTACTCATGTTAATTCCTCTAGGAAATTCTATCATAATCATATAAATATTTTGTTTTTATGTGTCATGTCGTAAACGTATCTTTTCACTTTTATGAATGCGATGAATGTACATGCATAGAAAAACTGGAAATCAATCGATCATGCAATAGCTTTTTCACTTGTTTAGGCTTAACGCATCATAAATATGTAATCTCTATCGATTCCTACTTGTTTCATGTTGTGTAAATCAAACATCCTAGCTTGCATGGATTCTAAGCAATAAAATAATAATGAACGCAAATAAACCTTTAAGCATGATGATTAAACATAGAAATTCATTGCTTGCATCTTAGAGAATTATGAAATTCCTAACAAATTCTGAATTTCGATGATTTTGGATTCTAATTCTGCATGATTCTCGAATTCAAAAGATTCTCGATTCTAAACAGATTCGGATTCTGATTCTAGATTCTAGATGATTTTGGATTCTCAGATTACGGATTCTCGAAGATTCGGATTACGGAAAGATTTCGATTCTGCAGATTCGGATTCCAAGCATTCTAGATTCTGCATGATTATGGATTTTGAACAGATTCTGGATTTTGCACAGAATTTCGTGATCAATCACGAAATCTCGTGTACCATTGAAAACTCCCGATTAACCATAAAAATTTAACAATCTAATATGAAGAATATTAATTAAATGAAATAAACCCTAATTCCTATTTTATTTTTGTGTTATCTACGTTTCCGATTAATCTCAACATGATTTCTCCATACCTCTAGTCTTCTCGTAAAATTGACGTAATTCCTCTCCTTGATTCAATCCAAAGCTCTAATCCGAAATTCGGTCGCGCCGTAAACTCCTCTCACGTTCTTCTTAAGCTTTCAAACCGAAAACTCTAAGGATCCTCTTCTAATTCTCCTATAGAATTTTCTCTCTCTCTCTCTCTAAGGTTATTAGGTAATAAGAGTTATATAAAAATTTCTGTAATTTAATCTCTATATTTATAATACTTTATGATTCCCTAGTTTATTTTTAATTCTATTTAGAATGCTTTACGGTTTCCTATTTAATATCTAACTCTATTTAGAAAACTTTAAAGTTTCCTATTTAAGATCTAACTCTATTTAGAATTTTCTACATGGGTCTTAAGTGATTCTATGGGCCTTTAATTACTTAATGGGTATTTAATTAGTTATTGGGTCTTTAATTAATTATTGGGTCTTTAGTTAGTTTACTAATATGTTTTAAAAGTTCATTAAACATTACTAAATGCGCCCCAATTATTACTAACACATATTGAAGGCTTTTAGGGTAATATTAATTAGAACAATTAATTATCATGAGTCATTATTAAATAAAGTAAGCATTACATTCATGCGTAACAACTAATCATAATACAAATCTAGCAAATAATTAAGGATTAAATAATGAAAAATCTCAGTCGTACATCTTCCCTCCTTATTGAAAATTTCGTCCTCGAGATTAAATTATACTTAAAGTAAAAAGGTGTGAATATTCTTTCCTCATATCATCCTCGTGCTCTCAAGTAGATTCTTCTCGTGAGTGGTGGTTCCAATTAACCAAGACCAATGGAATCTCCTTATTACGTAGTGTCCTCTCCTTTCTTTCTAGAATTG
This sequence comes from Chloranthus sessilifolius, assembly GCA_021018995.1. Classification (NCBI taxonomy): domain Eukaryota; kingdom Viridiplantae; phylum Streptophyta; class Magnoliopsida; order Chloranthales; family Chloranthaceae; genus Chloranthus; species Chloranthus sessilifolius. The sequence continues at coordinate 74,879,446 of CM037589.1, forward strand.
AAATTGGTTCCTCAATGATAGTCATGTCCTTCTCAATTTCTGATGGCTCCAAATTGATTACATGTGAAGAGTCCTTGATATACTTCTTCAACATTGATATGTGAAAAACATTGTGCATCCCGACTAACTTTGGTGGCAACTGAATCCGATAAGTCGTTTCTCCAATCCTCTTCAATATTTCAAAAGGTCCAACATACCTTGGACTTAGTTTTCCTCTCTTTCCAAATCTCATCACGCATTTGATAGGTGAGATTTTGATAAAAACTAAATCTCCCTTAGCAAATTCTGCACCTCTCCTTTCTTTATTCGCATAACTTTTTCTGTCTGCTTTGAGCCGTCTTCATACATTCTCTAATTAGTTGCACTTGTGTCACCGTGTTTTCAACAATCTGCGGTCCAAGTAGGTTTCTTACTCCAACCTCATCCCAGCATAACGGTGTTCTGCAGCTCCTTTCGTAAAATGCTTCATATGGTGCCATTTGAATCGTTGCTTGATAACTGTTGTTGTACGAAAACTCTTCTAATGCTAAGTGATCATCCCAACTTTTCTTAAAATCTAACGCGCATGCTCTTAACATGTCCTTTAAAATTTGATTCAACCTTTCAATCTGACCATCTGTCTGAGGGTGAAAAGCTGAACTATACTCCAATCTTGATCCCATACCATCCTGAAAACTCTGTCACATATGTGAGGTAAACTTGGAATCTCTATTGGAAATAATACTCGCTGGCATGGATCAAAATATCGTCCGATACCGATACGTATCGGTATCGGAGGTGGATGATACGGTACATTAAAAGTACCGTATCGCCCTTTTATATGTGTAATCGCCCTTTTACTGTTCCGGTACGTACCGGTTTTTTGACCGGACGATACGTACCGGTTTTCCGGCATTTTAACCCATGCTCGCCGGCACTCCATGTAAACGTACAATTTCCCTTATGTAAATATCTGCCAGTTGCGTAGATGAAAAAGTAGTCATGACTGGAATAAAGTGTGCTGATTTTGACAGTCGGTCTACTACCACACAAACCGATTTGTTCCTTCTCTTCGTCCTCGGCAATCTCGTGATAAAATCCATACCAGTGCTCTCCCATTTCCATCTTGGTACAGGTAACGGCTGCAATAATCCTAGTGGTTTATTGTGTTCATCCTTCACTTGCTGACAAGGCATCTTGAAACATAATCTGCAATCTCCTTCTTCATGTCTGACCACCAATAATTCCTGTTTATATCTTGATACATCTTTGTACTTCCAAGGTGTATCGCGAATTTTGATCTGTGAGCATCATAGAGAAGTTGCTACTTCATTTCCGCATCATCTGGTACGCAATATCTTCATTTCCGCATCCCTTGAATAATATTATTCCATCATCTCTACATGTTACTTCTACATTCTTACTCTCCTTCAAACGAACTAAACCTGGATCTTCTAACTGCTTCCCTCTAATTTGATCCAATAGTACCGGCTTAATATCGATGTAGGATAACAAAGCCCTTGGTCTAAGTATCTTCTCTGGAACATTCCTACTTAGCGCATCAGTTATTACGTTAGCCGTCCCTGGGTGGTACCTAATCTCAGGGTTAAAGTTTATTAGAGTCTCCATCCACCTCCTCTGTCTCAAGTTTAGATCCTTCTGCGTAAACAAGTACTTTAAACTTTGATGGTCCGTTGATACGATGAACTTCTCCCCGTAAAGGTAATGTTTCCATAACTTCAACACAAAAATAATTGCTGCAAGCTCTAAGTCATGCGTCGGGTATCAATTGCCTCGAAGCGTAGGTTATAACTTTCTCATTCTGCGTCAACACACCACCCAAACCCTTATTTGACGCATTTGTATAAATAAGAAAACCTCCACTACCTGATGGTATGGTCAAAATTGGTGCGGTCGTCAATCTTCTTTTTAGCTCTTGAAAACTCTGCTCGCATTCATCGGACCAAACAAATTTCGCCTTCTTCCTTGTCAAAATTTGTAAGCGGTCCAGAAATCTTTGATAACCTTCTACAAATCTTCTATAATACCCTGCTAAACTAAGAAAACTCCTAATCTCGGTCACGCTCTTCGATTTTACCCACTGAACAATTGCCTCGATCTTTGCAGGATCAGCAGTAATTCCTTTCTCAGAAGCCCGATGGCTTAGAAAAGCCACCTCTGTCATCCAAAACTCACACTTGTTCAACTTGGCAAAAAGTTGGTGCTCAAAAAGTGTCCGAAGCACTATTCGTAGGTGAGTAGCATGCTCCTCTGATTTTGAGTAGACTAAAATGTCGTCCATAAAGACTACTACAAATTGGTCCAAAAAGGGTCTGAATACCCTATTCATCAAGTCCATAAATACTGCAGGTGCATTCGTCACACCAAAAGGCATCACTAAAAACTCGAACTGTCCATACCTTGTATTAAAAGCCGTCTTTTGAATGTCCTCTTCTCGTACTCGCACCTGATGGTAATCAGATCTTAAATCAATCTTCGAAAAGCACCGAGCACCTCCTAACTGGTCAAACAAATCTTTAATCCTCGGTAACGGGTATTTTTTCTTCACTGTCACTTGATTTAACTGTCTGTAATCGATGCACAGTCTCATTGAGCCATCCTTCTTCTTTACAAACAAAACTGGGGCTCCCCATGGTGAGTGACTCAAGTGTATGAAACCCTTCCCTTGTAACTCTTCCAGTTGCTTCTTCAATTCAGACATCTCGAGTGGTGCCATCTTGTAGGGTGTCTTTGAAATCGGTGTCGTACCCGGTAATAAATCGATTCGAAACTCCACTTCTCTAATAGGCGGTAAACTAGGAAGTTCCTTGGAAAATACATCAGCAAACTCTCTAACTATAGGTATCTTCGAAACATCGACACTCTTCTCATCTAAATTAGTCATCGCACATAATGTTGGCATGGTTTCTTTTCTCAAGCCCTTGAATTTAAAAATCGATCCGTCGCTTTTCGCAAAGATCGCCTTTTTCTCGTAACAATCCAAAACAGCTCGTGACTCAGCTAACCAATCCATCCAAAAAATAACGTCGAAATCTTCAAAGTCTAAAACAATCAAATCGACCTTCATGTCGTTCTCTCTAATTCGAACAACGCAATCTGGGTAGTACCGATCAACAATGACGGTTTTTCCCAAAGGTGTTGCGACAACCAAGGTAAAGCTTATTATGCTAGGTTCCCTCTCCAATCGTGGAGCGAAACTCAAAGAAACAAATGAATGTGAAGCTCCCGAATCCATAAGTACGTGAGCGAAACATCCGTCAATCAACAAAGGGCCTAAAACAAAGACACATTCATCATTGCTAAGTGATCTTAATTAAGAAAATTTCTAACTTTAAATTTCTCTTGAATTCTTAAGTTTCTTAATTAACGTCTCATATTTGCGTGATTTATAAAGCTAAGGTAGATAAATATGCACATTAAATATAACAATTCGAATAGCTCCTATATGCAATAAAATGAAATAAACTATCTAAAATGTACCGTGAATCACATCATCGGAGGCTCTAGCATCCATCTCAGATAAGATATAAACTCGTCCATGAGCCGTTATCGTCATTGGTGCTTTCTGATTCTTCGGCTCTTTGCAATCCGCCGCTCTATGCCCTTCTTTCCCGCAATTATAATATGAGGTCGTTCCTCGTAAACATTTACCATGGTGTTGTTTCCCGCATGTGTTGCACATCGGTTTCGACTTCGTCATCGTATGAGTTGTCATAGCTATTGGCCCTTTGTTGAATCTGTTGGGGTTTATCATATGGGGTAAACTTCCTCCCTTGTTGATTGTTGTGCCTGCCCATGACCCGATCTCGTCCATTAAACTGATTGCTACTCTAAGTCAATTGACCAAAATTCTTCCCTTGATTTGTCTGGCTAACATCTCTCTCTACAGCATAACATCTATCCAGTAAATCTCTAAAGGTAGTACTCCTATGCCCCACTACAAGAGACCTGATATGTGCTCAAACTTCCTAATATGGAAGGTCTCATCAGCTATCATGTTTGGCACAAATCTTCCAAGTTCAGTAAATGCCTTATCGTAGGCATCGATTGTCATGTTCCCTTGTTCTAACTTCAAAAATTTAGTAATCTTACCCTCACGAACACTCTGCGGATAATATTTATCATTAAAGGTTCTCACAAATTCTGCCCAAGTCCAAACATATTCTGGGTTTACTGCAATTGTAGTATCGCTGACTTGACTCTACTAGTGGTCTGCGGCGTCTTCCAATTTGTAAGTTGCTAGTCTCACCTTACTAGCATCGGGGCACTGCATTATCTCAAATATTTTTTTCAAGTGCTTAATCTACCTTTGTGCCTCCATAACATCGTCAGTTCCATTGAAAGTCCTAGGATGGTTCTTTCTAAACTCATCCACATCCGATCTAGGGACGGGTGCTCTCGCTGCATTGATCGCCCTCGTAACAGCATCTGCTAACCTATCACCTTGTCTCTGAAAATTGGCCATCTGAAATCAATACCATTCCTACATTAGTTTTAATCTCTGTAAAGTTAGATTGCAAAACTTCTCTCTGATACCAACTGTGACGTCCCCAAATTCACACACCGGATCAATGCGCTCACTTGGAGACATCACACTACATCACATATCCATGATCTTATATAAATCAATTATTCCATAAAGATCCGCATATAAACGCAACGGAAAAATAACTATTAAAAGTGCACGCATAAATTTTTATTTTTTTATATCATCATGAGAGCAATGCTAAAATATGAGATAACAACCTATTATATCAAATTGTATGCTTACTCCTTAAATTAAATAAAACTGAAATCAAACATAATCCATCATTAACATGAACTTATTCAAAAAAAAAAACGTGAACTTGTTCATAAAAATAAATCTGAATAAATATCTAAAAATCCTTCCTAATGCATGAAGAAAAACCTATAAATTAAACTTCAAATCTTTCTTTGCTCAAATATGGATTTCCATCAATCATTGAAGCGTCTACTTCATCCACTCCATGTATAGCTGTACTCCCTGAAATCCCAAACAATGGGTCAGTTTACCAAGTAAACCGGTATGGACCAGACATGATGAGGCTAATAGAAAAGGTCAATAACTCAAATTATTTCATAAAATCAAACAATAACAGAGATATAACATGTGACATAAAGAATAAGTAAAGCAATAGAATGAAACTGAAACATAACATTAAATCTAAATAAACATTGTGGCTTGGGTCTCTACCCCAATATCATGTGTGGTTATTTTTAATTGTGCATTTAATGCTCATGAATCTGCATACATATTGGACATGGTTATCTCTCTCTTAATCATTATCCTAATCTTCTCTGATCCTTCGATTAGTATCTACTTAACCTTCACATAACTTTTCTTCAGTTAAGTAGTAAGCTTAAAATTAAAGACCTTCTCTATCTCTTCAGTCTTATCATTAATGCATGAATGCATAACTTCTATTACTTGTCATTCTTATTCATGTTAATTCCTCTAGCATAAGCCCATAGGAATTCTATCATAATCATAGAAATATTTTGTTTTTATGTGTCATGTCGTAAACGTATCTTTTCACTTTTATGAATGTGATGAATGTACATGCATAGAAAAACTGGAAATCAATCGATCATGCAATAGCTTTTTCACTTGTTTAGGCTTAACGCATCATAAATATGTAATCTCTATCGAATCCTACTTGTTTCATGTTGTGTAAATCAAACATCCTAGCTTGCATGGATTTTAAGCAATAAAACAATAATGAACACAAATAAACCTTTAAGCATGATGATTAAACATAGAAATTCATTGCTTGCATCTTAGAGAATTATGAAATTCCTAACAAATTTTGAATTCTGGATAGATTCTGGATTCTGAACAGATTCTGGATTCTAGACAAATTCTGGATTTTGGACAGATTCTGGATTCTGCACGGATTCTGGATTCTGCACAGAATTCTAGATTTTAGACAGATTCTGGATTTTGAACAGATTCTGGATTTTAGACAGATTCTAGATATTGTACGGATTCTGGATTCTGCACAGAATTTCGTGATCAATCACGAAACCCCGTGTACCATAGAAAACCCGCGATTAAGCATAAAAATTTAACAATCTAATATGAAGAATATTAATTAAATGAAATAAACCCTAATTCCTATTTTATTTTTATGTTATCTACGTTTCCGATTAATCTCAACATGATTTCTCCATACCTCTAGTCTTCGCGTAAAATTAACGTAATTCCTCTCCTTGATTCAATCCGAAGCTCTAATCCGAAATTCGGCCGCATCGTAACTCCTCTCACGTTCTTCTTAAGCCTTCAAACCAAAAACTCTAGGGTTCCTCTTCTAATTCTCCTTCTCTAGAATTCTCTCTCTATCTCTCTAAGGTTATTAGGTAATAACTAATAAGAGTTATATAAAAAATTCTGTAATTTAATCTCTATATTTATAATACTTTATGATTTCCTATTTTATTTTTAATTCTATTTAGAATGCTTTAAGGTTTCCTATTTAATATCTAACTCTATTTAGAATACTTTAAAGTTTCCTATTTAAGATCTAACTCTATTTAGAATTTTCTATATGGGTCTTAAGTGATTCTATTGGGTCTTTAATTACTTAATGGGTCTTTAGTTAGTTTACTAACATATTTTAAAAGTTTATTAAACGTTTCTAAACGCACCCCAATTATTACTAACACATATTAAAGGCTTTTAGGGTAATATTAATTGGAACAATTAATTATAATGGGTCATTATTAAATAAAGTAAGCATTATATTCATGCGTAACAACTAATCACATGCATCAAATCGATCAACTAATCATAATACAAATCTAGCAAATAATTAGGGAGTAAATAACGAAAAATCTTATTCGTTACAGCAACACCCAAAAATTCTTTACTAGAGCTGCAGGTTGCCAAGTAAATTATCACAACACTTATATCCCAAAAGGGGGGAAATCAGCCTCCAAAAAAAGGGAAATCAGCATTATTACACAATGATGAAAAGACTTCCTAAAACTCTTCCTCACAGCCATTATAATCATAAAGAAATATAAGATGAATGATAAAAAATTTACTTATTCAATGTTCAGTAAGACGAATCATGAGAAGCTCACTGGCCGAGCATTACTTGTTCCAGCAGTGAAATTGCAACAATATATTCTAGATCCCAAAAAGCTGATCACCAGTTGATTTTTCTCCCAAAAAATAGATTAATCTAGGAGATCTTTAACAAGATTTTCAATTTTTTTTAATGAAGTGACTTGGTGACATGAACTAGAAGCTTGTGTAGCTATTGATGAAGGTGGGTCATAAATGGGTCCAAATGAGGTGCACATCACCCGTGTTGCAGGATTCATATCATCTATCTATGCCTCTCTTTTCTTATGGGAAATGTAATTGAGACAGGCAAATGCATTGAAAATCATTCCATCTGTGTTAAAAACCTGATCTCATTGGCTCCTATATGACTTAGATTTTTCATCTCATACATTTACAGTAGGGTGGGGGTATGTTTTAATGGTGGGAATATGGAATGGGTAAATGCATCCCTTCTTCTTCTGATACCCATTTTCTTGGCACATGCTATAATTGTCAGCAGCTCAAACACTTTAACATTCGCGTACTATTGGTATGCCAGTATTAGAGTGTGAGAATCGTGGTTCAAAATTTCGGTAAATTGCAGCACTGTGGGGTCACCACCAAAAGAATAGAAATGTGTTATCAAAACCACCACACTAATTTATAAATAGTTAACTCCCAATGGTCTCAATGGACTGCACCTTAAAAGGTTTAAATAAACTATGCCTTGGAACTTGAAAGGAAAGCTACAATAGCATGTAGACTTTGTCTTAGGGAATTTCACAAATAGGTCATAAGCAGCATAATATCTTAGCCATTTACACTTAGAATAGTTGAATAGGTCTCAAGTAAGTGAGTAACTTCTATACATCACTTAGTAGTTAGCTCCAACTCACCTCTGATCATATGCATTTGCATTAGAATATTAAATACTTTTATGAAATAGTCAACAAGTTATTTCAGCAAACATATTATATGCAAAAATTAAAAATAAAACAAAAACAAAATCAAAATAATGAAGGGTTTGGATTAGAATGTGAATAACGCTAGTGAAACTCTGAGAGAATCCTCTTGGATAAAAAATGGAAAATGGGAAATGAAAAATAAAAATAAATGAGATAATAAATAGTATATAAACTTGAAATCCTTGTTTCTTCATTTTGTTTCTTTGGGCAAGAAAGGAATGGCGGGTACAAAGGAAGGCCTGGAAGGGGGCCTATTTGAAGCAGTATGATGAAGGGAGGAGCCGACAAATAGAGCGAGGGTGGGGTTGCGCCGCCACGGTGGTGGTGTGAAGCCGAGAGAGAGCGAGGGTGGGGATGTGCCTGTGCCGCCGCGGTGGTGGTGTGAAGCCAAGAGAGAGCGAGGGTGGGCCTGCGCCGCTGCGGTGGTGGACCTGGTGGTGTGAAGCCGAGAGAGAGAGAGAGAGAGAGGAGAATAGGGGAGCTGGGGAGGAGGCGATTGAATTTGAAAGTGGAAGGAGATAGTTAGGGTTTTTATTTTTCTTTTCGTTTAAGTGGGCGGTGGACCGGCCCAACCTGTTAACTGGGCCCTTGTCAACTGGACGGGGCCCCTCTAAAATTTTTTCTTTATATAAATGCCTATTAAAAAAAGGCTTTTTCAGATTTGGGGCCCCCTAAATTTCGGGGGCCCAAGGCAGCGGCCTCTTGGGCCTTGGTCCAGGGCCGGTTCTGCAAATAAATAACGAGATTTTCTCCATCACACAAAGGTTCTAAGTTGTCCTACTTGTACATATTCTCCTAGGTAAGAATAAATTTGCGTGGAACCATTTTTCATGGGAAATTCGTAAATTTTCTCATGTCAATTGTTATATTGAAGAAGAAGCTTAAGTGTCTCTTACAGTGTCACATTCAAGAATAAAACTAGCCAAGCCTTCATGAGTACCCAAAATTTCAGGTGTTGTGTAAATCTTTAACTACTGTGCCAATGGTGCACTCCTACCATGGCTTAAAAAATTTGGCAACACTGGAAGTTGTAACGGTATTGGGGCTCACTGGTATTATGATAAATGACATGTTTTGATTGGATATATTTATGTATGTGCATGCATATACCATATGTTATAAAATTATAAACACGTGTAGGTTCACAATACAAAAATGTATATATTTTTTTCCTATTTTATGGCAGTTTTTTTCCTCTGAAGAATACAAAATAAAAATTCATTGATTGATGCAAAACCAGTAAACCAGTACGTATTCGCTGATTGGTCTATTTCACTCCAAATTCTATATTTTGATCCTTGACTCTGTACTTTTGGTAACCAAACTTTTTTCCCAGCTCAAAATCACTTTTGAAATTTATTAGACAAGCCACAAGTCCCAGTTATTGAATTGCTGACACCCCAGTTTCTTGATTATTTGGATGCTGATCCCATATTTGTTTTTTTTTTTTTTTGAGAATTTCTGCATATAATGACATCTTATCATGTGCTATCTATCTTTAAGGCTACTCAGCAGCTCCTAAGACGTGACCTGGAACCTTGGGAGACAATTGTTGTTGGAGCATTATCAGGCGGGCTGGCTGCTGTTGTCACCACTCCATTTGATGTGATGAAAACAAGGATGATGACTGCCCCTCAAGGGGTGCCAGTTTCAATGTCAAGGGTAGGATTCTCCATTCTTCGTCATGAGGGACCCCTCGGCTTATTCAAGGGGGCAGTTCCACGTTTCTTTTGGATTGCTCCTCTGGGTGCCATGAACTTTGCTGGATACGAGCTAGCAAAAAAGGCAATGGACAAAAGCGGTCAACGTGCTACCGAAGGTTTACCTCAGAAAGCGCTGGCCAAGTCTGGGTAAACTTTGAGATAACTCAGTAAAAAAACTACACTCTGGTTTTGGCTCTGCAACTGGATTTTTTTTTCTCTTCCAGTTTTATCTGTCGACATCTCAAGTCCATCCTGCTTTTTTGTCTTTCTGTACACACTGGTTTAGGTGGTAAATTTCGAATATGTGACTCGGGGGTTCTATGTTGTAGATCAAAAAGAGGGTCTCAGTTTTTGGGAAAGCCAAGTCTGCTGTGGAAGTTGGGATCACAGTATGCTTTTTCATTCATGTAGATATATGTGCAGATGATATGTCGAATTACTCTTGTGAATCATATGCAGGGAGGGAGATGGTTTGCAGCTAAGTGAATTAGTGCAACGCCATCACAACCTAAGTGAATTTTGTGCCATTGAGTTGCATGTAATGGTTACTTCAATCATGAGTAAAATTTCTTCTTTTTTTTCTTTCCATAGAATAACCATTACTGACATCTCTTTTACTAGTCAACTCTTATGTTTGGTATTTCTCAATCGGAGACCATAATCAGCTGACCGCCATTTGTCATTGTAACTCTATTTTTTACAATTGTCCAGATCATCTCATAGGAACGAAGCATCATTTCTTTTTCCAGAAAACAATGAATGTGTTGTGGTTTTGTGGTTTTGACTGTTTACTTGGTCATTCCCTTTTCCAGAAAACACCGTGTGTTTTGTTATTTTGACATTTTACTTGGTTTGGTCATCTGAAGCTATTAAATGGCAAAAAATATTATGTACTTTTCGCTTGTAGCTATATGACAGGAATTTGCAGTATTTTCACAGCGAGGATCCTTACGTTTGAGATCCTCTTTTCCCATCTGGGCTTACGTCGTTATATAGCACAATGATTTAGTTGAAGGAATTGTCCAGATTCTGGAGCTGCCCTGTTTATGTTTGTGGACCTTATTTTTTCATCTGGGCTTACGACCCTATATAAGCAATATGACTTGGTCATAGGACTTGATGGGACTTTGAGCGAGGGCTGCTTACTCTTGTTAGCGATCAAACAGTTTTAAACTGGTTTAACCCCCACATGGAATTTAACTAGTTGCCCTGGCTAAAAGTTGGGAATGCCAACAGGCCGTACAGGGGGCATGGTAAACTTCAGTGAAGTTAGTACTGTGTATTCCAGTTGATAGGATTTAGGGCGAAAGAGATGATTATTTTGAAAAAGTGGATCACTAGGAAATGTCTTACGCCTGAGTGGAAGCATTGTTAGCTAGGCTGGTATAGAAGACCAAAATCTCCTCCTTTCTCGCAGGTTAAAGTTCTACGACAACCGTCAATAATATTGTCAATAATATAAGCGTTTGTCGATATTATAAGCGTCAGTCAGGTCCTACGCAAAAGGTCAATACGTTAGACATCAGCGGCGAGATATCTGGGTGCAGTGTGATAAAAAAATTAGTCTTAAGATCTTAAACCATGAAAATGTGTTTGATCTTATACCATTAAAGTACATTGTTATGTCATGTGGCACATATTTGTGGTCAATCTAAACATTCCAAGTGACTGTTCATTATTGGAACATATCTCGGTTAAAGAGTCACGCCTATAGGACTACAAACAATCAATGAGCTTTATTAGCTGTAAAAATAATAACAATGTCATAAAAAATACAAACAATAGCAAATAGTAGAATACACAGATTTGGACAAAGCATGATAACAGATCATGGAGTCATCACACAGATTGGATACAACCTAGGCGTGCATTACTAAAATAGTGCACATGGTGAATCACAATAATGCCATGTGTGCACAATTGACTATTCGTACCTTTTAAATGTGAACTAGTATAACATCCTAACAAAGTTGTCCTAAAAAACGTTAAGTTTCTCTCCAGTGTCTCTAGCAAGACGTGATACGTTTATCATCTCACCCAGCCCGAAACAAGACCATACTTAAAACCATGCTCACCTCAGTTCTTCACCGTGCACTGCTTGCCATGGAATTCGAAGGGTACTCAACAAATGAATCATCATTTTCCAATCCCCTGCACTTCCATGAATTGTTTTATTATTACCCTCTTCGCCACTTAATAAACAATGCACATTCGACATACCATAGACTCCACAAGAAGAGGGCAGCAACTATTTGTCCATTCTTCCAAAGAGTTGGTATTAGGTAAGCGGCCAAACCCCAGGTGACTCGGTTCATGGACTACTTTTCGAAATAGTTGTCACATGGTTCAGTCATGTGATTTGAAATCCATGCTCTAAAGATCTAAAAGATTGAGATGAAAAAAACATCCATCATATGATTCATATTGGTAGAACAAGTCTTTCAAAACTAATTGAAACCATGTAATTCTCCATCGTTAATTTTAAAAGGTGTTACTGTTTTAAACCACAAGATGCAAATTTGAAGCCATTAGATTTTTAGACTGATTAAAATCACATGGCACACGTGATGAAATCACATCTCAAAATGACCCGTACCTAACCAAGCCCATATCATTATAAGGGGAAAAAAAGAAAAACACAAAACATAAAAGTTATAAAGGGCTAAATATTATTAAATAACAAGAAAACCAGCATTTAATGCAACCAGAGATGAATCCCAAATTTGGGATGACTTATCCATCTAGTCCACTTTTGAAATCATTAGATATCTGCATTTTTCAGGACTGGCGAGTTAAAAGGCTCATCATAAAGCCTGATCATTTTCCAATACAAGTAGCACTGCTCCAATTAATCCTTTGACAAATCTTTTTATCGCTAAGTCCATGCTCCAAAAACCATCTATTTACAAGGGAAAAAAATGGCAATAGTGAACTTAATAGATAAAGCCACCTCCAAGCACGTCTCCATAGTCATCGTCAGATTCGAAGTCATCATCTTCATAGAAGTCATCGGAGTCTTCTTCCTCACCATGTAAAATATAGTCCTCCTCCCAGAGTGGGCAAGAACATGTAGCTTTCTTGTCTCTCCATTCAGCTCCACATGTATAGCAGAATTCATAACCACACCTGTAAAACAAGGTATGTATTTCATTTACTTGAATAATAAAACATTCGGGAGGCATGGGCAGTGAACTCCATCGAGGATCCAACAGGCCTTAAAAGGCAGTTAAAAGGGAAAAGAACTGTTATAGTACAAAGCAAGAAAGAATCTTGCGTCCACAATTGAATTTTCATAGAGGCATGGGCAGTGAACTCCATCGAGGATCCAACAGGCCTTAAAAGGCAGTTAAAAGGGAAAAGAACTGTTATAGTACAAAGCAAGAAAGAATCTTGCGTCCACAATTGAATTTTCATAGTTTGCCAACATTGATCACATGGACATGATATAAAATCAGCAATCGAGCGTCCATGATTAGAATAATTGCATATTTACATGATTGGATAGTATAATTACTACATACTCTCTAGTTCTGTTAGAATTTTGTTCGTGAAAAGATGTGACATATTGTTTGAATTTATGAAGGCCAAAGTGTCTGATGAACGGAAAAATGCTCCCCTTCATGGATCCTCATAAAATCTATTTTTTTTGGGCAAGATTACAACATAAGCATATCATGTCTATAATATTAATCCAAAGTATCTGATCCTAAGGATATAGGTGTGATATGGAAATCTTCCCCAAGATACAGCTCTAGAAAGATAGAATCATGTTTCACCAACCAAAAAGATGAGAAATCGCCCAACATTTGACTCGATGGCCTTAGAAAGGAAAACTCTCATTTTTAATATGCCAGAAGAAAAGGTCACATGAATCATTGAATGCATAGCATTCAAGTAACTGAGAAGGGTAGAATTCCCCAATATGTACACTCACAACACTTCCCTGTTAAACAACTTTTTTTTTAATATCGGTAAAAAGTAAAACACTATACTTCATTAATGAAAATAAAATTACAACAGATCAAGGCAGACGAGCGAGAAGTTCAGCCAGAATAAGAAAAAAAGAAAAAGACAAATAGGAGATTGGGCCTGTAGCTCGACTGGAAGGTGCATGATGTTGCAACCATGAGGTTGCAGGTTCGTTCCCGCTTACCAATAATAATAAAAAAAGGCTTCCAAATAACTACAGGAAGCAGTAATCATGATGCAAACATCTACTGAAGATTTAATGATAGATCTCATATGTACCATTGCATATGCTCTAAGCTTGTTTATTAAGGTCCACCATGAAGCTACACATCAATACGCTCTAAGAGACGACTTCTCGAGACATGGCAAATCAAATCCAGCCCAAAGAGAGTGATCATTTATCTCTAGAGTGACCTTTGAACTGACAAGATACACAGATGATAATTGGGTAAAATCTATTTAGGTAGAAGATTCCTAGCATGATCTTTCCGGAGGCATGCTAGAGTCATGCAAGAGTAAGAAGCAGAGATGCTATCAGATAAAGCATCAGTGTAAAGTTTGAGCCATGGCTAGCTTCAATTAAGTGTGAATTGATAAGGTTTAAAGAATTTTGTGGAGGGGATTTCTTCAAAATTCCTACACCTATGAATATTTTACATCATAAGCATAGTTTCGTACACATGGCAGCTGAATTTGTAATCCAGGAAAAGAAAACAAAGAGAAGTTACCGCAGAGCATGACCAGGGGGAAGGTGGTTCCCTTGCTGATCGATTGGCGCTAACTGTGGAGTGCCAATGGTGAACAATGAAACTTCTCCCTCATAGAATTGAGAAAGTGGAAACTGGTACATCTACTTTTCTATATATTGTTCCATGCATTTTTCGCTATATGTGCCGTCAAATTGTTATCATCAATTAAAAAAGAAGCAACATTCTGCAATGCTTGTGAGCATACAATAAGAAATCATCACTCAAATGACATTGATTTACTAATCAATCTGTGCCCCTGGGATTAGGCGAGTGCTCTAAGAGGACTGGACACCCAGGGTGTAAAAAGAAAATACTAATCAATCAATTAACATATCAAAATTCTTTGATTTATTGCATGCAGAACAAATATTCACATCCTATGATGAAGGAAAATGATGCGAATTTTAGATCCACCTATTTGAATCGTGGTCGGATAAAGAGGAGACGTCAAAAGAGAAAGTGGACCCACAAATGGGTTTTTAAAAAAAATGGCCCGTTAAAAACCCGTTTGATTAGAAAGAAGAAAATCCAAAATTTATTAGGATTTTCAACTTTCAATCCCGTCACTTTTATGTTTGGCCTATTTTGAAGTGTCAAATGAAGTCGAATTGATACGAAATTGATCATATTTGAAAGCTTATCGAAGTAGCTTTCCAACGAGCCAAAATTTGAGCAATTCTGACAAGTATTGAAAAAGTTATAGTCAGTTTTTGGAGGCTGCACATAAAGTGACGAATTTCATGAATCCTAAGTGAATTAGGATTAGTTTCTTTTATTATTTTATTTTAGAAAGTAAGAGTTGTTTCTTTTATTAGAAATAGGATTAGTTTCCTTATTGTTTAGGACTTTATTGTTTTAGAAGAATTAGAATATTTCTTTTATTTGAATTAGGAATTAGAGTTATACTAGGATTTCTAATTTTATGCATTGGTTAGCCTATTTAAAGGCTTGTAAACACTTTTATTATTACTTTTTGGTTAATGAAAATTGCTTATGCAAAATTGAGAGTTTTTAACTTTCGTGAGGGTGTGATTCTCTCAAAACGGAGAGCGATTCTTCGATTCCCGCTTGCGGTTTGGTGCAAGGCCAACTCTTCTTCCATCTCTATCTTCTTTAGTTCTACGGTTTGCGTAAGTAGCGTAATCCTAATTATATTTTGTTCATCTTTAATTTTATTAGCCTTTTATTTTCGTTTGGTATCGAGAGAACCCGCTTGCAAGTTCGTTCGACGCCCTAAAACTATCGGAGATCTAGCCGCTCATAAGAACCCTAGTCTTCTAGATCCGCGATAGGGAACGTACACGAAAGTAACGCTATTTTGAGCCGAAATTAAATCACCTAATTGAATTTCTAGAATTTTCGTGGTAATTTGTTATGAGAAATTGTTATTTTTTTAATTGATTAAATTAATTTTAATCCTAATCTCAGCCCTAGCATTGCATTTAGTAAGTTCCCGCATCAGAAAAACACTTCAAAATGCAGATAATTCACTCATCGAGGTTTACCTATGAAACGATAAATTCGCTTGTACAGGAAAAGAAAAAGAACGGTAAGAATGTTAGAAGTAGGAAGTAAGAACAGGAACACCAAAATGCTCTAGCATGTTCTACACTGCAGTACTCAATTCACGTTATAGTAAGACAAGAAATGCTGATGAATACATGATGGTAAAACAAACACAAGCATGCATCACTTAATATTACACAGTATGAGTTGGATTCACTGTCACAAAATGGAGCATATAGAATTGTATGAAAAGGAAAGAAAATCAGATTGATTGGTTTTCAGTTCCTAACCGTTTTCCATCATTAAACTACAGCCTATTTTCAGAAATCACCATCATGCCCTTAAAATGAGTTCTATGCTTTATTTTGCTGCATCATATAGATCAAGCATTTCCCCTAGATAACTGCTATTGATGGCTGAATTTTTTTTTGAAACATTTTTTTTATGGGTAAGCCGGCTCGAACTGCGACCTTGACGTTGCAATATTGTCAACTCCATAGTGTTTCATAAGGGGTACCTTTAAACATGTCCATGGAATCTTGAAAAGTGCCCACACCAAAAATCATTGATTGCTTTAAATCAGACGATGGAGATCGTGTTTCGCTCCAATCATCCACACAAGGGATCTTGAGGTCATGAACGCACCATCAGACGGTCAGTTTTCGATTCCATATGGTACAGATCCCAAAAAAGTGGCCCTAAAGTCATGTTTGAGCGTGATGTGTGCCACGTGACTTTAGGGCCACATTTTTGGGTTCGGTGCCATGTGGAATTGCAAACTGACCTGATGGTGCATTCATGGCCTCAAGCTCCATTGTGTGGAAAATTGGAGCGAAACACGATCTCCATCATGTGATTTAAAGCAATCAATTGTTTTTGGCATGGGCGCTTTTCAAGATTCCGTGGGCGTGTTTAAAGGTACCCTAAATATTATTGTTTAGCTTTTTCAAGTAATTTTCTGCTTGTGTGTTTCAATGATTTGTCTATTCTAGCATCTAACTGGTATGATATAGAACTTGAAAATTACAAAACATTATGGTGAAACAAGTAGAATCTGGGAGAATAAGGACGGAATACCTGCAAGTCATATGGAAGCAACCTTCAGCGAGTTCAATCATATGGTTGCATTTCACACACTGGCGCCACAACTTCTGTTTTGCAAGAGACTGCAACTTCGCATCTTCTGCACGGGCATAAAGATGAGACATTTTATAATCAACACAACTCATATTGCCATGCCATGGGACCTTGCAATTAAGACAGAAAAGTTCATTGCATTTGATGCATTTCCTGATTACGGATCTGTTGACAGCCGGATGCATAGAAGAGGATTCCTGTGGAGGATATAGGATATCACTCCTGGACATCAAAGCCGAACACTTTGGGTAGGGGCAATAAAATTTTTCAGTTTCAGGGATTGATGCCTCCTTTATGCGTTCAATCATCATCTGAGTTAGCTTAGGGGTTAAAAACTTTCTGGAACTGTCGACATTAAGCTTGATATTGCAGCCTTCATGGGGGCATCCAGGTATCATCCCATGAAGTAATTTGACTTCCACATGCTGTTTCATACATGAAAAACAATAACGATGCAAGCAACCATCAACTGAAAACATTTGAGAAGCATTTGTATCTTCTAAACAGATGCTGCAACTCTCTTTGACATTTTCATTAGTGGTAGGCTCCACACTCTTTGTAAGCTGAGAATCTATTTCATCTCTAGCCATTTTAAATACAAACTTAATATGGCACCGTGCAAGCAAAGACAAATGACATCTCTCAAGTTTTCTTTGTAGAAGGAGCACCTGGCTGACTAAATTTGCTATCTTACGCTGCTTCACTGCCCATCTCCCTTGAATCTGCATTAGGAAGTAAAATGTCAACCATCAATATCAGTAACAAAGAAATCACACACTCTCTCTCTCTCTCCCTCCCAAAAAAAAAAACAAAAAAGAATAAAAAAGGTTTAGGTGCATGTTTTTTTTTTCAGGACTATAGGCATGGAAATCTTCAACAGTGTTAGATGCATAAGTGTAGTGACATTTTTATTATGCTGTTTGATACAATTAGAGCATCTAACATCATTGATTTTGAAAATGCACTGTTAGATTAGTGAATCATGAACCCATATCAGAAGGTGTATTTTTTTCCAGGACCATAGGTTTGGCAGTATTCAACACTGTTCGATGCACCAACTTTTAAGTATCATAACATTTTTCCCATCCTGCTGATATTTCATACATTTAGAGCATCTAACATCATTAATTCCGATCATGCACGGTGAGATTAGCAAATCCTAAACCTGTATCAGTTCAAAACACAAACCCCTCAATTTCTCTCGTAAGTTGAATCATATGGGGCTGTTAAAACATACTTCACTACTTAGCAAATTCACATCAAGCCCGCAAACTACAAAATCGGTTTGTGCAACGGTGCAAGCTTACTAGTGAACAATTGTAAAGTCTTGTTAGTTTTGCTGGATTTTACACAGTGGTAGCATATTGCTAATCATGATAAGCAAACTGAACTATGAATCAGGTAACTATGGTTAAAAAAGACAACATATTTCTTCTTCTTTATTTATTTATGTTTGTTACTTTTCTCAATCATCCACCTTTGAACAAACTTATGCCACATAATTGAAGCTTTTAAGACAATAATCTTCAATTATAAGCACAATCATCAGAAAAAAAAAAAAAAAACAATTATTATGAAATATGTGCTAATCCATTGCTACTTGGGTTAGCCAACCTTATTGGTTGCTTTATGGTCTTTCTAAGTCCTATGTTACCGCAATACTGGAATGACAAATTTTGGATTGACTTACGTAGGTTAAAGTTTTATAGGAGGAAGGGAGTTATGCTTTTATTGTATGCATATCTATAAACAATACCCGAAACCATGGTGCTACCCTGCAAGGAATATAGAGGTGTACAAGATAAAGCACTCACATTGTTTGAAAGGAGAAGAGGGAGAGGGGGAAGGAAGGGGATTGCTTAAATTGTTTAGCTTCCAAGAAACTAAAGATTTGACAGTATAAGATGAATTACCCATATTATATTATGCTAATAGGATTTGCATTCTCAATACAGATAAGCACATCTAGTTAAACTATACATGTAATTTAGGCTGACTGCTCTGTAGTATCATTTGAATTTCAAGCATTCTGCTCATGTATTGTGTAGCTTATAACCTTTTATAAGTTCCATTGAAATGATAATAATGAATCATATTTACAAGATGGTGACTATGATGTACGAAAAATCTCATTCTCCAAAGCCACTTGCCAAGTAGAGCAAAATTCATTTCCTTGATGCTCCAAATTCCAAGTCCTCCATCTTTCTCGCAAAACCAACAGCACCAGTTTACAAGATAATATTTGTGATCCTCCCCATCTCCATTCCATAGGAAATTCGTGTACATTCTTTCCAATCTTCTGATCACTAGAAATTTGGAACATGGACATCTAATGAACAGGTAGGTTAGAAAGTGTAGACTTGATGAGGGTTACGGGTTACCCTACCACCATTGTCTGCAGTGATTCTTCCACACCGACAGCTTCCTATCAAATCTTTCAACAATTGGATCCCATAAAGCCTTATGGGGCTTCCCAATGCAAAGTGGCAACCTGAGGTACGGAAGATGAGAAAGTCTCCAACTTGCAGCCCAAAGAATCTGCCAATGGTTTCATGCATCATTCTCACCCTTACTCCTAGGATGGTAGATTTTCAAATGTTGATTTTCTGTCCCGATTATAGCCTCGTAGCAGCATAGTACCCCTTTTTACATTCCCTAAATCAGTTGGAGACGCAAACACAAAATTATTGCTTCTCGCATAACGCAGGTAAGAGATGGTTGAACATTCATTGGCTTAAATCTGCCAATTATTCCTACATTCAATGCACAAGCCATCAGTCTACTTAAAGCCTCAACACTGATATACAGAGAAAGGAATACGTGGCCCCCTTGCCACAGCCCCCTCGAACTCTTGAAGTACCCTTTGGCAGCACCATTGATCGGTATGGAGAACCACAGAGATGAATAGCATGCTTTGTCCATTTTCACCACCTCTCCCCAATACCCATTTGCCCCAATTTATAGTCCAGGAAATCCCAGTTCAAAGCGTTATAAGACTTCTCCATGACAATCTTGCAAACAACTCGTCCCTCTTTAGCATGATAGCAGGATTCAATGCATTCATGAGGGAGAATGGCGACATTTAGTATTTTCCTTTAATAGAAGCTTGAAATTAATTTTTCCCTCGAGGTTTCATACAATTTTCTAAGACCTTTGTCAGAATCTTGTAAAGGCTGCTGATGAGGCTAATCAGACCAATCTTTCAACACATGTACCAATGTAATAAATGTAGAGTTCACATTTTTCCCCACATGTGAACGAGTGACGAAGTCTCCAAATACTCCATGATCTGAAGGTTTGATCAATGTAGTCAAATAGTATATGCGACCCTATGCGATGGCATAGGGCCATCGCATATGCGGGTCGCATATGCCATTATGCCATGGCATAAATTTTTATTTTTTTCCAAAAAATCCCAAAAATTTCCAAAGTCCCCCATATCGAAAAGTAATATGTTTGTGTTAATTTTGTGCTCTATTAATTTTGTAGTGTCTAGAATGAGAAATAAAAGTATATAATATAAGTATATAAACCATAAGTTAGAAGGGAAAATATAAAAAATAAGTCCAAATAGTACAAAAATAAAGTGGACCATACAAAAGAGAAGGAAAGAGACCCAAAACATACCTTTGAGAGTTGTGGTATGCATTAGGAAGAGAAAGCCCCTATTAATAGGGCTTGGGGAAGCCTAAAAGCCAAAAAAAAAAAAAAATGTTGGAGAAGTATGCCATCATGGGTATAATGCGATCCACCCCTTCCTGATGGCATATGCGATCGCATATGACAACAGTGGGTTTGATAATCTCCTAGAAATGTTTGTAGAATTCCAGGATAAACCCATATAGACCTAGGGAATGGTTTGAAATTTTGTTCTTTAACTCTTCCCTGTTGAACTCATATTCAATTAATTCATTATCAAATCTTGATATAGGTAGCGGCCTTTTCCATAGATCATGCAAATAGATTTTCTCATAAAAGTTAACCACACATTTTGCCCTTTTCCTCCACACAGGGACCATTTATTATTAGGTATTGGATCGCATTAACTCCTTTCCTAACACTTATCATACTTTGAAAAAACTTCGTAGAAAACTTAGTATTTTGGTTTTCTTTTAACCAACTGAAGTGCAATTTTTGCCTCTAAAAAATTTCTTCTTTTCTCATCTTTATTTAGTTTTATTTTTAATCAGCCTTCTTCTCTTATATTTTGCTGAAATCCATGCTTGAGTTCTGTTCACACTGTCAATTCTGCACTATTATGGGGTCTTGTTACCTCCTTTAGGTCGAGTGAGTTTTATCTCCTCTACTATCTCCTTTTTTCACAAGCTCAAGATGTCGAAAAACATCCCTACTCTGTAATTTAATTTTAGCCTTTAGTTTTCCAGGCTTAATCATGAAATGATGGCACACCAATGTCCATGAAGTCCATATTGTGCCACCAACTTCTTAAACTCATCTTCAACCCACATATTCTCACCTTGGAATGGGGAAGGCCCCTATTCTTCTATAAGAATAGAGAATGAGAGGTATATGGTCTGAACTCTGAAGTCAGTCCTCGAACCCTTATGGCAATAAATTTGGAAAGTGCTCCTCCCAAGCATTCTTACCTAAGAACCTATTCAATCTACATTATATAGGGTTCTCTTGCATATTAGAACAAGTGTTAGACATCCATCATGGGTTATCCTCAGGCTGCAGTTTGCCAAAAAGTCCACAAAGCCTCACATGCTAGTAATGCCACTGTTGCTCTCTCTTTTCTCATGTACAATGGTTGAAATCCTTACTTAGGTAAAATAAAGATATTGTTTTATGAATAATGTCAATTATATCGAACTGCAAGACATTTTCTGATTCTGCATGTTTAGAGAAATCATTGCTTAGGTATGTAATAATTGAACTATTACCTAGTACCAACCACGTTTACCCTATATTTATATGGTGTTGATAATTGTTCTTTTCATTACATTGTAATTGTTACTATTATTATTAGGGTACCTCTATTTGAGCCCACCAGTTTACTGGTGGCCGCTTACGCTGAGGACCATTGACTACAATGAATCAAACGGTAGAGATCATTTTTCATCCCAATCTTTCATAGAATGGATCTTGACACCATGGGCGTGCCATCAGACAGTCAGGTTTCTGATTCCACGTTTCACAGATCCCAAAACGTGGTCCTCAAATCACATGACACACATCACACTCAACCGAGATTTTAGGGCCACATTTTGGGATCTGTGGAATGTGGAATCAGAAACTTAACCGTCAGATGGCACGCCCATCATCGTAAGATCTATTGTGCCGAAGATCAAAATGAAAAACGATCACAATCGTCTGATTTAAGGTGGTCAACGGGTTTTAGCGTAGGCGCCCACCAATAAAATGGTGGGCGCAAATAGTTTGGATGAGAAACGATCACGATCATGATGCTACTTGAGAGACAAGTAGTTTGGATTCTTTTGTTTGGGCATGTGGTATTAGAGTTGGTTTGAGGTGATGGCTAGTTTCAGTATAGAGGTATTGGGGTGCTGAACAGGGCACAACGAGGTAAAACTGTAGCTCTGTGACACTCAGCTCATTTTCTGCAATGAGCCAATCTATCATTGTAGACAAATTCATTAATAAAAGCACACCAAATTACATTTGTGTATTATGAGTTTATGATAATTAAAATGGATAGCTATGAGAAATCATTATTTCCATAAATGAAACGATAATAATGTCGTAAATGACTAATTTCACGCATGATTAGTTATATACCATAGTTATATTATTTTTTACAATATAATGTCAATATCATAATTCACAACATGAATATTGTAACAATATTATACTCAGATACGGCCTATAGGTGTATTCAGATTTTGAAATTACTGATGAAAT
Organism: Chloranthus sessilifolius; assembly: GCA_021018995.1. Classification (NCBI taxonomy): domain Eukaryota; kingdom Viridiplantae; phylum Streptophyta; class Magnoliopsida; order Chloranthales; family Chloranthaceae; genus Chloranthus; species Chloranthus sessilifolius. The sequence goes on from CM037589.1 coordinate 74,902,427, forward strand.
ATGTGGCATGGGTAAAACACAGATGCAATACCCAATTTACAATTATATCCATGTATCAAAGGTTTTAGGCGCGACAAATCTAGAACCTTAAACATAGACATACCCCATTAGAAGTTGGTTCCAGAATGGCTCCAATGAGAATAAAAAGGCAATAACCCTAGTTCAAATTGATAAGTGGATAGTAAGTAATATATAATATAAAACTGTCAAGTGACAACTTAATCAATATTCGATTGATTGGTCCGAGGTTATCAACAAACAAGGTCTGTCTAAGTTGCGCAGTTTCTTTTTGTCCAGGTCACTTCTCTTTTTGTCCAAGTCACTTCCTTTTTTTTTTGCAACTATCAAATAGTTCATTTGAATAAATTGAAACCCTGCGTATTGGGGGATCATGATACTTCAGAAAGATCTCCCTTAATGTATATACTTCTACTCCCCTATGTAATGATTTTAAAAAAAGAAAAGAAAAATCCATTTCTTCCCTGTGAATGAACCAAAATATAATATTCTTTTCTTCCGTAAACTTACAAATTATACTGATTTAGGAATAAGCAAATCAGTATTCAGGCATATCGATGGCTCGTGTACTATAAAAATTGGGAGAAAACAAAGTGAATTGTAATTTTCCTATCGATTCGCTACATGATGAAAGTGAAGGACATGGGCGCATTCCAAATTTCAATCGTTCGAGTAACATAATAACCAATCAAATTTATACCCCGTCTCAACCTAACCAACTCGTACAATGATCGTAAGGCTCACTTTCATCAACAACCCCCAATTCAGATATTTAGAATTCTACAGATAAGGCACATTTATACAACTTTAGGATTATGGTATGGTCTGTCAAGTGCAGAATTTCTCATCCCAAGTAAACCATTTATCACTTGATTTTTCGTAAGTGCTTTCTTGTGTTAAAAAATTCTCTCTTTGCATAAAAGTAATTTTGGGAAAACCCATGAAATAGTGATTAAAAATAAAAAAAACTCACATGATTGTAAAGCGGTACATAATCACAAAACACATCAATCTTCTTTATATCCAAAGATATAACAGCATTAAGACCTTCGATCAAGGCCGTGGCCTCTGCAACTCCGCGACTAGTGACCCCATACAACGGCTTCTGTATCTTCAAAACTATATTATCCCTCGGATCACAAACTGTGACCCCGATCGCCGAAAGCGAAACTAGCGATCCCCTCACCAGTTCTTCGCTCACCAAACCCTTGAAATACAACCTGAACGGCTCTTCGATCGCCTCCATAGGTTTCTCAAAATTATCACCGAATTCTTCCCAATCTTCTTCAGGCATCTCATAGATCTCGCGCGCAAACTTCCCGTCATGGATTCGACGCTTGAGATCTTCGGACATTCGAAGCATCTCAGCTTCTGATTGCTCTCGGTCCTTTCGTTCTTGCCGGTATTTATCGAATTCCAGGGTTTGGATCTTCATCAGGGGGGAGATGTGGTCATCTGAATCTGGTAATGGAGGTGGTCGGGTTGTTGAAGGAGACGATGAAGAAGAAGGTTGGTCGATCAGAGAGGCGACTATGGCTTCCTGTAACTGTAATCGAAAGGCTAAATCCAGATCGAATTCGAGATCACTTGCCGCCATTAATTGCTTCTGCTGCTCGGAAACTAGGGTTTGTAGTTCGTCGTCCATGCGGGGGTTCTTTATCGTTTTTTGAAAATTTTTGTTTTGTCGATTTGGAGGGTGCCACTTGGCGTCCCTATGCTCCATGGGACTTGGACTAGAAAGAATCACTTGTAAGTCGCATGTACGAAGTTTACATCTCTTAGCTGGTTCTAAATTTGACGCACACGGATTGTTAGAGCGTCAAATCTAGGAGAGAGGCTTTCTTTATACGATTTTGTGGGTAGAAAGTGTAGAACCGTAGAAGGGGGTCGGTAACCTTTCCAAATTGAGATTTGGTAAAATTAGAAAAAAAAACCTACTTTCAACTACTTTTAGGCTTATCCTAGTTGGAAGTTACCGACCAAATTCACTGACTTTTTGAAAAAATCACAAATAATTCATGAATTTTTGAAAGAATGAATAAAATTTGAATTATTTAAAATTTTTTAATAGAATTTGAATTTTCTAAATAATTCTCAAATTTCACAAAGTATATGTGAATTAAATGACTTTTTCTCAAATTATTTTGGATTTTGGACTATTTTTTTTTTTTTTAAAAATTTTTAATTTTTGATTACTATATTCTTACTTTTTTATTTTTTACAAATTTTAAAGGTAATTTTTCTGAATTTGATGAATTTTACCAATTCTTTTCAAAAAAATTTCGGAAAAATTTATTCCAAAACTCCAACTTAGTCATTATATTTGGAACAATTTTATAAAAGAGTTAGTAAAGAATGGGAGTCCACAGTTAAAGTTACAACCCCCTTCTAGGGTTTGGTCAAGTCCAAATGTCCAATTGAATGTAGTTCAACCATTGAATGCAAAGAAATCTCTACTGTAATCTCTATTAGTATACATCTACTTTTGAAACTCTTGCCTCCAACGATTTTAAATTTTCGTTGAACAATATTAAAGTTCAACCAACTGGACCTTACAAAAATCCCTCTTGGTAAGTCTTGTTTTGGTGTATTGAGATATGTGCATCATTACTTGTGCCATGATCTAATGATATTTAATATATAATATTAAGACAAAAAGAATCACTGTTCTCTATTTTAAAATATGATGGATTCAAGTAGTTTTTTGAGTGACATTGGCAGTCGGCCATAGTGCTTGCAACCATCAGACAACATATTCGTGATAGGCATCCAAGTGTCAACATGCCAGGTCAGGTCAGGTCAACCTGGGTCAGGTCAAGGTTGACCCGACCCCACTCAACCTGACCCTAATTGCCCACTCAAGCCGAACCAACCCCTATTTTTATACATTTTAGATATATGTTTTCGGGTTGGGTTGGGTCGAGTCGTACCTATTCGACCAAGCATATATGCAACAGGAGCCGACAAGACCTCTTGATGACCCGACCCAACCTGACCCGATGGCCCACTCAAGCAGACCCAACCCTTATTTTTGTACTTTTTAGATATATTTTGTTGGGCCGTGTCGAGTTGTGCAGACTGCAGACCCAACCCAAAAAATATCCAACACGAACTTACAAGACCTCCTGGTAGACCCGACTAGAAGGTCTGACCGGATGTCTCATGCCCGACCGGACCTGACAAGTCAACTTTAGATACCGACCCGGTAAAATAACTGGTGGCTCAAGTATAATGTCGACCCGACCAATTGACAGTCCTACACACATCCCAAAAATCACCACCCAAACCAAGGTACTTACCACCATGGGTCAAAATATCGTCCGATACCGATACGTATCGGACGATACGTATCGGTTTTGGAGGCCAGCGGTACGATACATAGGGTATGTATCGTACCCTATATAAAATAGTGATATTATCGTCCGATACGGGCAAAATATCATCCGTATCGGACGATAATATCAAATTATCGGACGATAATTTGAAATTATCGTTCGATAATTTCGAATTTTCTGTGAGATTCAAAAAAGGTTGAAATTATCATCCGATACAAACGATAATTTCAAATTATCGTTCGTATCGGACGATAATTTGACGAATCTGTGGTGGGGCCCAGTCACGTGGGTGACTTTTGCAACCCGAATTTGAAGTCGGGTTTTACTTTTTTTTCTTGGGTTTTTTCCATTGCAAAACCAGTTTTGCTGTTCTTCTTCTTTCTTCCTTCTTCTTTCTTCTTCTTTATTTTTTGTATATTTTCACCCCAAATCGCACCAACAAGCTCGGGATCAACGCGGAAGGTACGTGTTTTATCATTTTCCCATAGTTTTATTTCGTTTTAAAGGTTAAAATAAGGTAGATCTATCTTATTTAAGGATAGATCTACCTATAAATATAGTAGATCTACTATATTTAATGATAGACCTACCCATAAATATGGAAGATCTACCATATTTAATGGTAGATATTAAAATAATTAAAATAATTAAAATACATAAATTAATTAAAATTATGGGTTAAAAATAATATAAATAATTAAAATTATGAGTCACATGTAATTAAAAGTATGGGTCACAAAACAATTAATATAACTAAAAAAATAATGGGGTCAATATGGGTCACATATAATTAAAATTAAAATCAATATTGGTCACATATAATTAAAATTAAAATTAATATTTGTCACATATAATATGGGTCACATATAATTAATAAAATAATGGGGTCAATATGGGTCACACATAATTAAAATTAAAATCAATATGGGTCACATATAATTAAAATTAAAATTAATATGGGTCACATATCATATGGGTCACATTTAATTAATAAAATAATAGGGACAATATAGGTCACATATAATTTAAACTTAAAATTAATATGGGTCACATATAATTAAATTTATGGGTCACATATTAAATTATATGTGATCCATATTAATTTTAATAATAAATTTAATTATATGTGACCCATATTAATTATATGTGACTGTCACATATAATTAAAATTATAGGTCACAAAATAATTAATATAATTAATAATATGAGTCAATATGGGTTACATATACCCTTAAAATTATGGGTGACAATAATTAAAATAATTAATATTATGGGATATACCCCATAAAATATTAGAATAATATGGAATAAAATTTTAAAAATTAGAATAATAGCAAATAAAAATTTTAAAATTAGAATAATATCAAATAAATATTCAAAAATTATAATAATATCAAATAAATATTTAAAATTTATAAAAATATCAAATAAATATTCATAAATTAAAATAATATCAAATAAACATTCATAAATTATAATAATATCAAATAAATATTTATAAATTAAAATAATATCAAATAAACATTCATAAATTATAATAATATCAAATAAATATTCAAAAATTATAATAATATCAAATAAATTTGGTAAAATATAATCTAATCTTTTAAAAATTAGAATAATATAAAATAAAATTTCAAATGTAATCTAAATTTTATAAAAATTAGAATAATATCAAATAAATTTAATAAAATATAATCTAATATTTTTAAAATAGCAATAATTAAAAAATAAATTTTATTTTTAAGTGTAAATTAGATGTTTACTTTAATGCAATCGTTTGCTCATTCATACAGGTGAAATAAATAAATATGGTACGATTGACAGATCCAACGTGACAATACGATACAGCAATAGATGATAATAGACTCCAGATACAATGTAAGCTTTGTGGAAAAAAACTGCTGGGAGGAGGTATCACACGATTAAAGGAGCATCTGGCTCACGTAAAGGGAGAGACAAGAGGGTGTCCCAGTGTACCCAAAGAAGTAAAAGAAAATAACAGAGCTAGTTTACAAGCGGCAAAGGGAAAGAAAAAAGTTGAAGCCGATCGTGATAGAAAAATGTATGAGAGAATCAGGAGGTCAGATCCAGAGTTTACATCAGCTGCACCTGAGGATGATGAGGATGAGGATGAGCAGATAGCGAGAGCTATGAGAGAAGTGCGAGAGAAGCTAGCAAGGCGAGATCGAGGAAGAAGCTGGGTGCTCGGTTCGTTGAGGGCCCATCCATGCCTGCTACCGGTGGTGGATCTAGTCATAGGCCACATGTTGTTGAGGATGATGAGGATGTTGAGCAGATCACGGTTGAGGTCAACATCCGGGAGGGATTATAGGCCGTCTACTAGAGGCCGTACAACAGCCCCCATGGATCCATTCATGTATCGCACTGAAAGCTCCAAAGAAACCAAATTGAGTGCAATCTCACTTACAAAAATGGGGAAGAAGCTTAGAAAATTCATTGCCAAGTTTTTTATATACAAAAATGGGGAAGCAGCAGAGTCGTTGAACTTCAAAAGCATGATTGATACAAGTACAGAAGTTGGTCCAGGAGTTAAAAAGCCTTCTCCATACGAGATATCTGGGCCCTTACTAACAGATGAGTACGATGAGATAACTGCCTATATACAAAGCTTTGAAGATGTATGGGATGAGAGAGGTTGCACAATTATGTGCGATGGATAGACTGGTCCCACAAAAAAGAGTTTGATCAAGTTTTTGGTTTACAGCGATGTCGGAACAGTATTTTTGAAATCAGTTGATGCTTCTAGACACGTAAAGACTGCTGACTACCTCTTTCAACTAATGAATATGGTAGTTCAAGGGGTTGGAGAGCAGCGGGTTGTGCAGGTGGTAACAGACAATGCGACAAATTACAAAGCCGCTAGATTAAAAGTAATGACGAAGAGACGTCACCTGCACTGGACCCCGTGTGCCGCTCATTGCGTGGATCTCATTCTTCAAGATTTAGGAAAGAGAAGCAAGGCACAAGCAACTATTCAGAAGGAAAGAACGATTACTTCCTACCTGAACAACAGTGACAAGCTGGTCAATTTAATGAGAGCCTTCATGAACAATGAGTTGCTCCGACCTGCGATTACACGTTTTGCAACACAGTTCTTAGCCTTACAGAGTTTGGCTAGATATAGGCGTGAGCTGAAAAGCATGGTTTGGTAGGAAGAATGGAATCAACATGAAATAGGACTCCCACGAGCAAAGAGACTAGCTTACACTGAAGTTACTGACCTGATCTATAACACGCAGTTTTGGACAGATGTCGACCACCTGATCGCCATCACTACCCCGTTGGTGCAAGTGTTGAGATTGGTTGATGGTGATGAGAAACCAACGATGGGGTACGTTTATGAGTCAATGGATAAGACAAAATTAGCTATAAAAACTAAATGCCCTACAAAATATAAACGATACTGGGCAATTATCGACAAGAGGTGGGATGCACAATTTCACCAGTACTTGCATGCAGCAGGTATAACATGTTGCACAATTATGTAGTGATTTTTATTTATTTATTCACTATTTTCATATACTGATGAAATTGCTCATATTTGATGTGTAGCACACTACTTGAATCCAGCCTTCCAGTATACGCGACGCTTCGAGCTGAGTGACACTGATGAAGTGTATACCGGTTTGCTCAATGTAATCTAAAGAATGCTCCCTGAGTTGGCAGACCAAGGTCAAGCCATAAGAGATGTGAGTGATCATAGTATCATACCTTATAACTAATAAGTCAAATGTCATGTGATATTATCATCTATTTATTGATATGTGCCTTACTGTGTTTCATCTTTATAGATTGACATGTTTCGCAAGAGACATGGGTCATTTGGGACCCCGTTGGCGCAATCCCAAATTAAACATGACAAACCTGCTGATTGGTGGATGCATTATGGAGGTGATGGTCCGATATTGAGGCGGGTAGCAATGAGGGTATTGTCGTAAAGGTGTTCCTCGTCCAACTGCGAGCAGAATTGGAGCACTTTCTCTCTCATTCATACTAAGACAAGGAATAGACTAACTATGGACCGATTATAAAAGTTAGTCTACTGCCACTACAACATGTGATTAAGGGTCAGGAATATACAGAGGACCAACCGTGGTAAGCAATTACATGAAGTCTTAGATCCTCAATTATATGAAGTCTTACTTACATATTATACTAATTCATCTATCATATTCTACCTTGCAGACAGTGAATATTTTGATCCCATCCAGTTGGATTATATATTCGAGGAGGATGACCCTTTGAATCAATAGATCGAAGAGAGAGAAGAGTCAGTCTTGGATACTGAGAGCACTGAATGGCTGGACAATGTTGAAAGAGTAGCGGAGCAGCAGGCTTTCCAACCACCGAGGCAGAAAAGAAGATTGAATCGTCATTCAGTGGTTGGATCTGATGACGAAACGCAGCCCGGTAGTGATGATGAGAGTGGTGAGGATGATGGTGAAGGGCATGATGGTGGAGGGGACGTTGGCACTAGTGGTGGAGGGGAGGATGCTGGTACCTCTGATCCTTATAGAGATATGACGGCATGGGACGATGGCTCGACACCGTTAACACAGTTCGACACTCCTACATTTAGAATGGGAGGGGTTGAAGGAAGAGGAGCGTCGGAATCATATCAAACACCACCACCACCACAAGGTCCATAAGATGATACGTATATGGGTTATATGACTTCTAACTTCGGAGGATTCAGTTTGCAAAATACCGAAGATTCAGCAACTAGTAACCCATACTACCAGCCACAACAATCCTACCCGGTGCCATATGACTTTGTTGGTCAGATTTTTGAAGGACCGGCCTTTACGTACTACACTGAGCCATATTCGTTACTACAGCCTCAGTTTCAAGGGGGCACATATGATCATGGGTATCAATATGGCCAACATTATAGGCAAAGGCCAGAAAGCTCGCGCACCGATGACGATGATGATCATGAGGGCCAGAACCACCACGAAATTTAATGTGGCTCTAAAGTAAGTTTTTCATATACAATTAAATTTATTTTTATCAATATAGCTATTAATTTTGATAATATATAATTTATTTTTGTCAATATATATTGTAATTTAGTTTATGTGTGGCTGCATCGATCAAATTATGAAATATTATTAATAAAATAGGCATGTGATCAGCTGGGGTTAAGTCACAAAATAGGCATGTGACTTGGGTTAAGTTACAAAATAGGCATGTGACTTATATATTTATCTAAATAATGCATCAAATAAGTAAAAAATAAAATCAAAAATAGTTGAAATAAATATAAAATAAATAAATATAATTTTTCAGATTTTTTTGTGCTATTTTTTCAGATTTTTTGGGGATTTTTTTTTTTTGAATGTATCAAACCGATACATTGAATGTATCGGACGATACGTATCGTCCTGGAGGTCAGGACGATACGTATCGGATTTTCGGTATTTTAACCCATGCTTACCACTCAGGTTCTCTGCAGTTGAATTACTTAAATTTCCCTAGAAAGCTCTCTATTAAAAACCATCGGCCACTTTTATACACAAAATACCACTGCTTCTCCCTGAGAAGAGAAAATAGATCATGAAAATGAGACGAAGATGCCTCCTTTCTTTCTTACGATTTATCTACAAGAAACCAATTTTCTTAAATTTTGACCTTCCCTGCACATTGTTATTGGCCATGCTCTCCTTTGCTTATGCACTTATCATCTACAAAACCGACAAGCCTAGTTGCTGAATCTTGTCCGTTTTACTCCCCTCAATCGGGTCAGTTTTTGTGAGTTTTGTGCTGGTTTGTGTACTTCTCCTGATCGCCATGGAAGACCCTGAGATTGATGGTTTAAGATCCGTTGAAGAAAGAGTGGTCACACCACAGGCAATGCAGCTGATGCAACTAGTGTGGGAGTACGACGAAGAGCTACCTAAATTCGTTGAGCCAGGAGAGAGAAACTATTTTAGTTATTGTTCTTCTTCGTTCTGAATGTAAAACGGTCAGTGGATAATTTGTTGGCTGAAATTTTTTATGGATTTTTTTATTTTTTATTGCGATCAATGTTTCATTTTTCTTTTTTAATAAGAAAAGAGAAGAAAATGAAATTCTTCCACAAAAATAAGCTTTTGAATAGAAAACATGCATAATAAATTCAGGGACAGTGTTATAGGGACGATAGATTTTCTGCAGACAAAGTGTAGGCGGCTGATGTAGCGCGATGCAATTACCTATAAATGCAGTGGGACTCAATTAATGCAGGTGGGTACAGCTAGTCACTTCACGTCACATTAGTCGCTTGTACTTTGCCCTCAACAAATCTGTCCTACGTTTATAATTTTCCTAAATTCAATATTGCTATTAAATATGATACATATGGTCGCATCTATAGGATTACTTTGCCCACTCGGAATCGGTCGATAAAGGTGATCTTCATCACAATGGATCTTGGATGGATCTTGAAATCATGAGCGTACCATCTGACAGGCTTCTTTTTATTCCATGTAGCACAAATCTCCAAGAAGTTGCCCTAAAATCATATGCCACATATCATGCTCAAATATAATTTTAGGACCATTTTTTTGATATCTTTGATATGTTAAGAAAATACTTACTGTCTGATGATAACATAATGTTCTCAAGATCTATTGTATGAAAGTTAGGGTGAAAGCGATCATCTGATTCCAAGTAGTTAATGTGTTTCAAAGGGTTTCGGATGTAGGCACTTTTATTAAATTTGTAGGCGCGAAGAGAAGTACCCTAGGAAATGGATTTGTAGATCCAATTGATGCCATCTCTGTCGGAATTCATTGTTTTTCGGTGTTTGGATTAAGTAATTACACCTAGAAAATATAAAAAGAGTACCATCGATGGTGTACATCTCACACACACAATAAACTTAACTTTCTATTGTGAGGGAGATTCACGAGAGAAAAAAAAAATTAAGAGAGAAATTAAAAAAGAAACGTAGGGAAAGATTATGAGAGAGAGAAATATAAAAAAGTGATATTAGGAGAGAGAAAGAGAAAGGGTAGAGCCATCTTTGGTGTGCACAACACACCAAATAAAAAATTAGAGAGAGAGAGAGAGATTAAGAGAGAGAGAGAGAGACTCAGTGAGAGAGAGAGAGAGACGGTCAGAGAGATAGAGGGGAGAGAGACATCGATAGGGGGAGAGAGAGAGAGAGAGAGAGAGAGAGAGAGAGAGAGAGAGAGATGTGAGAGTGAGAGAGTTCTCACGCAACAAAAGGGGAGAGGGGAGGGAGGCAAAAGATTTCCCATGAAATTCCCCTATTTTAGAGGGATTTATATTTTTCTGATGGAAAAGAAATTTTTTAATTTTCCTATTATTTTCTGTGGCACAACTTTGTTGCCAAACAAGGTAGTTTATAATACTTCATTTCCTTCTCCATGATTTCTTTTTCTTTCCCTCTATCCAAATAGATTCTTAGGGTCTGTTTGGCAATTTTTTGGAAAATATAGAAAATAGATCTGTAGATCAAATGGATTCAATCTCTTTGAAAATTCATAGGAATTCATTATTTTTAGTGTTTGGATTGAATAATTACACATAGAAAATATAAAAGGAGCACCATCAATGGTGTACATCTCTCACATCTAATAAATCTAACTTTCTATTGTTGGGGAGATTCCATGGGAGAGAAAAATTAGGAGAAAGAGAGATTAGGAGAGAGATTTGGGAAGAGAGGCAAAACTTAAGATAGAAATTAAAAGAGAAACTAAAGAGAAATTCGGAGAGATAAAGAAACATCTAAAAAAGATAAAGAGAGATTTCTATAGAGAGACTAGGAAAGAGAAATGAGAGTACCATCTTTGGTGTACATAATACACACCAAATAAAAAGTTAGAGAGAGAATGGAAAAGAGAGAAAGACTCAACGAGGGAGAGAGATTAGAAGAACGGTTAGAGAGCTATGAGAGAGAGCGAGAGTGTGTAATAGTCCCATATCGGATAGGGAAAAGTCTGACCCTAGGTTATATGTGATTGCAGACACTATATGTCATGACGCGTTTTGAGTGGAGATTTAAGCCCATGCCAAAAACAAAACCGGGGCAGGGACCTAAGCCCAGAACCGGATAATATTGTGGCATGTGGGTCAGGGTCTTTACAGAATGGTATCAAAGTCGAGGACGACTCTTCTATAAGGTGGGGGGATTGTAATAGTCTCACATCAGATAAGGAAAAATCCTGACCCTGGGCTATATATGATTGCAGACACTACATGTCATAACGCGTTTTGGTTGGAGACTTCAATAATTTTTTAATTATTAATTATTATTATTATATTTATTATTTATATTATATATTTTTTAATAATTTTATTTTTAAAACTTTTTAATTTCTTTATTTTTATTATTATTTTTTCATTATTTTTTATTTTATTTTATTATTATATATATATATTGTCGGGTCGAGTCAAGTCGTGCCGACCCAACCTAGAAAATACCCAACATGACCTTACAAGACCTCCTAGTCGACTTGAAGGTTGAGTCTGGATGTGTCATGCCTGATCAGACATGACAAGTCAACTTTATATACCAACTCGGTAAAATAACTGGTGGCTCGGGTATCATATGGACCCAACCCATTGACGGTCCTACACACATCCCAAAAATCACCACCCCAAACCAAGTCACTTACCACTCTGGCTGCTTACCTAATACTATAGTGTTATACTATTGCCGAAAGACTCTTTCCGTTTTGACTTTCTCTCTGAAAATGCCATTTTGGTTCTTTTGGCATTTTAAATACCATCGGCTGCTTTTATATACAAAATACCATTGTTTCTCCCTAGGAAGAGAAAATAGATCATCAAAATGAGACGAAGATGCCCCCTTTCTTTCTTACAATTTATCCATAAGAAACCCAATTTCTTAAATTTTGATCTTCCATGCACATTGTTATTGGCCATGCTCTCCTTTGCTTATGCACTAATCATCTACAAAACCGGCAAGCCTAGTTCCCGAATCTTCTCCATTTTATTTGCCTCAATCGGGTCGGTTTTTGTGAGTTTTGTGCTGGTTTGTGTACTTCTCCTGACCGTCGTGGAAGACCCTGAGATGGATGGTTTAAGATCCGTTGAAGAAAGAGTGGCCACACCACAGGCAATGCAGCCGATGCAACTAGTGTGGGAGTACGACGAAGAGCTACCTAAATTCGTTGAGCCAGGGGAGAGAAACTATTTTAGTTATTCTTCTTCTTCCTTCTGAAAGAAACTATTTTAGTTATTCTTCTTCTTCCTTCCGAATGTAAAACGGTCAGTTGGTTGGCTGAAATTTTTTATGAAATTTTTTTTATTGCAATCAATGTTTCATTTTTATTTTTTAATAAGAAAAGAGAAAAACATGAAATTCTTCCATAAAAATAAGCTTTTGAGTAGAAAGCATGCATAATAAATTCGCAGGCGACTGATGTAGCGCGACGCGATTGGCTGCAAATGCAGTGGTGCTCAATTAATGTAGGTGGGTTTAGCCAATCGCTTCGCGCCACATCAGCCGCCTGCACTTTGCCCTCAACAAATTTGTCCTACGTTTATAATTTTCCTAAATTCAGTATTGCTATTAAATATGATACATATATTCGCGTCTACAGGATTACTTTGCCTTTCTCGGAATCAGATGATAGAGGTGATCTTCATCACAGTGGATCTTGAGACCATGAGTACCATCTGACAGGCTTCTTTTTATTCCATGTGGCACAAATCTCTAAGAAGTGGCCCTAAAATCATATGCCTCACATATCATGCTCAAATATAATTTTAGGACCATTTTTTTGAGATCTTTGACATGTTAAGAAAAAACTTTCTGTCTGATGATAACATAACGTTCTCAAGATCTATTATATGGAAGTTAGGGTGAAAGCTATCATCTAATTCCAAGTAGTTAATGGGTTTCAAAGGGTTTTGGATGTAAGCACTTTCACTAAATCTGTAGGCATGAAGAGAGGTACCCTAGGAAGTATATGTAGATCCAATTGTTTCCATCTCTTTTGGAATTTATTGTTTTTCGGTGTTTGGATTGAGTAACTACACCTAAAAAATATAAAAGGAGCACTATCGATGGTGTATATCTCACACACCTAATAAATTCAATTTTATATTGTAAGTGAGATTCCACGAGAGAAAAAAAAATTAGGAGAGAAAAAGAGAGAGATTAGGAGAGAGATTTGGGGAGAGGGAGAAATTAAGAGAGAAATTGAGAGAGAAAGTCGAGAGAGATTCGGAGAGAAAGAAATCTAGAAAAGATAGATTAAGAGAGATAAAGAGAAAGGGAAGAGCCATCTTTAGTGTGCATAACACACCAAAAAAAATTAAAGAGAGAGAATGGAGAAGAGAGAGAGAGAGAGAGAGAGAGAGAGAGAGAGAGAGAGAGTTCTTCGGTAACAAAAGAGGGTAAGGGAGGGAGGCAAAAGATTTCTGATAAAATCCCCCTATTTTAGAGGGATTTATTTTTTTCCAATGGAAAAGAAAATTTTAAAATTTTCTATTATTTCCAATGCCACAACTTTGTTGCCAAACAAAGTATTTTATAATTCTTCATTTCTTTTTCTATGATATCTTTTCCTTTCCTCCTATCCAAACAGATTCTTTAGGTCTATTTGGTAATTTTCCGGAAAACATAGGAAATAAATTTGTAGATCCAATGGATTCCATCTCTTTGAGAATTCATAGGAATTCATTTTCCGGTATTTTGATTGATTAATTACACATAGAAAATATAAAATGAGCACCATTGATATGTGTTCATCTCTCACACTCAATAAATCTAACTTTCTATTGTGGGAGAGATTCTATGAGGGAGAAAAAGTAAGAGAAAGAAAGAGAGATTTAGGATGAGAGACAAAACTTAAGAGAGATATTAAAAGAAAAACTAAAGAGAGATTAGGAGAGAGATTCGGAAAGAGAAAGAAATATCTAAAAAAGATTGATTAAAAGAGAGAGATTCTGATAGAGACTAAGAAAGTGAAATGAGAGCACCATTTTTAGTGTACACAATACACACCAAATAAAAAATTAGATAGAGAATGAAAAAGAGAGAAAAACTCAACGAGAGAGAGAGATTAGAACAGTTAGAGAGAGCTAGGAGAGAGAGAGAGAGGAGTGAGAGAGAGACTCGATGAGAGAGAAAGTGAGAGAGAGAGAGTTTTTTAAAATTATTATTTATTATTTTTTAATTTTTAATTTTTTAATTTATATGTTTTCTTTTTTCTCATTTTTTTAAATTTAATTTTTATTTTATTAGTCATTATTTTATTTTTATTATTTCTATTTTTAATTAATTAATTATTTGTTATTATTATTTATTTCTTATTTATATTTATTTATTATTTATTATTTATTTTTTAATTTCTTTAGTTTTTATAATTTTTATTTTATATATTTTGTCGGGTAGGGTCTAGTCGTGCCGACCCAACCGAGAAAATACCCAACACGACTTGAAAAGACCTCCTGGTCGACCCGACTCACTCGAAGGTTGGGTCGGATGTCTCATGCCCGACCGGACCTGACAAGTCAACTTTATATACCGACTCGGTAAAATAACTGGTGGCTTGGGTATCATCTCGACCCGACCCATTGACGGTCCTACACACATCCCAAAAATCACCAACCCAAACCAAGTCAGTTACCACTCTGGCTGACTACCTAATACTATATTGCTATACTATTGCCGGAAGACTCTTTCCGTTCTCTCTCTTTCTCTCTCTCTCTCTCCCTTATTGAATTAAAATGGCATGTTGGCTCTCTGCAGTCGAACTACTTAAATTTCCCTAAAAATCTCTCTATTAAAAATCATCGGCCACTTTTATATACAAAATACCACTGCTTCTCCCTAAGAAGAGAAAATAGATCATGAAAATGAGACGAAGATGCCTCCTTTCTTTCTTACGATTTATCTACAAGAAACCAAATTTCTTAAATTTTGACCTTCCCTGCACATTGTTATTGGCCATGCTCTCCTTTGCTTATGCACTTATCATCTACAAAACCTTGCCGAATCTTGTCCATTTTATTCGCCTCAATCGGGTTGGTTTTTGTGAGTTTTGTTTGTGAACTTCTCCTGATCACCATGGAAGACCTTGAAATGGATGGTTTAAGATCAGTTGAAGAAAGAGTGGTCACACCACAGCCAATGCAGTCGATGCAACTAGTGTGAGTACGACGAAGAGCAACATAAATTCGTTGAGCTAGGAGAGAGAAACTATTTTAGTTATTCTTCTTCGTTCCGAATGTAAAACGGTCAGTGGAGAATTGGTTGGCTGCTGAAATTTTTATGGATTTTTTTTTTTAATTGCGATCAATGTTTCATTTTTATTTTTTAATAAGAAAAGAGAAGAAAATGAAATTCTTCCATAAAAATAAGCTTTTGAGTATAAAACATGCATAACAAATTCAGGGACAGTGTTCTAGGGACCACAGATTTTGTGCAGACAAAGTGCAGGCGGCTGATATAGCGTGACACAATTGGCTGCAAATGTGGTGGGGCTCAACTAATACAGGTGGGTGCAGCCAGTCACTTCACTCCACGTCTGCCGCCTGCACTTTGCCCTCAAAAAATCTGTCCTACATTTATAATTTTCCTGAATTCAGTATGGCATTAAATATAATATATATGTTCGCGTCTACAAGATTACTTAGCCCACTCGAAATCAGACGATAGAGGTGATCTTCATCACAGTGGATCTTGGATGGATCTTGAGACCATGAGCGTACCATCTGAGAATCTTCTTTTTATTCCATGTGGCACAAATCTCTAAGAAGTTGCCCTAACATCATATGGCACATATCATGCTCAAATATAATTTTAGTACCATTTTTTTGAGATCTTTGACATGTTAAGAAAAAACATACTATCTGAAGATAACATAATGTTCTCAAGATCTATTGTATGGAAGTTAGGGTGAAAGCGATCATCTGATTCCTAGTAGTTAATGGGTTTCAAAGGGTTTCACATGTAAGCGCTTTCACTAAATCTGTAGGCGCGAAGAGAGGTACCCTAGGAAATGGATTAGTAGATCCAATTAATTCCATCTCTTTCGGAATTCATAGGAATTTATTATTTTCCAGTGTTTTGATTGAGTAATTACACCTAGAAAATATAAAAGGAGCATCATCGATAGTGTACATCTCACACACCCAATAAATTCAACTTTCTATTGTGAGGGGGATTCAGAGAAAAAAAAAATTAGGAGAGAAAAAAAGTGAGATTTGAGAGAAAAAAAATTAGGAGAGAAAAAAAGAGAGATTAGGAGAGAGATTTGAGGAGAGAAACAGAAATTAAAAGAGAAAGGTAGAGAGATATTATGAGAGAGAGAGAGAGGTTTGGTGAGAGAAAGAATAAAAGAAAGATAGATTAGGAGAGAGAAAGAGAAAAGGGATAGCGGTCTTTATTGTGCATAACACACCAAATAAAAAATTAGACAAAGAGGGAGAATGGAGAAGAGAGAGAGAGAGAGAGAGAGAGAGAGAGAGAGATGTGAGAGTGAGAGACAGTTCTCAGCCAACAAAAAGAGGGGAGGGGAAGCAAAAGATTTCCGATGAATTCCCCTATTTTAGAGGGATTTATCATTTTTCAATGGAAAAGAAAATTTTAATTTTTTCTATTATTTTCAGTGGCACAACTTTGTTGCCAAACAAGGTATTTTATAATTCTTCATTTTCTTTTCTATGATTTCTTTTCCTTTCCCCCTATCCAAACAGATTCTTAGGGTCTGTTTGGTAATTTTTTGGAAAACATAGGATATAGATTTGTAGATCCAATGGATTCCATCTCTTTGAGAATTTGTAGGAGTTCATTGTTTTCCGGTGTTTGGATTGAGTAATTACACATAGGGCTTGTTTGGATAAAAACACGGGAAATGTGGGAAAGTAAAACAATATTCCTATATTTTTTCATGGGTACCTAAGTTGTAGGAAACCATGTGATTCCTTTATTTCCTTTTATTTTTCAATGTTTGGATAACCACATTGCTAGCTAGGAACACGCAGGATTAACCAAATCCTGTGTTTGGATACATTTGCAGAAAATTGTGGAAAATAACATATCTTAACAAAAAAAATAGCCATAATACCACAAAAAATCATCCAAACTAGAAAACAACATCTACAATATCATAAAAATGACCAAAAAATTATATATATATTAATTTTTTTTTTCCTCTTTACATATCTTAGTGAATTGCTTTAGTGGTTGATTTAGTACTTTGTGAAGTTTAAGTTTTAGGTTCAAACCTTGTTATGTGTAATAAATTATTGATTTTTTAAATTAATTATACTAGAGCATATACACCATATATGTGAGTATATAACTCTACAACATAATAGAGCCACTTGTGAGAGAAATCTCTCCAAAAACAAGTTCGTGCAACACCTAAATATATGGAGGGGAGCTTAAAAATTGGCCAAAATTGTAGGATTTAGTTAAAAAAAAAATCAAAGAAAAAATATTTGTTATGAAATAAATACCATCAAAAAAATTGTTTGAAGATTTTTTATAATTTTGGGTGGTTAAGATAATTGGAGGGATAGTAATCTATTGATAAAAATTAGGACCCCTAAAGCTTAGTAACAAATTTTTAGAAAGTTTGGATGGTCATTTGACCACCGAAGTCATAACGTGGCTCTGCATTTTTGGGGATGTGTGCCATATATAATCAACATCAGACCGTCTGATAGGGGTGTTATGATCTTAAGATCTATAATGAGGAAGATTGAAAAAAAAACAATCTCCATCGTCTGATTCAAATCAGTCAATGGTTTTTGTCTGTGAAAAAATTGTGTGTGTGGTATTACTAAATGGGTGAGAAGAGTCGTACGGATGAGGGGTCCAAAGGTCGGAAGATAGAAAATTGAGAGACCCCCTCAGTATTTGTTCTCGGCAATCCATTTGCCGTATATGAGTTTTCCCTTATTTCTCATTATTTCCCTTGAAACCAGACCTATAGAAAAATAAAAGGAGTACCATCGATGGTATACATATCTCACACCTAATAAATTCAATTTTCTATTGTGGGAGATATTTCATAAGAGAAAAATTAGGAGAAAGAGAGATTAGGAGAGAGATTTGGGAAGAGAGACAAAACTTAAAGAGAGAAAGTGATATCTAAAAAAGAGAGATTAGGAGAGAGAGAGATTCTGATAGAGATACTATGAAAGAGAAATGAGAGCATCATCTTTAGTATACACGATACACACCAAATAAAAAATTAGAGAGAGAAAGGAAAAGAGATAGAAGAGAGAGAGAGAGACCCGATGAGAGAAAGTGATTCGAAGAGAGAGAGAGAGAGAGAAAGAGGGAGATTTTTTAATTATTTATTATTTTATTATTTTGTAATTATTTTTATTTATTATTTATTATTTATTAATTTATATTATTTATTATTGTTATATTATTTACTATTTTTTTATTTTTTTATTATTTTTATTATTATTATTATTATTTATATTTTATTAATTTTATTTATATTTTAAAATTTAAAATTTTATAATTTTATAATTTATTATTATTATTATTATTATTATATTATTTTTATTTTTATTATCTTATTATTTTATATATTTTGTGGGGTCGGGTCGAGTCGTGCCGACCCAACCCAGAAAATACCCAACACTACCAGACAAGACCTCTTGGTCAACTCGACTCGAAGGCAGGTCGGATGTCTCATGCCCGACCGGATCTGAGTAGTCAACCATATATACCGACTCAGTAAAATAATTGGTGGCTCGGGTATCATGTCAACCCGACCTATTGACAGTCCTACACACATCCCAAAAATCATCACCCCAAACCAAGTCACTTACCACTCTGGCTGCTTACATAATACTATAGTGCTATACTATTGCCGGAAGACTCTGTCCGTTTTGACTCTCTCTCTCTCCTTGATTGAATTAAAATGGCATTTTGGTTCTCTGCAGTTGAATTACTTAAATTTCCCTAGAAATATCTCTATTAAATACCATCAGCCACATTTATATACAAAATACCACTGTTTCTCTATGAGAAGAGAAAATAAACATCAAAATGAGACGAAGATGCCTCATTTCTTTCATACGATTTATCTACAAGAAACCCAATTTCTTAAATTTTGACCTTCCCTGCATATTGTTATTGGCCATGCTCTCCTTTGCTTATGCACTTGTCATCTAAAAAATTGGTATGCCTGATTGCCGACTCTTGTCCGTTTTATTCACCTCAATCGGGTCGGTTTTAGTGAGTTTTGTGCTGGTTTGTGTACTTCTCCTGATCGCCGTGGAAGACCCTGAGATAGATGGTTTAAGATCCGTTGAAGAAAGAGTGGTCACACCACAGCCAATGCAGTCGATGCAACTAGGGTGTGAGTACGACGAAGAGCTACCTAAATTCATTGAGCTAGGAAAGAGAAACTATTTTAGTTATTCTTCTTCGTTCCAAATGTAAAACGGGCAGTAGATAATTGGTTGGCTGAAATTTTTTGTGGATTTTATTTATTTTATTTTTTTTATTTTATTGTGATCAATATTTCATTTTTCTTTTTCAATAAGAAAAGAGAAGAAAATAAAATTCTTCCATAAAAATAAGCTTTTGAATAGAAAACAAGCATAATAAATTCAGGGAAAGTGTTATAGGGACGACAGATTTTGTACAGACAAAGTACAGGCGGCTGATGTAACGCGACACAATTGACTGCAAATGCAGTGGGGCTCAATTAATGCAGGCGGGTGCAGCCAATCACTTTGCGCCACGTTTGCCGCCTGCACTTTGCCCCCAACAAATCTATCCTACATTTATAATTTTCTGAAACTCAGTATTGCTATTAAATATGATACATATGTTCGTGTCTACAAGATTACTTTACCCGTTCGGAATCAGACGATAGAGGCGATCTTCATCATAGTGGATTTGGATGAATCTTGAGACCATGAGCATACCATTTGACAGGTTTCTTTTTATTCCATGTGGCACAAATCTCCAAGAAGTGGCCTTAAAATCATATGGCACATATCATGCTCAGATATAATTTTAGGACCAATTTTTTGAGATCTTTGACATGTTAAGAAAAAACTTATTGTCTGATGATAACATTATGTTCTCAAGATCTACTGTATTGAAGTTAGGGTGAAAGCGATTATCTGATTCCAAGTAGTTAATGGGTTTCAAAGGGTTTTGGATGTAGGCACTTTCACGAAATTTGTAGGTGCGAAGAGAGGTACTCTAAGAAATGGATTTGTAGATCCAATTGATTCTCTTTCTTTCAGAATTCATAAGAATTCATTGTTTTTCGGTGTTTGGATTGAATAATTACACCTAAAAAATATAAAATGAACACCATCGATTGTGTACATCTCACACACCCAATAAATCTAACTTTCTATTGTGAGGAAAATTTCATGAGAGAAATAAAAATTGGGAGAGAAAAAGAGAGATTAGGAGAAAGAGATATAGGGAGAGACATAAATTAAAGAGAAACGCAAAGAGAGATTCGGGGAGAGAGAAATCTAAAAAAAAGAGATTAGGAGAGAGAAAGTAAAATTAAGAGAGATATTAAAAAGAAACGTAGAGAAAGATTATAAGAGAGAGATTCGGGGAGAGAAAGAAATCTAAAAAGAGAGATTGTCAACACACACCAAATAAAAAATTAGAGAGAGAGAGAGAATGGTGAAGAGAGACAGTGGAGAGCAAGAGAGACTCGGTGAGTGAGAGAGAGAGAGAGAGATGTGAGAGAGAGACAGTTCTCAGGTAACAAAAAGAGGAGAGGAGAGGAGAGGAGAGGAGAGGGGAGGGGAGGGAGGCAAAAGATTTTCGATGAAATCCCTATTTTAGAGTGATTTATCTTTTTCAATGGAATTTTTAAAAAAAAATTTCTATTATTTCCCGTGGCACAACTTTGTTGCCACACAAGATATTTTATAATTCGTTCTTTCCTTTTTCATGATTTCTTTTATTTTCCCTTATCCAAACAGATTCTTAGGAGAGAGATTTTGATAGAGACTATGAAAGAGAAATGGGAGCACCATCTTTGGTGTACACAATACACCAGAGAGAGAGATTAGGAGAACATTTAGAGCGAGCTAGCAGAGAGTGAGAGAGAGAGAGAGATATGAGAGAGAGAGAAAATCAGTGAGAGAGAGATTCGAAGAGAGAGAGAGAGAGAGAAAATCAGTGAGAGAGAGATTCGAAGAGAGAGAGAGAGAGAGAGAGAGAGAGAGATTTTTTAATTTTTTATTATTTTTATTTATTATATTTTAAAATTTAAATTATTATTTTAAATTTTTAAATTTATATTTTATATTTTTTCTTATTTTTGTATTATTTATTTTTATTTTTTTATTTTTGTATTATTTATTATTTATTATTATTTATGATTATTTTTATTTTTAATTTTTTAATTTTTATTATTTATTTTATTTATTTATTTATTTTTACTTTATTTATTTTATCTTTTTTTATTTTTTTATTTAAATTTTTTTATTTTTTTTTTATAATTATTTTTTTGATAGTTTATTTTATTTCAATTTAATCATAAAAAAAAGGATAGAGCAAGTGAAAGATAAAGGAGAGAGAGAAAGAGAGAAATTGAGAATAGCAAAAGATTTTCGATGAAATCTTCCTATTTTAGAGAGATTTGTCTCTTTTCAATGGAAATTTTTTTTTTTAAATTTTCCTAATATTTTCGGTAGCACAATTTTATTGTCAAACATAAGAAATTAATATATTTCCTTTCCTTTCTCATAATTTCTTTTTCTTTTCCCCATCCAAACAGACCCTTAAGTGTAAACATTAGGCTATTATTATTTCCATACGTCCGAAAGGTAGACATAATCACTGACTACAATCAATGAGACAATTGAAATTGTTTTTTGTCCCGATCTGTTTGGTACAACAAATCTTGAGAGTGTATTGGCTAGCAGTAGAAAGTCAACTTGTCACCCATCACAAAAGTTATTTCTAGCTCAAAACTTTTAGGATGTGTGCCACTTGAAATAAAATTATATCTCCCACGATAACACTTTTGATTTGATGATCTATTGTGCGGAGGAGAAAAAATGATTATGATCCACTGATTTGAAGAAATTTCACATGAGTGCGCTACCTTTTAAAAAAGTGCTGGTATCCTAAACAATAATGTCCATGCACAGTGCTATAATATGGTCTTTGAAGATGCTTCCTATGTGAAGATCGAAGCATGTAAAGGTTTTTTAGATAAAAAAGAGAGAGAGAGAGAGAGAGGCCATTCTGCTGGTTGAATTGCAAAGAGGGCAATAATAGCTCAATTTTTACCCTCACGTGGAGCACTTCTTCTATCAACCCAAGTAATCTAATTAGCTGCCATTAGAGTTGGAAAAAACAAAAGTAATCTAATTAGCTGCCATGAGAGTTGGAAAAAACAACTGAAAAACTGAATCAATGAAACCGAACCGAAAAAAATCGATTCGCAACGGATCTCAAACCAAAAGACTGAACCCGATTTTGAATTGGTTCGGTTTCGATTTTGGGTGTCAAAACCAAAAACCGGTTGAGTAGGGAGGCAAAAGAGACCTTAAAATCGACAAAAAATCTTTAAAAAAAAATAAAAATAAATTAGAAAAAACCAAAAATCGAACAAAAGTACCAACCAAAACTGGACCGGTTCTATTCTGTTTTAGCTTCCATATGTGCAGATTTTGTTTAACCGAAACCAAAATATATATCGATATATTTCAGTTTGAGTTCGGTTTTGGCCATGCCGGCATTGAAACCGAAAAATGGGTTTCAATTCTGGTTTACCGAACTTCCACCCCTATCTGCCATCACTGACACGCTTCATTGAACACAAATAGAGACTTCGAACCATCTAATCAATGCTGTTTAATTTTACCAGTTAAAAAATAGAGTTACTCTACAATGGATACCCACTCATTATATTTGCGACTTCTAATGCATGGAAGTCTGTGTATGCCAGACATTCAGACAGACATGTAGACCTATTTTACCGCTCATGAAGTCTGTGTATGCATGTGTGTGCATAGATTGAACATTTCAAATGAGTGTAATTTTTGAGGTCACAATGAAACGAGGATAAGATCCTCGTGGTCTAAACTCTGAACTCTTAAAACACAAATCATTAACACTTGCAAATCTTTTGAAAACCAAAGTTTGTTAATGATCATTGTGACGAATGTCATAAAAATTTATACCGGTATGCCTAATTAGAAAATTGCAAACCCCAGGCAATTTTGTGCAGGCGGTTGACGTGTGACTGGCTGCACCAACTGTCATTGCTTGGGCCCCAATTGCGTGGCCTGCACTTTGTGTACACAAAACCTTTCGGACACAATATTTTTTATTTATGATATATAAAACTAGGTTTGACCTCATGTGGACTATCAGATTTGGAGAGCTTAAAGGTGCTCCTAAGGCAATCTAATAGACTCCTAAATCCAAATCATAGATGGTTCAGAGAGACCCTCTAAACTTGTAATGTACAGAAATGCCCTCGTAAATGGTCGGCACCAGTGCATGGAGACGTTACAGGAGAATGACAGAAATGTCCTCGTAAATGTAATGAAATGACGGAAATACCCCTGAAAAGTGTGTTGTTGTGCGTTCTCATGCAGAGCATGAGTTCCTATATTTTGGGCCGTTTAAAATTGGTTCCATGTTTGAGTAATAAGGATTAGATTGAGAGAGGCTACCGCGAGATATCCAAAACAAAGTGAACCAACTAAATGGCAATCACAACCGTCTGTCTATTAAATTAACTTTATCAACCATTGCGCCTACAATTCCTGGTTGTGCTGCGCAATTTCATATAGCATCTTTGTTTTTTTTTGATGAATAATTTCATATAGCATCTCGAAGTTTATAAGGCATCGTATGGCAACGACCCTTGGTGGCGTGGGGCGGCTCCTCGTCGCAGAGCCTGTTTGGTAAAGCGCGCTCTAAACCTTGTCGTAGAGCGGTGGACGCCAAAGTGCACACTACCCGGGAGCGGATCGTAGCACTCCGCCAAGTTGTAACTTGTGGGGAGTATCAACTTTTTCTGAAGGGACCAAAACTGTCCTCTTATATTTTTGAAATCTACTTTGCAATCCCATGCACCAAAGCTCCTCTTCTCCAGCGACGTCCCAAAGCTCTTCTTCTCCAGCCCCGCTCGTCTTCTCCAGCCCCATTCATTTGATTATCGAGCTTAGAAATGGAGGGGGTGACTTGATCTAGGAGTTTGAAGGTGCGTTTTCAATTTTTCATTCGATTTTCCTGTTGGTGGTTTAACTTAATGGTCCGTTTTCAATTTTGCACGAACTATTGCTTAATCAAACTCATATCAGAGCATTTTTTTCGTTCAATCCGTGCTCTAACAGAGAAATTTTGGCTTTTCCAATATATTTTTCCCATTCGAGTTCTTCGTGGGGGTTTTGCTGTTTTATGTGGCTTATTTTAGCTAGGTATGAGTTTTATAAGATGCTATTTTAATTTTAGCTAGGGATGGTTATCTTCATCATCAATTTTTGTAGCTTCTAATGCTTTTATAATATGCTCTTTTAATCTTAAGATGAGCTTATTGTTTCTAATCTTACAGATTTTTTGTCTTTTGCATTGGTTGGAGTTGGAGGTCGTCGACGATCGGGTGAATTAGGGTAAGCTCTCTCTAACTCTAACTAACTAGTATGATTTTGAGCTTAAATGTTCTAAATATTTATTAGAATGCTTAATGTGTTTGATGAAATGCCACACTGACATGTTGAAGTTCAGAGTTTTGGTGTTGTTATTTTCGATTTGTCCATGCACTATCAGTTTGTAATGAGTTGTTCGGTAAACGTAGACAACCCCTGATATAGGACACCAGTTATTTGTCCTTGGAACGGAGGGAAGCTAGAAATTCCAATGAGTTTTGCTTTTGTTGCAGGCCTGCCATTTCAGAACCCAACTCCAGCAGTGAGTATTGACTAGAAGTGCCATGTCTCCAATGTTTTCATTTAATGTTACACACATGTTCTAAAAGGCTTTAAACAAAATGGTGTTGAATATACAAAATAAAAACATTGAATGCTATTTCTATTTAAATAATTCTTATATACGTGCCTCTTAGCTATTATGAAACTGGTATTCTTTTGGAATATATCCATATTTCTACTGTATATAGGCAACGATCTTTAAACTATTGCATACATGCAAACTTGTAGGGGACAGTTATTAAGCTTGAAATTTGTAGCCTTCTACTGCATGATCAGTCTGTGGGTATTTATGATTTGAAAGCGGTCAATGAAGCATTATTGTAAAAATTGTCGTGAATAGCGAGGGAGGACTATAGGAGCTTATGGAGGTCTATGATAGATGACAGTTGTGGGACATCAACATGTGTTGGGTTAGGGGGTTGGCATGTGTCTCTTGGGTCTTTTTTTTGTTCCACAATCCTTAATTTAGACCCTATATTATTATGTCTTCTCTCATCACCTGACTGATCCTGTAGTTCTGATTGGCTGTGGAACCACCCCATAACGGCTAGCATAATACTTTTATTTTGCTATCTGTTCTGCTTTCAACTGTATCCGGATTTTCATTTTTCAGACTTTGCAAAAAAAATTCCTTTTTTTTCTTTTGCTACAGGGGTTAATTCACTGTGTTTCACCATATCAATCTTCAATTCTCTCTAGTAATTTGACATATTGTGATAAATAAAAGAAAATTAATGTCTTTGATAGCTCAAAGTGTACGCATGTCGTATCTTATTGAGAAAGCCGTGCAATTTGAACCTGTGGGAAGTGGGATGCTCTTGATTTGTTCCAGTTCTGATTCTAATCCTGAAATGGGATTCTCAAGTGAGGCTTATGATGAGTAGTGAAATATGGTGATATTTCACCCTCAAAGGCCTATATTTAGCCATCCAATGAAAGCTATTTAATGAGACTTGTGAAGTTTTATGAGTTTCAGATAAAATTGGTCATTAGATGCACTAAGGAGCATAAAAGAGTGCAAATTCAACAAACACTAGAACAGTGAAACAAAAGGACAAGCTGGACTTGAACTGGATGTATTGATTAATCGACCCCCTAAGGTCGATGCATCGACATAACAAAGGAGATTTTAACTTAAATATCAAACTTATATCTGGTCGATTGATCGACCACTTAAGTCGATCAATCGACTAATCCAAAACTCAAATTTCGAAACATAAAGATATTTAAAGATAAATATGAGGATTCGGGGGGGATTTCCTCCGGGTTTTTTGGATGGTTGCTTTTAGGGCTTTTGAGTTTTGGAGGGCATTGAGTCTAGGAGGAG
This sequence comes from Chloranthus sessilifolius, assembly GCA_021018995.1. Classification (NCBI taxonomy): domain Eukaryota; kingdom Viridiplantae; phylum Streptophyta; class Magnoliopsida; order Chloranthales; family Chloranthaceae; genus Chloranthus; species Chloranthus sessilifolius. The sequence continues at coordinate 74,929,022 of CM037589.1, forward strand.
TTTTTCAGTTTTTCTATTATTCATTTTTCTTTGAGCTTGAAGATTTAGACTAGTTTTCATTTTTCATTTTATGCACTTGTGAAGAAAGATTGTACCAGGTTAGATTAAAGCTTTTGTCAATTTTGTTGAAGCTCTTTACGGTATTTTAATGTCATCTTTAATTTCTATCTTTTTTTGTCATTTATTTCTATCATGTGTGACTAGTTTCATTAAGGATGAGGATCTGATGAACCCCATCCGAGGTATTCATTCATAATAATACAAATCTACTGGTTGAGATGTGAGATTGCTTTAATGACCTTGATGTTATTATCGATATGGATATAATCCGATTGTAATTTGAGATCTAGGAGCTAATCATGCCCTATGATTTCAGATCTGTAATAGTGATTCTAATCTCATTACTGCCTTCTCAGGATGAAGTTCTACTGCTATCTGAGGTGTGAATGTTAATCATACACTTATGAGATATTAATCATACATTTTCGTGATATTAGATCGGTAGTATAAAATTTACCAAGAGATTAAGTTCTGAATATTATCTGAGGTATGAGTGTTAACCACACACTCATGAGATGTTAATCATACATCTTCGTGATCTCAGATTTGCGATTTAGAACTCATGTATGTTCGGGTCCCGTGCTTGCACATAGACATCTTTTGTGAATCTCATATCTTAATCATAGATTTTTATTGCATGAATGATGAACCTACGATGGGAGGATTTAGTATCCTAATCCTTATCTTTCATTATCTGTTTGAATTTCAATTTGTTGTTTAGTGTTTATCTCATCCATCAAACTCTCAGAATCTTTAAATTAGTTTAAATACTGTGCTAGATATGTGGAGATTCCTTTAATTATATGCTATTTCTTTTTTGCTTAATTTTCTAACCAATCCTCGTGGGAATGATCTCGTACTCTGCACCCACTGACTACATTACGATTCGTGCACTGGCGAATAAAACAAGATAAAAATCACAACAACTTACATGATTTAGTCATGGTTTGCAGTCATGAATATAGCTAATGGTAGGCTACAAGCTCTAACAATTTCGTGAAGAAACTCGGAATAAACTAAAATCATAATCTACCTCGGTTTGACACACCCTATCTACGAATCATAGGCATAAAATAACTCAAATAATTTAAGCAAAGTATATGAAAACCATTGTTTAAATTACCTAAACTAGACTACAAGTACTAACATAGATAAGCATATTGAAATCAAACTACTTTACCTCTACAAGATGAATAAAGAAGAAAGAGATCAAAGTAATGATAGAACCTGGTTTATTTGCATAAATCCACAATCAAACAATTATATTCACTAAAAACAAATCCATATTACAAACTAAAAAGTTAAATGATAGAACCTAATTAATGCAATTTTCTATTTCAGTATGAAATCACTAAACAACACTAATAACACTAACTATACAAAGGAGGGTAAGGCTAAAATTCATTGGCTAAGGGTCAAAAGTAAACTGGTTTATCAAACAAAGTTTTATTTTTCATTTTGGCTCAAAATTGGGTACTAAAATGGATATTAACAAGGTGGGTCATTTAAAATTTTAAATTGCCCAAAGATGGATTTAAATCATATCCTTGGTTTCATGAATACTTACTTCAAAGCTTTGAATTTAAATTACAAAACTTCTTGTGAAAATTGACTTATTTATCTCATTTATGAAACAAAACAAAAAAACATATGAGGTCTACGAAGAATTCTGATTTTCAAAGAAAAGCAAGAGTGATATGTATATAAATTCTCTAAAAAGGAATAGCTAGAGGCTCAAATCTCTCATGGTATAGCCTATTCAAGAATTTAGGGTTCATACTTCAACTAAATCCTTCAATTTTCAACTCAAATGGTAATGAATGTGCAAAGGATTGTACTAGATCTATGCTTCTCAATTATTTCAAATTTCAGCACAATTTACCAAAAATTAACTCATTTAACTTCAAAACAAATTTTCAATTTCAACTGATTTTGAAATAAACATGGTTAAATTTCTGTTTTCAAATCATATTTGAGTCAAATTCAATGTTCAAAAACAATTTAAAATTCTCAGAAATTTTTTAAAAAGAAATGTCAGACAAATTTCATTTGAAACAGGTTTTCAATTCAAAACACTAAATTTTCTGCAAAAACAGCTATGCAGCTCACTCAACACAGCTCAATCCTTACCCCCCCCCCCCCCCACCAAAAAAAAAAAGAAAAACAAAGAAAAATAACCCTATAGGAATATATGTGAATCCAAAACAACAGTGAATCCAAAAGAATATACGTGAAATGTATATTCTCTCGTTGAATTTGCACAATGAATGAAGGCAATGGGGATTGACACCCCCAAACCTACATGTTAGTACATAGCAAATCTAGAAAGAAAAGTAATCAAGCATGGAAAAATGAATGTGCACAGTGATAACAAAAAGAAACTTTCCATTCCTTCATCCAAAGCAATTACATATGCATAGAGATTTCAGAAGAGCATAAAGTACAAAATTAATTCCTAGGAAAGAAAAAAAAAACAGACACATGGGAGACTGGGTTAAGGGAAAGACAGACACATGGCTACTCAGGACTCCCCATTATCGAACCTAATATTGTAATGACTACTGTCGTCAGAAATGTCACCATCACTGCTACTGCTGGTATTTACATAAATTTTAGTTTTCTTTCCCTTCCCCATAATTCTTATGGCAACTTTTCTAACAGCTGGTTTCCTTTGTTTCCCAATTTGATTACCCTTCTGTTTCGGTGATGTTTTCTTGGTAGTGGCCTCAAGTTTTGGGACTTCCTTCTTGGTAACATTAGGCTTTGGCGAAGGCTGTTGGGTAGTAGCATGTTGTGTAGGAAGTAGGAACAGTGGGTGTGGCAGTAGGCATTGGAGGAGGTGGTTGGGTTGCTAGAGCAGGCTGCTGAGGGGGGGTTGGTTGTGGAGGACTTCTGCCAATCATTTTCAATAACATTTCTCTCTCTTGGTTCCATCTCTGAAGAGCATCCAGATACTGGAGCTGCTCATTCTTTCTACGGTCTTCCAATTTCAGCAACTGCTCAATAGTTTTAACATGCTCATTTCTCTGCCTATCAGATTCTGCCTTACACTCAGCAATCTTATCTTTCATAGTCTCTCTCTCATCCCCTCTAATCTCAAATTCCCAAATAAAATTGTGGGCCCTAATTCTTATTCTCCCTGGAGATGTTCCTTGTCACATCCATCTTAAATCATCTCCTTCTAGAAGTAGAGGGTACATCAGACTTCCCCTCAAATGGCACAATGACCAAGGCATCAGCTGGATCCACAGCTCTATAAGGCTCAGCAGCAGCCTCACCAATTTCTGTAACGGCAGCCTCAGACACTGCTTCTTTCTCAACTTCAACAGCCTCCTCAATAATTGGATCTGTAGCTCTCTCAAATTCATCTATTTCTTCAACCTCTTCAATTCCAATAGTGTCAGCTGCACTATTTCTCAAAACTGCAGCTTCATCAACATCTGGATGTGGGGTATCTTTATGAGTTGCAAGATGCTCTAATATAGATTTCATCATTGTCCCCATCAGAGCTGCCATAGCTGCTTGTCCTCCCAAAATGGCATCTCCCTTGGAATCCACCCTGCTCTGGCCTACTAATAGCTCTGCCTTCATGAACTGCAGACTGGCTGCTAACCCAAAATCTGTAGAGGTTTGGAATGGAGGCCGGGTGTATGTAGAAGAAGGCTGTGAAGGTGGTGGAATAGGGATGTCCACAGGTGTGGTGAAATGAGGAGGTCTCTTAGGTAAGCTGGTGTCATCGCGAACCTCATAGTGGAAGTCACTAGGTGGATGATGATGACTCAGGGATGGTAGTGCCGGTGGAGTAGATGGTTGGAAGAGAAGTATGGGGTGGCTCAATCTCATTGGTGATTTGATTGAGCAGCTGAGAAGCCAGTACTCATCTCTTCAGAGATCCTAAGATGAGGTAGAGTGGGTGGTGAAGATGTATGCTCTATTGCAGCACTAGTGGTGGTTGTGGGCAAAGGTGAAATGGAATTAATTTCTATACAACACATCCCATTCAACAAATTGACCTTTAATTGTCATTGCGAACTTTGTGTTTGTAGACACACCACCTCCAATAGAGGTAAGATGTCCTTTTCAGTCCTTGTCATGAAGAAAATAGTTTCTCTGTTTATGTGGTACCTAAATTCAATATTATGGTCTGTTTATTTCGGGTTTTTTGACTAGTTTCTAATCTGTTTTATGATATCCAGAAAGATTATAACAGTTATTTTGATAAATTAACTAAATTTTGTGTTGTAAATAGGTATGTGACAACTGATATTCCAAGTGATTTTTTAGTTCTAGTTGGAGACATCAGTTTCCATTTACACAAGGTATTGAGGAGTTTTTTTCTTATTCTTTTTTATTAAGGTATTGAGGAGTTGATACTGTTTATTTAGCTAAAAATTGAATAACAGAATGTTTGTTTGATTCTAAGAAACTTATGAATTCAACTCTCTTTTTCTCTTTTTAATGTCAAAGTATCCCCAGCTTTCACGGAGCGGTCCGAAGAACAAAATCATATACGAGTCATGAGAAGGAGAGTTGAATCGAATAGAAATAGATGGTCTCCCAGGCGGACCTAATGCTTTCGAGCTTGCAGCCAAGTTCTGCTATGGTGTAGCAGTTGATCTAATGGCAGCCAACATCTTGGGCCTGAGATGTGCAACCGAGTATCTTGAAATGACGGAGAACTTGGAAGAAGGCAACTTAATATTCAAAATAGAAGCATTTCTCAGCTATGTAGTCTTATCCTCACGGAGACTCCATTCTAGTTCTAAAATGTTGCGAACAACTCTCTCCATAGGCCGAGAACCTCCAAATCGTTTGGAGATGTAGCGAGTCTATTGCTTGGAAGTCGTGTTCTAATCCTAGAGGGATCTCAGTGAAAAAAAGGCATATGCCTGAGTCTGATTCATAAGATTTCAGTTTCTGCAGATTTTGGGTTTGATTTTATTGCTTAGAAATATGATTTGGGATTTGATAGGCCCATTGATTTTGTTAGGGAATGCAAATTGGCTTGTTTGAACAATTATATTTAAAAATTGGTTGCTCAATGAAAAAAAAGTATATGCCAGCTTGACCCAACCCGCCCAACGGGGTTCAAGGTTACATGTCCGACCCGACACGAAAATATGAATTGACCTGGCATACATCTTATTTTCTTTGATTTTGTATATAAATAAAAATATCGGATTGGGTTGGATCGCCCGAAAGTTTGACATGACCTAATGCATAATAGAAAACCCGACCCGAAGCAATAAAAATATATTTACTTGATTTGAGAATTCACAAGTTCATAACCATATATCTGCAAAAATCCCAAATGAGAGTTCGCAGGTCAAATCTAATTTGCAAAAAATGGGAACGTCTAATTGCAGTATTGAATGGTTTAGATGGTATCATAGCGGTATAACGGTAATATTTTGTAAGTGCAGGGGCGTTGCATGTAATATTTTGTACAGTACCTTTAAATTCACCCACCGAATCATAGGCATACCATCAAACGGTCAGTGTTTTATTTCGTGGCACACATCTTAGAAACCTTAACAACACGTACACGGTCAAAATTAATTTTAAGGTAACTTTTTTGGGTGTGTACCACATGAAATAAAAAGCCAACCGTCTGATGGTGCCACCATGATCTCAAGATCCATTTTTTGTAAGGTTGGGATGATAAACGATCTCCACCGTCTGATTCAATGAAGTCAACTGTTTGATGGTGCCACCATGATCTCGAGATCCATCGTGTGAAAGGTTGGGATGATAAACGATCTCCATCGTTCGATTCAATGCAGTCAACCGTTTGATGGTGCCACAATGATCTCAAGATCCATCGTGTGAAAGGTTGAGATGATACACGGTCTCCATAGTCTGATTCCATGCAGTCAATGCTTTTCAGCATGCTTAAACTCAAAGATTTGGTGGGTGGATTTAAAGATACTCTATTTTATAAGTGCAAGGGCGCCAACTCGTAACCACGTGTAGATGGTGTTTTATAAATACCAAAATGCTAACTATGGGGTTTAGAGTAAATAGCGATACCTCGGGGTTTGTTTTTTATAATATCATCATAACTTAGGGGGTATTTGCAAAAAACCCTAATATAAATCACTATTTAAAAGTATAAATTATACAAATATTTTAAATTGCTTAAGGACATTTTAGTCATTAAACTAAAATCTTATATGCAGAAGTTGTTTTACCAAATAATAACTCCTATGGCACTAGCTCGTAGGGAAGTGCTGCCATACGCAACCATACAACCATTGCACCTACAATTCCTGGTGGTGCTGCGCAATTTCATATAGCATCTCTGTTTTTTTTTTTTATGAATAATTTCATGTAGCAGCTCAAAGTTTATAAATCTCTTTCATCGTTGAAGCCTTAAAGGGCATTAGCATTTATCAACTCTTGAAAAAGCAAAAATCCTAGGAATAAGAATTAGAGAGTCTAGTTTCTTCTTCTTCTGTAAATACTCGGATCAAAATGCAACAAGGAGGTGGGAGAAGCTCGAGGATGAAGAAATGGATACAGAGGCACTGCAGAATCATCGCCTGGTGTCTTCTATCTTTCGCTTTCTTGGTGGGGAGTATCTTGCTTCTTGCCTTTGGCGCCTCGACCATTTATAAGGTACTTGGGACTCTCTGTTTCATTGTGGCATGTTTGTGTTTCATGGGCGGCTGCATTCTTCACCAAGCTTCACTTCCACATGGGGCGGCAGCAACTCTCGCGGGAACTCAAGGGTGGGAAATGGAATTTCTACACTGAGAGAGAGAGAGAGAGAGAGAGAGAGAGAGAGAGAGAATATGTGTGTTTTACATGCAATTGGAACGTCTTGAATCTTTTGTTTCTATTGAGTTTTGGTTTTTATTTGGTTCCGTTCCTTGTTTTTTCTATAGAGAGACAGAGACTTAACCGTGCAATATGGAACAAATCTTGAATCTTTTGTTTTGAAGGGTTTCTTGTTTTTGTTTGGTTTTGCTCTTTGATTTCTTTCTTGATTGAGGTTTCTTTTAGCTTCTACATGTATCTTTATCTCAATCATAATGGAAATTGGAAGTTCGTTTGGATATATGCCTTTTTAAAAATATTTTATGGGTAGTTTGGAATTTGGATATATACCTTTCGTCGTTTCTCTTTCATGGATATATGAGTTTGGCTGATTTTTCTTCTGATTGCGCAACAAGACAAGAAAATGAAGGCGGAAAATAGTAGATAGCCAATGAAAAATGCCATTGAATATCTTTTTTTTGGGTTTATTTGTAATCAAGTTCTATAGCTTTCGATTTTATTCTTTCTCTACTTTTTTCATATGTTGTCTCCTGTAATGAAATTGGATAATTATCCTCTAATCTTCTTCTTCTTATGGTAAGTTGAATGATTTGTTATGGTTTCTTCTGTTGGGGGCAATTGAATATACATCTTTTTTTGGGTTTATTTGTAATCAAGTTCTGTAGCTTTCTCATGATTTCTTTACTAAAATATTAACATATTTTCTTTCCTTTTCTATGATTTCTTTTCCTTTCCCCCTATCCAAACATACTCTAAAATTAATATGCATTTTATTGTATAGACAATAGGTGGGTAATAAGATTTTTACAATTCCAGTTTTATTTGGTTGGAACCAACTAATGATTGTATTCTATTCAGGGGTAGATCATATGTTAATTTGGGTTGCCCAATATTCTTATAACTATGGTGAAATTTAAGGGCAGCCACGTGAGGACTGAGTAGTTCATTTGATACAAGTTCTTTTTTAAAGGAGTTCTTTAGACTAACATAGAGGCGTTGAGAGCTTAATCTAGTAATTTTAGATGGAGAATAGGTGTTACATATTGCGGCTTTCTGTGAGCTTGCATCATCTATTTTTATTTTTTAAATTACTTGGAGTGCGGGCAGCAAAAAATGTGTGCTTCAGGAAATTCCGTTAAGTGGTGTGCTTATAGCAGCCCTCTAAATAAATTATTCAGCTTTTTATGCCATGTTACACACATATTTGGTCAATCCTATTAGTCCAACTAGCAGCCAATTATTGATGCATGTCCCAGCCGAATAATTAAGTCTATAAGGGTTTGGAACCATCCCGATTAGTGAATTTTAATTTTAATTTTAATTTATTTTTTTTATATGATCATTCGGCTAAGACAGCCTCGAGAACCGAGGAGCTAACAAGCACACATGTGATAGTTGCGGGTGGAAAACACCGTGGAGGATAAGAATCGAACCCACGACCTACACCCTCGCAATGGAGGGAGCGTACCAACTGGGCTAATGCCTCGTTGGTAATTTTAATTTCAACCATTGAAATTATCAATTTTCTTCCCCACCAACAAAAAAATATAAAAATTCTAACCATACACATCTTTGAGAATTTGAACACTAATCCCCCATATCGCAATCACTGAAGGTGGTACTATTGAACGACCACTGAAAATATAGAAACACTTCATAACCACGAGATGCTTAAATCCATCATTAGCTCCTATGTCGATCGAAATCAAACCTTTGAATATAAAAGAGATCTCCCAAAAACTATACAACCCAATCTACCTACGCTATTCAAACTTTATACCACCCCCATAACACCAAAAATCAAATGCTATAATCCATAATATACCATATCAACTCTGGCACGCAAAACTAAGAATAAAGAAATCAACCCAAATTACAAAATTACCTGCTAAACTTGAAAAGTGAAAGCTTTATGATTTTGCCCAAAGGGGAAAAAAAAAATTCACCTTTTTCTCAAGAATTCCCAAATCCCATGCAAAATCTTAAATTTCCAAAACGCCTTCTTTAGAAACCCCCCATGCCAAAATTACAGAAAACTAGCCCAATTTTAGATATCATATGCTAAGACCTAAAAACTCCTGTCATGCGATTTTTTTTTTAAAAACATTTATAGAAGAATCCCATCCTTTTTCTACCCATGTAAACCATGTTACCCTCGAAGAATTTATAGTTTCAAATATCGGCACCCTATTTTATTTGTGAGGGTACCATTGTTTTCACCCTTCAAAAAAGGTAAGCACATCCACTCTGATAACTACAGGCTGCTTTGATTCAGACCATAAGATATCATTTTTCGTTTATTCTTCCACACAATGGATCCTGTGATCATAGGCATACATTAGACGACTAGTTATTTTATTAACGTGGCACACATACTAAAAAATGATTTGAAAATCACATTTGGGTATGCCACATGAGTTTTCTATCACTTTTTTGGATGTTTGCCATATGGAATCAGAAACTAATTGTCCAATGGTACGCCCATGATCTCCAGATCAATTGTGTGGAAGATTGGGACGAATAATGATATCTATCGTTTGATTCAAAGCAGTCAATGATTTTCTTTGTGCAAATGCTCTACTACCTCACTTTTCAAATATTGAGGAGTTTTCAAAGGGATGTATTGTGTGTGTGTGTGTGAGAGAGAGAGAGAGAGAGAGAGAGATTCAGTGAGAGAGAGAGCGATCAGAAAGTGATTTTTTTATTTGTTTATTTTATTTATTTATTTATTTATTTTATTTTTATTTATTTTTTAAAATTTTTAATTTTTTTTTAATTTTTAAAATTTTAATTTTTATATTATATTATATTATTTATTATTTATTTCCTATTTATTTTATTTTATTTTCTATTTTTTATTATTTTATTTAGTATTTATTAATTATTTTATTTATTTTTTATCATTATTATTTATTTTATTTTTACTATTACTATTATTTATTTTTTTAATTTTTTTAATTTTTTAATTTTTATTTTATTATTATATTTTATTTTTTCTATTTTTAATTATTATTATTATTTTTAATTTTTTTCACCAATTGATTTTATTTCAATTTATTCATAAAAAAAAAAGAGAGTGAGAAATAGAGGAGAGAGTGATAGAGAGAAATTGAGGAGAGAGAGAGAGAGAGAGTTCTCACACAACAAAAAAAGGGGAGAGAGGGAGGCAAAAGATTTATGATGAAATCTCTCTATTTTAGAGGTATTTGTCTTTTTTCAATGAAAAAAAATAAATTTAATATTTCAAGTGGCACAACTTTATTGCCAAACATAAGAATTTAACATATTTCCTTTCCTTTCCCCCTATCCCAACAGGCCCTAAAGTGATTGATGGTTTTTGGTATGTGTAAAATACTGGTATCCTAAACAATAATCTACATGTAAAATTCTCTAATATGGTCTTTGAAGATGCTTCCCATATTAAGATCTAAGCATGTAAAGTGTTTTTTGAAAAAAGAGCGAGACCCATTCTGCTGGTTGAATTGCAAAGAGGGTAATGATAACTCAAACTTTTACCCTCATGTGGATAGGGATGCCAACGGGCCAGGTTTTTGATAGGTCCGATTAATATTTAGAGCAAAAGTGAGGCCCAAGCCCGGCCTGATATCCTCTTCGGGCTCAGGACCAATTGTGAAATTTTTGAGCTCGAGCCCAAGCCAATTAAACCCAGCTTAGTACTAATCGGAACGAAACTCGGTAGGGGCGAGGGAGAAGTAGTGGGAGAGAAGGCGAGCAAGAGAGAAAATTTGGATGACTTGGGATCTTTCTTTGGGAAAGGGAATGGGAATATAGGATTAGGGTTTGGGAGCTTGGGACTTGGGACTTGAGACTTGAGAGAGATTAAGCAGCTGGGAGACCGGGAGACAGAGGGAAGTTGGGGACTAGGGAGAGAGAAGTTGGGGACTGGGGAGTGACCAAGTGGTGAGAGAAAGAAGTTGAGAGAGAGAAGCGGGGAGAGATAAGTTGGGGACTGGGGAGTGGCCAAGTGGTGAGAGAGAGATAGGCTGCGCGCTTGGAAGTTGGAACCCTAGGTAGGGCTGTTTCATAGGCGAGAGGAGAACGATGGAGAGAAGAGACGAAAATGAAATGAGAAAGAACCCTAAGTTACTCATGGTTATAAATGGTAGTAAACAGGAGAAAATTACAATTTTAGCCCCGTTATCAATCTGTTGAACCACTTAATAAAAGGGGGTTAAAAGTGTAATTCGGGCCAGGCTTACTGGCCTGATAATTTAGCATATGTTACGGCCAATTTATTTTTTAAATCAAAGCCCAAACCCGAACCCGTTTATATTCGGGCTAAGTTAGGTCCGGCCCATTTACAAAAATACTCAAAATTTTAGGCCCGAACCCGTCCCGTTTGGGCCGGGTCTAGGCTGAAACCCTTCCCGTTGACAGCCCTACATGTGGAGCACATCTTCTATCAACCCAAGCAATCTAACTACCTGCCATTTGGGGACCGGAAAATTGAAAATCGACAAACTTAATCAGAAAAAATTGATTCGCAACAGATCCAAAACCAAAAAATTGAACCCGATTTTGAATCAGTTTGGTTTCGATTTTGGGTGTCAAAACCGAAAAATGGTTGAGTAGGGAGGCAAAAGAGACCTTAGAATAAAAAAAATCAACAAAAAATCTTTAAGAAAAAAACGAATCGAAAAAACCAAAAATCAAACTGATTTACCAACCGAAACTGGACTGGTTCTGTTATGTTTTAGTTTTCATATGTTCAGATTTTGGTTAACCAAACCAAAATCAATATATTTCGATTCGAGTTTGATTTTGACTAAATCAGCACTGAAACTGAAAAATCAGTTTCGATTACGATTTACCGAAACTTTCACCGCTATTTGCAATCACTGGCACGTTTCCCCAAACACGAATAGCTGCTTGGAACCATCTAATCTATTTACTTTAATTTTACACGGCAGTTAAGAAATATAGGTGAACTCGGATGCCTAACGTGGGCGGACTTCTAATGCATGAAGTCTATGTATGCAGTCACAATAGACGTGTGATTATTTTACCACTCATTATGGGTGGACAATCATGATCTATCTAAGTATATAAAAGCACGAATGACCAAATCCTAGGAATAAAATAACCTTATATCACCCCATATATTCCTAACTTTATATTCCTAACTTTTACCTTATCTACCATTTCCTACGATTTCTCCTATTTTCTTCATAAAGAAGTTGATAGATATTCTAATCCAATCATTCTCCTCAAAATAAAACTCTTATCATACCTAAAATATTCCTACAAACATCCTAATCCAACTTAAAATCTCTCAATCTCTCTCGGTATTCTTCATCTATCTCAAAATAAACTTTCTAAAATCTTTCCTAATCCAACTGATCTTCTAAAAAACCCTATCCGTTTAGAAGGATTTATATAACAGATTTTAGATCATTTTTTACTGATTTATTTGACTTATCTCCTCAAAATAAAACTTCTAAAATAGCTCTCCTTATTTTTCCTCTATCTAAGAAAGCATTTTCTATTAAATTTGAACGGATTCCAATTCCCATGGAATTTTTGTCCACATATATTTTAGAATAATTTAAGAAAAATAAGAAGAAACTCATAAAAATTATGTTGAAGATAAAAACTCATTAAAAATGGTGTTTTAATCGCGTTACTAAAGTTTTGTTTAAAAAAAGTACAATTTTGTTATTTACACAAAGGCCACGGACTATACGCTCATTGTAGAGATTTCTCTACACCCAACATTAGGTAGCCATCATATGACATCCATCGTGAGAATCAGGTGCAACGACAACTTAGGCATGGTAGATCAGACCCAATTCAAAAAAGAAAATTTTCTTTTTATGTTTACCGTTAAAAATATGGTTAAAATTATAAAAATCAATGCACCAAATACCCTATCTATATATATATATATATATATATATATATATATATATATATATATTTGTTTTTTTTAAATCACATGTCTCATGGATGATCAACCCAAAGCGGGATTTGTTTTGGGTTGAGCATGCCATGTGGAATGTGATCTGGCCACCGGGCACACAGGTCATCTTGTGCGCCTAGGCGTATACTCCCCAAAGTCTCTTAAAAAAAAAGTACAATAAAAATATACTTTTAAAAAATGCTAATTTTAATAACTATAGTGTGAAATGAAAAATTTTCGCAATCGACCACCATTGTTTCACACTTTCCAACATTTGACCTCTAATTTCACCTTTTGCATAACATACTAGCTTGAAGCCAAGCTAAGATAAAAAGTTGCAAATACCCTTGGGCGGTTCTAAACACCTTAGCTTCATTGATTGCTTTGAATCCCATGATAGAGATTATTTTTCATCCTAATCTTCGACGAGATTGACCTGAAGATCGAGGGTGTATTATCAGATGATCAATTTTATTAAAAAAAATGGAGTCATTATAGAGAAGCGTTGGAGCTCCTCTAGAGGAGAGCTGACAATCCCTAAAGGAGTGTTGACTCTACTTTAGAAGAGTACTGACGCTCTCCTACAGGAGCGCTAGAAGAGTGTTGACGCTCCCCTAAGGGAGCGCTGGCTCCTCTAGAGAAATATTGACGTTTCCCTTAAGGAGTGCTGACACTCCTTAATGGAAGTGATATCGCTCCCCATTATTTTTATCTCCATTTTTTAACAAAATGGATCGTCTGATGGTATGCTCATGATTTCAAGATCAATTCCGTGAAAGATTAGGACGAAAACCAATCTTCATCCTTGGATTCAAAGTAGTCAATGATGCTAAGATGTGTAGAATCACCCAAGTTTTTGTCACATTTTACATACCTTGGGGATATTTATGATTTTAACTTGGCTTGGCTTCAAGCTGGTCGGTTATAGAAAAGGTTGAAACTAGAGGTCAATTATGAAATTTTCTCATAAAAAACGTATCTTTTAAATTTGTTTGCCTTTCAAATCATAAGTTAAAGTTAAAGTGATACCCACCCAACTTGATGCATTGATTTATGTACCTTTGAACATATTATAAACGGTGGATAAGTATCCTTTTTAATTTATTTTTGCAGCTAAAGATTCGGTCTTCGCAACTAATGATTCCACCGTTAAAACCACAGACTGACTTGAATATTATGATGGAGATTATTTTTCGTTCCTTCACACAATAGATATTGAAACCACATCCCATATATCATATATGTTCATTCTATGTGTCACACATCCCTAAAGTAATCGTGATTATGACATTCTCTGAGAAGAGTTCTCAGGTCACTTTGGGGATGTATTCCATGTAGAATAACATTTAACTGTCTGATAGGCGGGTCATGATCTCAAGACATATTATTTGAAAGATTAGGACAATGAAAAATGATTTCCACCGTCTGATTCCAAGCAGCTAGCAATTTTAATGGTGGAACCATCATTTACAGAAATCGAATCATGGGTTGCAAAAATCCTAACCTAATAATAAAAATAAATAATAATAATAATAGTGATAATCAAACTAAAAAATCATGTGTTGCAGATAAAGTCACCTTCCATATATTTTATTACTTTGCCAAATCTATTTTAGCAATGCAAGAAAATAAATATTAAAAACAATTTTAACAACAAAACAAGAAATACTAACAGACCTCTTTTTCATCTTCTTCACCCTTTGAGCCAAGTCAGTGTCACGTCAAATTTTCTCTGGTTCTATATCATTTCATTCTCTTTCAACCACAATAAAAAATCATCGATTGCCTTGAATCAAATAATGGAGATCGTTTTTCGTCTCAATTTTTCAACAATAGATCTTGAGATCATGAGACACCTATCAGACTGTCACATGTTGATTCCATGTGGCCGATACCGAGACTAATCCCGATATTGTATCGAGGCGGATACATATCGGTTGGCCAAAAAGCTGATACATATCAGTTGGCCAAAAAATCGATACATATCAGTATCGGCCAATTCTTGATATTTTGCTTATGACCGTAGCAACCAAATTTGTTGACTTAAAAATATATATATCTGAATTATTTGCGAAATTTTTGAATAAAATCTAAAATTTTTAACAATTCAAGAATTTCCCAAATTATATGCGAATTTTACGACTTTTTTTCCTGAATTTGGTCAAATTTTTTTATTTTTTCACTTTTATAATTTTTAACTGGATGTAATATCGTGTGCCACATGGTTTCCAGTTATTTTTTCGGATGAAATATTGAAATGAAAATCAAATCGTCCTATTTACAGTGATCGAATTTTTAATAGCGCCACCACAACCGAAACCCATTAATTGCTTTGAATCATCTGATAGAGACCATTTTTTATCTCAATCTTTTACATAATTGATAATGAGATTATGAGAGTACTAACAATTAATTATTTACCTCATGTGGTATACATCGCAAAAAGTTTGAAAATTATGATTGAATATAATGTGTACCACATAATTTTCAATTACTTTTGTGAAATGTGTATCAGGTGAGATGCAAAAATTGAGTCTCTGATGGTACACCATTGATGTAAGGATTCATTATATAAAAGATTAAAATGATAATAGAAACAATCTATTTTCACCCATCGAATTTTAAAGGCACTAGCCATTGACTGTTGTGAATCAGACGATGGAGATCGTTTGTCGCCCAATCTTCCCCATAACGTATGAGATCTTGGGTGTACCGACAATCAACTTTTTATTTCAAATGTTGCACGTTTCAATACGTTATCAAAAATCATGTTTGAGCATGATGTCTGCCACATGATTTTCAATTACTTCTTTGGGATGTGTGTCACGCAGATTACAAATTGATTGTCTACTAGTACACCATTTACTTTAAGATCGTCGTGTGAAAGATTGAATTGGAAATCAAATCAAATCTTCAATGGATTTCTTCGATTTCTTCTTCTATTTTCGTCTGAGTTTGTTTTCTGTTATATATGACATGCAATCTGCTCTAGGATATAATATGGTTGGAAAATGCTAAAGGATCTCATAATAATTTAATAATTAGAGTTTTTAAAATATAAATATATTAATTAAAAATCTTAGTCATTGAATTTAATTTTAATTTCAAGAGATAAAATGATTTTTAATCCTGCAATACATGTAAATTTGACGTCCATCCTTACGAGTAACTCCGACAAATATGCATTTGAGTGCGAAGATTGAAATTTTCAATTAAGTGTAATTTTTGAGGTACCAATGAAACAAGGATAAGACCCACGTGGTCTAAACCTGAACTCTTAAACACAAATCATTAATAATTCCAAATCGTCTGAAAACTAAAGTTCGTTAGCGGTCATCGTGGGAGAATGTGACAAAAAAAATATACCGGAAAATGACAGAAATGCCCTCGTAATTGTAATGCAATGACGGAAATACCCCCGAAAAGTGTGTTGTTGTGCGGCCTCATGCAGCAGAGCACGAGCTGCAATATTTTGGGCCCTTTAAATTTGGTTCGTTGTTTGAGTAATAACTAACAAATTGAGAGAGGCTACCGTATGATATCCAAGCAAAACTGAACCAACTAAATGGCAACCACAACCGTCTATCTATTAAATTAACTTTCTCAACCGTTGTACCTACAATTCCTGGTGGTGCTGCGCAATTTCATATTGCATCTCAAAGTTTATAAATCTCTTTCATCGTTGAAGGCTTAAAGCCTTAAAGAGCATTAGCATTTATCAACTCTTGAAAAAGCAAAAATCCTAGGAATAAGAATTAGAGAGTCTAGTTTCTTCTTCTTCTGGAAACACTCGGATCAAAATGCAACAAGGAGGTGGGAGAAGCTCGAGGATGAAGAAATGGATACAGAGGCACTGCAGAATCATCGCCTGGTGTCTTCTATCTTTCGCTTTCTTGGTGGGGAGTATCTTGCTTCTTGCCTTTGGCGCCTCGACCATTTATAAGGTACTTGGGACTCTGTGTTTCATTGTGGCATGTTTGTGTTTCATGGGCGGTTGCATTCTTCACCAAGCTTCACTTCCACATGGGGCGGCAGCAACTCTCGCGGGAACTCAAGGGTGGGAAATGGAATTTCTACACTGAGAGAGAGAGAGAGAGAGAGAGAGAGAGAGAGAGAGAGAGAGAGAGAGAGAGAATGTGTGTTTTACATGCAATTGGAACGTCTTTCATCTTTTGTTTCTGTTGAGTTTTGGTTTTTATTTGGTTTCGTTCTTTGTTTTTTCCAGAGAGAGAGAGACTTAACCGTGCAATATGGAACAAATCTTGAATCTTTTGTTTTGAAGGGTTTCTTGTTTTTTTTGGTTTTGTTCTTTGATTTCTTTCTTGATTGAGGTTTGTTTAGCTTCTACCTGTATCTTTATCTCAATCGTAATGGAAATTGGAAGTTCGTTTGGATATATGCCTTTTTAAAAATATTTTATGGGTAGTTTGGAATTTGGATATATACCTTTCGTCGTTTCTCTTTCATGGATATATGAGTTTGGCTGATTTTTCTTTTGATTGCCCAACAAGAACAAGAAAATGAAGGCGGAAAATAGTAGATAGCCAATGAAAAATGCCATTGAATATCTTTTTTTGGGTTTATTTGTAATCAAGTTCTATAGCTTTCGATTTTATTCTTTCTCCACTTTTTTTCATATGTTGTCTCCTGTAATGAAGTTGGATAATTATCCTCTAATCTTCTTCTTCTTATGGTAAGTTGAATGATTTGTTATGGTTTCTTCTGTTGGGGGTTATCATTTGAATTCATATGGAGTAAAGAGTTGACTCTTTTATGGGCATTCTTATTTGGGCACTTTTGAAAACAATGCCTTAAAAACAAACTTTTTAGTGAAAAAGACCCGACCTCAAACCTTATAAAAAAAAGTTGCTTTCACGGTATTCTGACGTTCCAAAATCTGTGAAAGCACGTTTCTAAAACATTTGAGGTCGGATTTTTTTGCTAAAAAGTTTGTTTTTGAGGCATGTTTCTCTAATTATCCCTTCTTATTTGTCTTTGATCATCAACAATTCTTAGAATAAGTCTCCAATCAAGACGTAATTGGTTCTTTATAATCCTTTGATAAATTAGCTTTTTTTTTTTTTAGATACGGCCATTTAGGCCGAGACAATCTCGAGAACCGAGGAGCAAGCATGCATACACAAATGACAATTGGGGAGAAGCGGGAGGGAACACCAACTATAGGGTGAGGGTTAACTAATAGAACCCAACCCACACCTTATAAAGACAAGGGTGGAGGACGAGTAACTAACACGATTAACTAAAGCATTACAGCTTATGAATTATTTTGCTGACAATCTTGACACAAGCTGGACTTCACAGAAGTCAATGCCCCTCAAATATGTGGAAATTAAATTTTGACAGGATTCTATCATTAAAACGCCATCCATTAGCCTAACCATCAATTTGAGTCGATGAATTGTTAGTCGGGTACAATTGTAGAAAGTTATCTCTGCTCATGCCCACTGCATATTAATGGTGTTGAAGATTGGTATGAAAAAGGATTGTGATCATTTTTCAAGCTAATCTTTGACAAAATGGATCTTGATCCCATGGAGTGCCGTTAGACGGATTGTGCCACATGGAATAAAAAATTTGACCGTCAGATGACATGCCAATGATCTCAAGATCCATTGCATCGATGATTTGCATGAAAAATGATCACGAGCATCTGATTTAATGTGATCAAGTAGTTGCCCACTAGTAATCTGGAAGGCGCCAATAGAAGTACCCAAGCTTTGAAAATGGAACCCTGATATCATGATAAGTCATTCAAAACTTTTATGAGCCTATTTTGAGGGGCCCTGAAATATGTTAGATATCACCATTTACTCTGGACGAATTTATAGGCTAAAAGACTCGTCTTTTCATAGGCTTGATAAGGTTACCAACAAGCAAATGTTGCGAACTAAGGGAGCCGTTATTTGCACCGACTAAAAATGTAGAGAACCCACCCGTGATTTGAGGCACTTAGTTCTCAGGTGACTTTTGGAGATGTGTCTCAAAGGGAATCAACGTGTGAGCCGTCTGGTGATGATCTCAAGACAAGGGCCATAAAAATATTTTTTTTATGGCCTTCGACCATATTGAATTAGGCAATTGAGTTCGTTTCTAATTTTTCATAGCCTTTAGCTTCGATTGCATCGAGATGGTTTTATCAAGTCTTTTCTATCCACGTGTGCATGCTAAGTGCTACCTAGTAGGTGAATGTGTGGAGTGCATCGATCATGGAGTTAGTGTCATCGTATATACGTATTTTTATTTTTAGATTTATGCTGACGGTTTGGACGTACATCTAGATACAATTGCCCATTTTTACGTTATAGGCGCACATCTTTGACCAATCTGTATACCGATGTCACTGGCAAACTAGCATTGGCTTATGTCTAAGCGGGGTCGGCTATGAGATTTTGAAAGCCTTAGGCTAGTTCCTAAAATTAAGCCTTGAACTATTAAATTGAGTTACATCTTAGGGGAGATCAGGAGCCCTACGTTTTTACATAAAATTTCGAGTACAATTTGTGGGTCTTAGGCCACTGCCTTTTGGGCCTATCCCAGGGCCAGACCAGTGTCTAAGACAAGGAATTTTGCCAAAATAAGAATATTAGAATCATTTGATTGGTGCACTTTCATATTGTACACATAGTAATGGATGTAAGAGTGCATAAATGAGACGGTTCAATTGCTAGCTCAAAAGCTGTGGCCACATGGCTTAAGATTGGGCTAGGCTGTCCCAAATTCTAATGGGCGATTAGGCTGGGTATGGCAAGCTCTCTAATAGCTCCTGTCATAGCAGAGTTCACCTGCTTTAGTAGGTCCTCATCCTCTTTTATTAATATCCTACTACCTGCTTTAGTAGGTACTCCTCCTTGATAACTCTTTACATTGCAAGATTTTATGCAAGATTTACCTGTTCAGTAGTTTTACCCTCCTCTCTACCCACTCTTTGCATAATAGATTTTATTTGCTCTGGTAGGGAGTTAATAGAGAGCATGGAGGTTGCTGCTAGAGCAAGTAAATCCTCCTTTGTAGGGAGTTAGAAAAGAGACCGAGAATCAACTAAAACAGATAAACTCTGTTGTAGCAGGGACTAGCAGAGAGTTATGCCATACGCAGCCTTATCCTCCTTCTATTGGTGAATGACAATAGTATACTATCTTCCAAAATGAGTGCTTTCGGAACTTCCCCTGCTAGCTATGATGCTACTGATAGTTTTCTTATATTGTAGGCTATACAACAGTAGCTTGTCACAGCCCGTAATACACATGCTTACGGGGTGTGATAACCAAGGAATCAAAATCTCAATTTATCGCCCGTAAGATTTTGGTTTCGGACCGCTCTAACTACTTAAAATTTGACTGAAATCTCAATTTATCACTTTAAAGTCTTCAAAGTGACAAAAAAATTGCTGAAATTTTGACCGAAATCTAGGATGATGTCAATGTCGGTCATGACCGAAGCCAAGATTTTGATCCGCTTGATGGTAACCAACCAGAGGGGTAAATGCTCGATTAACTGAAACCAAAATTCAGTTTTCAATGGCGGTTCATCTAAAATTGAACCCGAACTGAAATGTTTCGATCGGTTTGAGTTAACCTAACTCGCCACTCCCCTAAACTACGTACAACAGACAACGGCTGGATAAACATGATATACATCTTAAAAGTTAAATCTCTAGGCAAAATGAGTAACTAATTATGCTCTTCGCATGATGTTGTTGTTGCCCTCAATATTCATTTGACTTATCCTAACCAGTACTAGCCAAAATTTTCGGATCACTTTTGGATATGTGTTTCACGTAGAATCAACATCTAATCGTCTGATAGGTGGGCCGTGATTTCAAGATCTATTGAGTGCAAAGATACAAACAATCTCTGCCATCTGATTCATGGCATTCAAATGTTTTAATGGCATTCACATGACATAGAATGAGACTGTCTCATTTCATTGGTATGTGTAACCAACTCCTAAATTCTTATGGACTTTGTTATACGGAAGATGAGGAAAAAGTGCAGGCGGCTGATGTGGCAAGACCCAATTGGCTGCTAGTGCAGTGGGCTCAATTAATGCAAGTTGGTGCGCGCTGCTTATCATGTCGTGCCACATCAGCCGCCTGCACATTGTCCTCAACAAATCTGTCCTCTATTTATAATTTTTCAATTCCTTATTATGTCTTAATTCAAGTTAGACTTTCTGTATGTGATATATATCCACAGAACGAACAATGTTAAACGGAGGACAAATTTGTTGCAGACAAAGTGTAGGCAGTTGATGTAGCACAATACAATTGGCTGCATGGGTGGTGAGGCTCAATTAATGCAGGTCAGTGTAGCCAGTTACATTGTGCCGTGTCAGCTATCAGCACTTTATTAGTATCAAATCTATCCTCCGTTTATAATTTTCCCCATAGAACATAACTAGTTGCTTTATAAGATTTGAGAGATATGAACTGTCTGATTTGTGCACCTCTGATATGAATCTTAATTTGCTCCTATTAACCGAAAAATCGTAAAAAACCTTCAAAGAAAAACCGAAACCTAGCCAAGAAAACCGAAACGTTCAGATTTCCGGAAGAAAAAAAAAATGATGTCGAATCTACATCCCTATTTAAAGCACATCGCAAAAGAAGAAAAGCAAATGCCCTGATAGCTGAAGTATTTGGACCCCTGCAATTCTCTAGAGATACGAAGCGCTACCAACTATAGTGGTAGTGCGATACACCTTCAAATACCTCCCAATGGTTAGTTAGTTAGTTATAACTTATAAGTAGCTCCATTGGGGAAAACAACTAATCATAATAAACCCCATTGAATTCACACGCACTTCAATTTTTCTTCTTCTTCATCTTGGTCGTCTTCTTCAAAGAGAGAATAAATCGTTTTTTTCCCTGATCAACAAGGTGGTGGTGATACGAGAAGCTGGTGGATTCATATATGGCCACAAGCCTAAAATTATTATATGCATACCTATTGGCTAAATGTTTCAAGACACAAAAGATAATTAATGCCTCTCTACTAAGCAGCGTAGATATTTTGTATTTACAGATCATATTGATCCTGAGCTTCAGGACACTGGGGAAGACAAGGGAGAGGATTAAGAGTATTTTTTTGAAGAAGCAGAAGCCCAACACTACAAAAAATAAAACTATTAACAGTAGCGAAAAACTGCCGCTATTAATAAAAAAAACTATCGCTAATACCATTATCGATAATAGTCTTAATAACATTTTTGTTAATAGCGGCAGTTTTTGGGTGCCAAAAACTGCCACTAAGTCTTATTTTTTGTAGTGCAACCGAAAGATTTCTACCCGTAAGATTCACGTTCTTCTCCTTATAAGTATTACGGAGATATTATTATGATGATATCAATTACTATCTCATTTTTGTTATGGATGAATGATACTAGGGTTACGTGACACATGATTAATATTTTATTGTAAATAGACTAGATAATATGTATAGATGGTTAAATGGATAATTAGATATTTATTGTGTGTGATTAACAATATTACTCATACGAAAAGACACATCTTTTGAATATTCTTATTTTTGTATGAGTTATCGATCCAAAAAAAGAAAATTTCATGTTTTATGAAAGATGTTGTCATCAAACTTAAAATTAGATGCCTTCCAAGCTCAAGTCACGAAATTAACGGTCCGATATTCTAAATTTTTCCGCATGAAATTTTGAGTCGTTACATCTCTAGTGCAAAAGATTGGACCAAAGAACATGATCTCTATCATATGATTTAATGCAGTTAATTATTTAATCAGATAATATCCTTTCACAACATTGAATCATATGATAAAGATAGTGTTTCATGTCAATCTTTTACATCTTTCCTAGATTAATAGATCATGACCTTCAAATTAGATGACTTAGATGGTATTTTTACATGGCACAAGTTCGCAACCATCCCGGTCTTTCTTTTAAGGGATAATGGCTCCTCACCGACATTTAAACACCAATTTGTGTTTAAATGATTTCACACCATTAAAATTATACTTTTCATCTCACACCATTGAGGTGTGATTTATCATTATGTCAAGTGGCACGCAATTTTTATCATTCTAAATCGCTCAAGTGGTAATCTATCAATGAAACATGTGGATAAATGAGCGTGAACCATTCGATTGGTCAACTTTAATATCAACCATTAAAACTAATAGTAGTTGTTAATATTAGAGTCCATAGATCAGATGATTCAAACCTCCCAAACAATGTAATTTTGGACCCATTGCCCTTCTACTTGTGATCAATCGATTTGATGGTGTGGATTCCTCACATTATAAATCATTGATGGTCTATGATCATTTAGACGACATTACGGTCAAGAGAGTCAAGCTCTTCTTTTAAACTATGTGCAATGGCCAACTTCTCATGTACAAGTAATAAATGTGCACTCATGGAAGATGTCATTCCTATTTGCTGCTTCAAAGTTGAATATACATGTTAAACACCCGACTTCGGCCCGATAGATAATATTCTACAATTATTTGATCATATTAATCCAGCACTTTAAACTTTAAAGCATATAGTTTTGGATTTTCGACCCACGCACCATGGATGGTGCATGGGTCAATCTCTCTCCACAAAACTCGTCAATTGAGATGCACAGATATATGACATCAAAGGTCAAAAGTATATACTGACTTTTTTTGGTGCTCATACATGTAAGGAAAATTATAAACCGAAGACAGATTTGTTGAGGACAAAATGCAGGGGGCTGACATGGCGCAACGTGACTGGCTGCATTGACTTCCATTAATTGAGCCCCACCGCACTTGCAACCAATTGTGTCCCGCCACATCATCCGCCTGCATTTTGTCTGCATAAAATTTGTCTTCCATATAACACTTTCCTACATATATTTGCATATCCTAAGGTTTGGCCAATGTAGGAGAGTTAAGGTGACGAATGCGATACCCATGCTGCTGAGCTTAAGCATCGATTTTTTTTTTTTTGAAAGAAGGTTATATTAAGATGGAAAGAGGATACAGAAAGAGGGGATTTGTGAGGAACAAATCATCCTCAAAACAAGATAAGAGACAAAAGAGGGTCCAAAATCAGAACCCAAGAGATCCCAACACAACCTAGTACAATCCCAAGCCGAAACAAATTAAAGAAGGGAATTGATTCCTTTCGCCATATCTCTCAATCTTAAACCCTAGAGGACATGGAGATCCATATCAAGAAAGCTCGCTGCAATAGCCCATTCAGCAACATGAACGAGAGTTGATCGGAGGAGAGCCTCAGAGCCTTTGCTGGAATTCTAAAACACTCTGTTGTTTCTTTCATTCTAGATGCCCCAAATGGTAGCGAAATGAGCAAATTCTCATAAAAAATTTCTGAAAACAGTATTCAACTAGCTTACTGATTCTTCAGAGGATGAAAAGATTTAAAACTAGGCAATAAAATGAATTTAAACAGATATTAAAAGGCGAGGATTAGGATACTAAATCCTCTCATCGTAGGTTTATCATTTACGAAATACAGATCTACTAGTTGGAATGTAAAATTATTGCAATAAAGATTCAGATGTAAATTTCACAATGAAGATCTAAGATCATAGGGATCATCATTAGCACCCATGGATGCATGATTAGCACCCATATCTTAGATAACAATCAGATTTTACAAGATCAGTAAGAGCAATTGAGAAAGGACTCGAAGTAAAATCACCATTACAGATCCGAGATAATAGAGCATGATTAGTACCCATATCTTAGATAGCAACCGGATTCTATAAGATTCCATACTGTAGATCTAAGATCATGGGAATGCATGATTAGCACCCATATCTTAGATAACAATGAGATTCTATACATCGGCAAGAGCATTAGGAAAATTTAAAATAAGGCCTCTATGACAAGATAATATCCTAACCATTGATCTATATTATTATAAATGAATACCTCGGATGGGGTTTATTAGATCCCCATCATAAAAAGATTTAGCTATGCATGATTAAATTAAAGAAAAATATGATTGAAATGAAAACAGAAAATAACATTAAAATACTGTGATGAATGATCCACAAAAATCTACGAAAGCTTTAATCCAATGCGTACAATTATTTCTTGAATGCAAAATTAAACTAATCTAAAAAGCTAAACCTAAAAATTGAAAGAACAATGCTTATAAAGAAAAACTGAAGAGAAAAGTAAATATTAAAGAAGATAAAACTGAGAAGATTCAAGCTCCCTAAAGGGAAGACCCCTAAAACTAATTCCCAAGTTTGTTTAAATAAGGTCTCAGTTCTGAGATTTGAAATTCAAAATCGATTGATCAATTATTGAAGTCAGTCAATCAGTTTTGAATTTGAAATTTGCGCTTCTCAACATTTGAAATTCGATTAATCGACACTATACAAGTCGATTTAATCGGATGTACACATAACAGATATTAGGCTTCAAGCTCCTTTTGTAATGCTGATCAATCGACCTAAGTAGTCGATTGATCGATTATTCAAGAGTATTTGAGCTCCGCATTTCCTTTGCTCCAATGTTCGAGTGTTAGTTAGCTTTATGCTCTTTTACGCTTCTTAATGCATCCAATGGCCAGATTTTCCTGAAATACTTAAAACCTCACAAATCTTATTAGATAGCTAATTATAGATGTTAGGGTATGAAATATAGTCATATTTCACATGTCATCACACCCCCAAACCTATACTTTGCTAGTCCTCGAGCAAAGGAGAAAATAAGCAAACCGAAAAAAATAAACTAACATCCTAAAATAATCAATAAATATTACTTTCGTAGGGATCACGATTGCATTTAGCGTATGCAACAAGCCTTTAAACCACTAGGTGATCCCTAGTGAAAAAGTTTTGTCTCCTGATGATTTTCAGTAAAGTTACCCACAAACTTCGACACATTATTGAAACCATCGATAAAATTGAGTTTCAAATATCAATCCCATACCAATCATACTAGTATCAATCCCATACCAATCATACTAGTATCAATTTCAAATATCAATCCCATACCAATCATACTAGTATCCATTCAAATTAATTTAATATTCTCATTTTTAGATTACTCATCCATTCATGCCTAAATGTGTGGTGTGTGTAAACTAAACTATGATTCATCTATCTCGAAGTCAATCCAAACATTTAATCATTGGATCCCATGTTTTGACTTACTCCTTACAATAGATATTTTCTTAAAAATAGAAACACTCTGATGATGGATAAATTTTTATACACATGTGAGAGATCAATATAAAGCAAACAAAAGGATCTCACACGATAAAGGAAACATAATGTAATCAATGAATAAAAGAAAATCTCATAGAAAGATATTTGTATATCATCTACATGTCATATCAAGTGTCATAGGTATTGTATATTGACTCTCCACAAGACAGTTAGCAATGCAAGATTGGAAATTGTAAATGTGAGACATGAACGTTATTCCTTGAGGTTTCGAAACCGTGAAACAAACCATTTCGAGTTACACTAGTGAGCATTGCTCAAAGCCCTTGACTAATAATATTGAAAAGAAATGGAGACAATGGGTTCCCTTGGCGAATACCTCTGCTATTGTTAAAGTAGCCAATGACTTTACCATTAAATAGCATGGAGAAGGTAGGAGAGGAGATGCACCCATGCATCCAAGTGCGCCATTTAGAACCAAAGCCAAAACTATTCAACATGTAATCAATGAAGCCCCAATTGGCTCTATCAAATGCCTTTTCAAGGTCAATCTTGCATATAAGACCAGGTTTTTTCTTGAGGTGTCTAGCATGGATACATTCATGGGCCGTGACCACTAAATTTTAGATTTTGCAGTTTTCAACAAAAGCACCTTGATTGGGTGATACGAGCACCTTGAGAACAGGTTTTATGCGATTGACAAGGACCTTTGATATCAGTTTGTACAAGCTATTGATTAAACTGATCGAGCAAAAATCGGAGACTTCAAGAGCAAGCTCCTTCTTAGGAATTAAGGCTATGAAAGTGTGGTCGACAGATTTATTAGTGTGACCAGAAAGGTGAAACTCCTCAAAGACACTCATAATATCTTATTTAAGCATAAACCAAAAATTTTTATAGAAGGCCAACGTGAATCCACCGGGTCCTGGCATAGAAAATCTCAGTCTCCTCAAAAGGTTTTTCCAATAGGTCCTGTTCCCAAGTAGGCAGAGAAGGGAAAGAGAGTCCTCCAAGGGTTGGCCTAGAAGGCCAATCTTCTTTGTACAAAGACTTGTAAAATTTGATAATGTGAGACACAATTTTCTCCTTGTTGGACACTTCCCTATCAGCAATTTGAAGGTAGTGAATCGAATTTTTTCTTTTGCGCATTGAGGCCATTGATTGGAAGAATTTATTGTTACAATCCCCTTCTTTCAACCAATTAATTTTTTACCTTTGTCTCCACCTCATTTCATCATCCACCGCCAATCTTTCGAATTGGTGTTGGGCATTAGCTCTGGCTTTGATCTCGTCTCTAACAAGGGGCCTCGTTTCTTCTATTCTGTCAAGAAGGTCCACTTCAAAGACAGTTTTAAGTTTGAGCTCTTTGAGATGGTCTATATTAAGCATCGAATATTAACCGTCAAAATCCTCAAAATATTAGAAAACATAAATAGTTGATCAGAGTGACGTCCGACGGTTGATAGTGTTAGAAATTTTACCACACTATCGAACTCCCGATCGCGATGAATGCGAAAAAATAAGAAGGCGCAAAAAGCAATCACCCACAATACAAAAAATTACGTGGTTCACCCAATCGAGGGCTACGTCCACAGGAGTATATGCACTATTTATGAACTTTTACAACGCATACACTCTCTTCTCTCTAGTGCACTCTCAAACGTGATCTTCCACAGCCAAACTGCTATAAAACCCAAGGACGTTGTCCTTCAAAACTAGAGAAGGGATATGCCGAAATATAGTAACAATTCCGGCACAAGAATGGCTTCAATTGGATCTTCAATCCTCAAGCAATTCGTCAATACCTTGCCTCTCCAAAGTATTCACCCTAAGTTTTTCTTTCTTGAAAAACTCTCTCAAAAGCCCTTTAATTCGTCCATAAGCTTTCCCTTTATATAGAAGTTCTGAATCCTACTTCTATTCCAAGATAAACTTGCCAAACCTCGAGTGTAGACGTAAATGAGTCGTCGTGGGTCGCTCGAGTGACTGAAACCTGAAAGTTTTCCCTTACAAAAGCGCATAGGTCGCTCGAGCGAGAACCAAATTCGCTTGAGTGACTTTTACTCGTTAAAAAACACTCTTGTTGAGCGCTCACCTCGCTCGAGCGATCCATTGTTGGTGTAAACCTAAAACAACATATAGATATGGAGCACTGCCATCCTCAATAGTGCCATAAAAACTTCATATTATACAGCTCCATAAGTTATAAATACCTCTTCTGGTAAATAACTAAACATAATAAAGTTGTTCATTTTCTTCTTCTACAAAGAAAGAGTAAACTGTTCTCCTGTTTCTTGTTCCCGTTGCATCAAAATGGAAGAAGGTGGTGATGCGAGTGGCTCGGGGAGTGGTTTAAGCCTGTATCCCCACCGCTTCAACCTCCTCTACTTTATCCTCATAGCTGCCTTTTTGCACGTTGTGGCGACGAGATCAAAGACGCAGATCGACCGTCGCGACAGTCTTACCCACATTCTGTTTAGCCCGGGGCTGTATTACTTTGTCATCAGGTGCACCTTGCTGGGCATTTTAACTTTAGAAAACAATGCCTCAAAAACAAACTTTTTAGCAAAAAAGACCCGACCTCAAACGTTTAAAAAATTGTGCTTTCACAGATTTTGGAACTTCATAAAACCTTGAAAGCATCATTTTTTAAAAAAATTCACGATTTTCTAAAGCTCCAAAATCAGTGAAAGCACCGTTTATCTAAAACGTTTGAGGTCGGATCTTTTTTGCTAAAAAGTTTGTTTTTGAGACATGTTACTCTAATTATCCCGTGCCTTTGCTATCTCTGCAAGTTCTGAAGGGTGGGGCGGAAGGAACAAAGATAAAGAGAAACATAAGAGACTCAGAATTCTATAGTGCAATGGAAAAAGTCATCGATCTTCCCTTCTTTTGTTGGATTTGTTATTTGGGTTCGTTGTTTAGATCGATCTGATGGATCTTACATGGATTTATCGATTCGACCATCTAAATATATGCCCTAGGATCTAGGCGCATGATCAATCAAAAATAATAAATCAACAATCTATAAATTAAAAATATATGCGCACCTTGAATGTGAGACATTAATGGTGGGTTGCCGATCTTCAACGATCTTCTCACTTTCAATATCTACTATCACAATGGGAATGCTTTTGCTAATAGGGAGGATTGAATTGTGTTGAACAATCGTTGGGACCAAGCACCCCTTATATTTATAACCAAAGAGTCTTTTCTCATTAAGAACTTAAATTACTAATTATATTGTGATTAGAAATCACAATCATACTATAACTAAAATACTTACCTATTAGGGCATGTTTGGTTTCAAGGGAAACAAGGGGAAATAAGGGAAAACTCATGTGCGGCAAACGAATTACCGAGATTCCCGTTGTTTGGATAGCATCCAAAGGGTTGGAAATTATCTTCACATTTTCCATCAAAATCCGAGAAGAAATGTCGAGGGGGTCCCTCGGTTTTCTATCTTCCAAACCTTCGGATTTCTCATCCATATGACTCTTCTCATAATACCACACGATTTTTTCATGAACGAAAACCATTGACTGATTTAAATAAGATGATAGAGATTGTTTTTTTTTTTCAATCTTCCTCATGATACATCTTAAGATCATGATGCCCCTATCAGACGGCCTGATGTTGATTCTATATGGCACACATCCCCAAAAATCAGAGGCAGAGCCACGTTATGATTTGGGTGGTCAATTTACTACCCAAACTTTCCAAAATTTTGTTACTAAGCTTTAGGGGTCCTAATTTATATTAGTGGATTCTCATCCATCCAAAATTATCTTGACCACAAAAAATTATCAAAAATCTTGAAACAATTTTTTAATGGTATTTGTTTTCATACCAAATATTTCTTCTTTTATTTTGTTTAACTAAATCTCACAACTTTGGCCTATTTTTAAGCTCCCCTCCATCTATTTAGATGTTGCACGGACTTATTTTTGGAGAGATTTCTCTCACAAGGGATTCTACTATGTTGTAGAGCTATATACTCACATATATTAGGTTTGAACCTAGAACCTAACCTTCACAAAGCACCAAGTCTACCACTAAAGCAATTCACTAAGTTATGTAATGAGAAAAAAAAACTTAATACATATATAATTTTTTGGTCATTTGACTATTTTTTTTGTTAGGCTATGTTATTTTCCTATAATTTCATGTATATGTATCCAAACACAGGATTTGGTTAATCCTGAGTTTTTCTAGCTAGCAATGTGGTTATCCAAATAACGGAAAACAAAGAGAAACAAAGGAATACCATGGTTTCTTGCAACTAAGGTATCCATGAGAAAATATAGGAATAGTATTTTACTTTCCCACGTTTCCCATATTTTTATCCAAACAGGCCCTTAGTTGCTTATTTTCTTCAAACTCACCGAATTAGCAACTACACATCGCAAGATTGATCTTATACCATTCACCGGTCAACAAGTTGACTATAGTGACGGCCACCATTATAGAAACTTCTAACACGATCTTGATGGAAATGGAAGAATCATTTGGGTGCACTTTTTGATTCGGTTTACCAAATGGAGAAATGGATTGGGGATTGAAACCAAATGAAATGGCCTTTTATCTTCTTGCTCTTGGCTGTCTTTTTTTCGTCTCTTTCATCATCACATAGCAGATGGAGAATGTAGAAATGGATTGATTGAAACTTTTGGTGGTTCTCTTATTCAAGTTATGTAATCTTTTATGGGTTATGTTTTCCCTTTTAGTGATGGTTGCTAAAACTCGGAGAAGAAATATTATTAGATTCTTGAAATTTAATAGATTAATTATCCCAAAATAAAAATAAAAATTGTTAGATCCTTTTATATATTAGCAATTTAATCTTTACTTGTTATCATTAGCCTTATTTCCAAAAAAAAAATAATAATAAATAATAATAATAAAATAATTATGAATTGATTGAATCTTTTGGTAGTTCTCTTATTATAGTTTTGTAATTTTGTGTTGCTGAAACCCCGAGAAGAAATATTGTTAGATTCTTGAAGTTACCAGAGATGTAACGGTTTTCCGTTAGAACAGAATAGTTGCTTGATTGCTTCATAAGATCTGAGAGATATGAACTGTCTGATTTGTGCACCTCTGATATGAATCTTAATTTGCTCCTATTAACTGAAAAAACGTAAAAAAAATTCAAAGAGAACCGAAACCTAGCCAAGAGAACCGAAATGTTCAGGTTTTGGCTTAGCTTGGTTTTCGGAAGAAAAAATAAAAAATCGAATCCACATCCCTGTTAGAATTATAAGCTAGACCGACCCATTTGGCCCATTTTGTCTTTTGGGTCATTGGCCCATTTGCAATCATATTGGTCAATCTTGGAACTCTTTTTTGTCATAGGAAATTAGTGTATTTAATGTAGTGTCTTGAGAATATGGAATATACTTTGAGAATGTAATTTTCTATCTTTTTCTAGGCTAGGTAGTTGCTTTGGAAGTGTATGTTTATTTATTCCCGATTTTGTATTGTGGGCTATTTTTATCACTCATGTATTTTCATTTTACAAGTCATATGAATGAAATTTGAAAGGTTCTAAGTAGTATATCACTTTAGTCTTCATTTTTGGTATTTTTCTACACAAGAAAACAACTTTCTTCTCTTTAGAGTGTCATCTTCTTCCAATCCTAGTTGGTGTAATCCAACAAAGTGGTATCAGAGTTTGAGATTCATGGCTTCCAATATATTGCAACCTCAACTTCCTCGTTTTGCCGGTAAGAACTACAATCAATGGAGTATTCAAATGAAGGTTTTATATGGATCTCAAGATTTGTGGGATATTGTTGAGACCGGATATGTAGAAACGGAGGATCAAGCGGCTCTCACACAAGCTCAACTCAATGAGTTGAAAGAAAATTGTAAGAAAGACAAGAAGGCTTTGTTCTTCATCTATCAAGCTATGGATGAAGTTATTTTTGAAAGAATTTCATTGGTGTCATCGGCAAAGCAAGCATGGGATACTCTCAATACTTCATATAAAGGCGAAGATAAAGTCAAATTGGTGCGGCTCCAAACTCTTCAAAGTGAGTTTGTTTTATAAGAATGAAGGATTCGGAAGCGGTTGAAGATTTTTTCAATCGAGTAATTTCTCTCGTTAATCAATTAAGGATTAATGGTAAAAATCTTCAAGATCAAAGAATTGTAGAAAAAATTCTTAGAAGTTTGACTCGTAAGTTTGAATATATTATTATTGCAATTGAAGAATCTAAGGATTTATTTACTTTGTCTTTGGAAAGTTTGTTGGGATCGCTTCAATCCCATGAACTTTGTATAAAGCAATTTAATTCTTCTCCTCTAAAGCAAGCTTTTCAAACTCAAATTTTCTTTAAAGAAAGTTCTAGAGGTGGAAGAGGAAGGCATTCTAATCGCGGACGAGGAAGGCATAATGGAGGGAGATATCAAGCAAAAGAAAGAGATGAAGATGAGTCATTTTCGTCATTAAGAAGAAGGGGAAGAGGAAGAGGCCGATCTTCTCTTTCTAATGTTCAATATTATCATTGTAAAAAATATGGTCATACCATAAAATTTTATAAAAAAAGATTGGCGGAAGAAGAAATAAATGAATCAAATTTTATTCAAGAGAACAATCAAAGTAAGGAAGATGATACTCTCTTTCTTGCTTGCAATGTTCAAGAAGTTACATTCAATGAAGATTGGTATCTTGATAGTGGTTGTAGTAACCACATGACGGGCAACAAAGGCGTATTTATCACTTTAGATGAATCTATTCAAAGTGAAGTAAGGACCGACGATGATAAACGACTTTCCGTAAAGGGAAGTGGTGATATTCTTGTTCAATCAAAGAAAGGCATCGAATGCATCTCAAATATTTTCTATGTACCCGGCCTCAAGCATAATCTTCTAAGTGTTGGACAACTCCTTTTGAAAGGACACAATATTTATTTCAAAGGAGATGCATGTGAAATCAAGGATATGAACAATGCTCTCATTGCCAAAGAAAAGATGACTCCAAACAAGATGTTTCCACTTAAGTTTCAAAATGAAGTTCTTCCTTGCTTCAATTCTATCATCCAAGACAAATCATGGCTATGGCATCTTCGGTATGGCCACTTGAGTTTTAGCTCGTTAACTCTTATGTGCAAAAATCACATGGTGAGAGGCATGATAAATATAGATCGCAAAGATCAAGTTTGTGAAGGATGCGCACTCGGAAAACATCAAAGAAATTCTTTTTCGATTGGGAAAACTTGGAGGGCATCAAATCCTCTTGAGCTTGTTCATTCGGACTTATGCGGGCCTATGTACACCACTTCTATTAGCGGTAATCGTTATTTCCTCACTTTTATTGACGATTATAGTCGTAAATCTTGAATTTATTTTCTCAAAGAAAAATCATAGGTCTTTGGCCACTTCAAAACATTTAAGGCCTTAGTTGAAAAGAAAAGTGGTTTTATGTTGAAAACTTTGCGTACCGATCGAGGTGGTGAATATGTTTTTCATGATTTTAAGAATTTCTTAAAAGATAATGGCATTCGGTATCAATTAACCACTCGATACACACCTCAACAAAATGGTATTGCCGAAAGAAAAAATAGAGCACTTATGGAATTGGCTAGAAGTATGTTAAAAGCTAAAGGGATGCCAAATATATTTTGGGCCGAAGTCGTTTCATGTGCCAACTATCTTTTGAATCGTGCCTTATCCAAAAGTGTTGAAGGCATGACACCACAAGAAGCATGGAATGGACACAAACCATGTGTTGCCAATTTAAGAATATTTGGTAGCATTGCATATTCTTATGTGCCGGATGAAAGAAGAACAAAATTGGATGATAAATCTGAAAAATGTATTCTTATTGGTTATAGTGAAACTTCAAAGGTATACAAATTGTTTAATCCTATCACCAAGAAACTATCATAAGTAGAGATGTAAAATTTAATGAAGAAGAAGTTTGGGTTTGGGATTTCGAAGAAAAGACACAAAAATCTATTTGTGTCAATGAAGAAGAGTTGAAAGATGCTCAAAATTGTGAGCATGAAGAGGATATAACTTCCTCTCCATCTTTATCTTCACCATCTTCATCATCATTGTCATCATCAAGTTCTAATTCTCCTCCAAAGAAGACCAAAAGCATCAATGAAATTTATGAAGCATCAAGAAGACTTTTTGATGAAGATGAGATTAACTTTGCACTATATGCCGATGCCGATCTAATTTCTTTTGAAGAAGCATCTCAAGAAGAAAAGTGGAATCATGCAATGAATCAAGAAATTGACTCCATCAAAAGAAATGAGACTTGAGAGTTAATGGAACTTCCAAATGGGCACAAATCCATTGGTGTGAAATGGATATATAAAACCAAGTTAAATGCAAAAGGTGAAGTTGAAAGGCACAAAGCTCGGTTAGTGGTGAAAGGCTACAAGCAAAGACATGGCATAGACTTCAATGATGTTTTTGCTCCCGTTGCTCGGCTTGAGACTATTAGATTGGTCTTAGCATTGGCAGCTCAAAGAAATTGGAAGGTTTATTAAATGGATATTAAATCAGCATTCTTAAATGACATTCTTGAAGAAGAAGTTTATGTTAATAAACCTCCCAGGTATGTTGAAAAGGGTAAAGAGCACAAAGTTTGTAGATTGAAAAAAGCACTTTACAGTTTAAAGCAAGCACCAAGGGGATGGTATAACCGTATTGATGGGTACTTCATGAAGAATGGATTCAAAAGGTATCCTTTTGAACACTCTCTCTACATCAAAGAAAATACTCAAGGTGAGTTCTTAGTTGTTTGTTTATATGTTGATAATTTAATCTTTACCGGCAATAGTTCAAGCATATGTGATGAATTAAAAAAATCCATGATGCTTGAATTTGAGATGACTGATATGGGTCTCCTACATTTCTTTCTTGGCATTGAAGTAAAACAAAATGAAGATGAGATTTTTATATCTCAAAAGAAGTATGCAAAAAATTTATTGAAAAAGTTTAGAATGGAAGATGCAAATCCTATTTGCACTCCAATGGAGGTTGGTTTGAGACTTAGTAAAAATGATAATGAAAAAAGAGTTAATGAAACTCTTTATTGGAGTCTTGTTGATAGCCTCATGTACTTGACCGCTACAAGACCGGATATTATGTTTGCGATTAGCATGATTAGCCGTTTCATAGAATCACCTAGAAGAAGTCATTGGAATGCCGAAAAGAGAATTTTGCGATATGTATGTGGTACCATTAATGATGGTATACATCACCAAAGGGTTCAAAATTC
The DNA here is from genome assembly GCA_021018995.1 of Chloranthus sessilifolius. NCBI lineage: Eukaryota > Viridiplantae > Streptophyta > Magnoliopsida > Chloranthales > Chloranthaceae > Chloranthus > Chloranthus sessilifolius. Next base: position 74,964,182 of record CM037589.1, read on the forward strand.
ATGTTTGGTTGGATATTGTGATAGTGATTGGGGTGGAAGTGTAGATGATGGCAAAAGTACTTCCAGTTACAATTTTAATATTGGTTCGGGTTCAATTTCATGGACTTCAAAGAAACAAGTTGTTGCTCTCTCTACAACCGAAGCGGAGTACATTTCATTAGCATTGGCCGGTTGTCAAGCACTTTGATTAAGATGGGTTTTAGAAGAACTTAAGCATCCATCAATTGAAGCTACAACTTTATTTTGTGATAATCGTTCAGCCATTGCACTAACCAAGAATCCCGTTTTTCACTACAAAAGTAAGCACATTCGAATTAAATATCATTTCATCCGTGACTTGATCAATGATGGTGAAATTGATGTGAATCCTTGCAAATCACAAGATCAAATAGCGGATATTTTTACAAAGGCATTGAAGAAAAAAACGTTTACCAAGATCAAAGAAAAGCTCGGCGTTCGATCGGTCTAACTCAAGGGGGGGCTGTTAGAATTATAAGCTAGACCGACCCATTTGGCCCATTTTGTCTTTTGGATCATTGACCCATTTGCAATCATATTGGTCAATCTTGGAACTCTTTTTTGTCATAGGAAATTTGTGTATTTAATGTAGTGTCTTGAGAATATGGAATATACTTTGATAATGTAATTTTCTATCTTTTTCTAGGCTAGGTAGTTGCTTTGGAAGTGTATGTTTATTTATTCCCGGTTTTGTATTGTGGGCTATTTTTATCATTCATATATTTTCATTCTAAAAGTTATATGAATGAAATTTGAAAGGTTCTAAGTAGTATATCACTTTAGTCTTCATTTTTGGTATTTTTCTATACAAGAGAACAACTTTATTCTCTTTAGAGTGTCATCTTCTTCTAATCCTAGTTAGTGTAATCCAACAATCCCTAGGTTTGGCCAAAATTAAAGCACATCGCAAAAGAAGAAAAGCAATTGACTTGATAGCTGAAGTATTTGGACCCCTGCAATTCTTTTGAGATACGGTGCACTACCAACTATAGTGACAGTGAGATACACCTTCAAATACCTCTCAATAGTTAGTTAGTTATAACTTACGAGTAGCTCCACTCTGGGGAAAATATAACTAATCATAATAGACCCCCATTGAATTTACACACACTTCATTTTTCTTCTTCTTCGTGGTCTTATGCAAAGAGAGAATAAACCATTTTTTTTTCCTGATCACGTTGCATCAAAATGCAACAAGATGGTGGTGATACGAGAAACTGGTGGATTTGTATATGGCCACAAGCCTATATTGCCCTCCTCCAGTTTCTTGTTTCGGGCGGCTTGTTTGCGGCTTACGGGATTCTTCTACCACGCAAACCGGGCACGGCTAAGCTTCTTGCGATATTTTCTGCACTCATGGGAACTCTTCTTTTGGGCATGGGATGCAGCCACTTGGCAGGCAAAGCATTCTCACAACTGGGTAACTACGAACAGTTCTGAAGGATCTGAAGTGCCAAGAACATAAGAGAGAGAGAGAGAGAGAGATTCTGAAGTGCAATGACAAAAGCTATCATTCTTTTCTAATTGGTTGTTTTTTGTTGTCTGTTTGATGGATTTGTTCTTTGTTTCTGTTTTGATGTATCCATGTAGCAGGTTTCCTTTTAGCTCCTACACGTATCTTGGTCTTATTAATGGGATTTGAATGGTCGTTGGGATATGTTTTATGATTAGTTTTACGAATGGGAAATGGATTATTGAAACTAATTTTGTGACGACCCGACTTTTCCAATCTCTAAGGTATAGGAAAGGCCGGTTCATCAACTTATTGATTTCTCAATAAGCCGTAACAAACAGAGGCCGGCAACATAAACAAAGTCTAAAGACAGAGGCAACATTGTTAATCCAAAAACAAAAGCTTCATATAACAAAATTAGATATATCACTGTGAGGAACCAAAAAGAACCACCGGTGATGGCCAATCCGATCACCTAAAATAGAGGTTCACAATAATGGTTCCTCAAGTGATATCAAAAGAACAAAAATAATAGCCTAAGGCTCAACATTCCAAAATAATATCCAGGCAAAATACCAAAAATACAGAATCTAAGATCACGGGAAGAACTCCTCAGCTGGTATGTCCAAATCCTCCTTGAGAATATAATCGGAGTCCTCCGGATCCTCTAACCCAAGGTCAATCTCAGCACCTGTGACGTATAGTCGAGGGTGAGCTAACAGCCAAGCTCAATAGAGGAAGACAGATCTATTTGCATTTCTTTATAAGTAAAGGTTTTCAAAAGACGGAATCGGATCAAATATGGTTTTTCAATGATGCTTTTCAAATTAAATCTCCAGTTCTAATCCTGAGTCAAAACTGATAATATAATCTAAAGTGTTCAAAACGTTCTGATTTAGCATGCTTCTTGTCTTAAATTTATAACTTAATTTTATCTCCTAAATTTTCTATAGCATGAGAGTGGACTACGTGACCGATGGGAAAACCCTACTGACCATCGTCGTTCATGAACCCATTTCGAAAATGCAACAAGCCCCTACGCTATGAGGGAAACTTGCGCCAAAGTTTTACCGTCAACACGATTGATAGAATCTAGGGCATCGTACTTATGAACCCTAAATCAAATACAAATGCTAACACATATCAAAGCTTATTATTCATAACATAATTCTGATTTTTTTCAAGGTTCTGATTCGAAGTTCTGATTCAAAATTTAACTGAGGTTCTGATTCAAAATTTAGCTGAGGTTCTGATTTCCAAAGATTCTTATTTATGACAAGGTTTACAATTTTTCAGATTGTGTCATATGTTCAAAGTTTGAATTATACTGTGTGCAACAGAATTTCCAAATTTTATACTTCTAAAAGAAATTGTTTATAACCGTTTATGCTTATAAATTTATGCAAATAATAATTAGGGTTCCCCTACCTCAACCAAGAAGTTTCAAAAGCATGAACAAGCAGTCCTCTCCAAGGACTCCCAATTGTCAAAACCTACATATATTAACACTCTCTGTGTTAATATAGAACCTAAAAATCAACCCAAAAGCTCATAGAAGAAAAATCCAACCAACTTTTAAAAGCCAAAAGCAGGACAGAATTCGACCATCGAATTCAAATTCGTTGGTCGAATTTGAAATTCGATGGTCGATTTTAAATTCGACCATCGAATTTCAGAATTCTATTTCAGGCTAAAATTCTCATTTCGACAGTCGATTTCCAAATCGACAGTCGAATTCTTCAGGCTCTGTGGCTGTTAACTCAACATGCCCGGATTCTTTTTCTTCATTTCCAAACCCAGCCCTTAGATCTCCTTTAAACATACCACATACTATTCTAAACCTAAATTGAATTCAAAAGACAAAAGGATGTTTAAAGGCCTACCTCTTGTAGTTTAATTCATTGCTTTCGCTACACCGATTCATGTCCGGAACAAATCTCCAAGCTCAAAGGTTTAGATCTTCAAATCAGTCCATCAAAAGGGGTGGCTACAGCCTCATCAATCAACAAGATCACACAGATTTTTCTCACTCTCCACATCACTCTTCTCTTTCAATAATTCAAACTGATCAGAATTCAAGCACTAATCTAATCAATGGTTGAGATGGAGAGAGGAACTTTTAAGCTCTCAAGATCTAGGATCAACAAGGAGGCAAGTCCTTAGGGGCTTAATTCCAAAGAGAGAGAGAGAAGTTAACTTCTCTTGCACTCTCTCTTTCTTATAAGATAAAACAATTCCTAACAAAAATCTAGATATTTTTGTTTACAACTTATCCTCTAAATTTGCAAAATATTTCATGTTGAACACATACACCTATCCTATTGTGTAAGTTATCGTTTTCATGACTTACACATATCTATTGACAATACTATTTTACCATCATTCTCATCAAATACAAAGCTAACCAAAAGTCTAACAAAACCCGTAAAATTTTCCGGATACGCTTATCGAGGTAAATGAAATTAGGTCAAAATATAAGGGATATTACATTCACCCCTCCTTAGGAATTTTCGTCCGCGAAAATGGAATGTAACACACACCAGATAACCAAGAAAACAAAACATGGATCACCGTGTTTCGATCCCAAAGGGCACGCAAGCCAAGGGATGGGATCCGTAGTAACATGGATGTACTGCATGTGGCATCAAAAGGCCATAGTGGATTGCATCCGTACATAGATGCCCACACCCCAAGTGTCACGTGCCGGGAGACCGATGCATGCATAAAGAGAACAAAAAAAATCCACCAAAGAAACAGAAAGTACAAAAGTGACATAGAGAGCAAATCCACACAAGTATCTAAATGAATCATATACCAAAAAGAACAGCAAAACCAACTCACACGGAGATCTAAAACGCATATAGAGAAGATCAGAACAAGTATCGAACTGAACCATATACAAACAAAAATAACATAGTATCTGAAGCAAAGTAAAGACAGAAAGATAGAAGATAACAAAAGAAGGACCACCAGGTCCTAAATAATCCAGGCTATAAAATAAATACAGACCCATAACAACCACAAATAAATCAGTACCCCCCCTCCTTAACCAAGCATGCTAATAATCCCCGGCAGTAGATGGACCGCCGCAAGCACCATCGCCCTCGGACATCATCATCATCACCGCATCCGTGGGCGGGAGGCATGCTAGTACCTACCGATGTCGAAGGCGATATCTTTGGCACGGATATCGGCCATATATGTCGTGTAATCCTCGGGAAACGTGTGCTGCATCAGATAAGAGAGAGCACTGCCATGGACATCCAACTCCTGACGCATAGAGCTGGTATGGTGGGTGAGCTCTTGAATCTGGTGGCTCATGGCGGTCATCTGTCGGGTGAACTCTGAGAGTGTAAGGATGTCACTCTGTGGGGGCTGAGGAGGTGCAGGGGTAGCAGTGTCAGGGGCAGAATGAGTAGGGTCCTCATCATCCTCGCTAGCTGTATCAGGGGCCGCTGCATCCTTTGGAGTCTTTACTAGCCTACTGTAAGTTTGACCCCAATTACCAGGTTATAAATTTTTCGACCTGCGGTGGACTTGGGTTCTGTAGGAGGGATATCATAAGCAGGGCCCGCTCGGTAGTTCTCAATCATCACTGAAATTAAGCGAGCATATGGCATAGTCTTCAGCGGTTTCTTCACATGTTTACCCATTTTCTCTCGTGCCTTAATAATTCCCTTGAAAAGGACGTCAGGTGCACTAAACCATCGCTCCTTATAGGCCGCAAATGGAATTTGTTGGAGGGGACCGGTGCGCTCAGATTGATGACCAAAAGGGTAAAGGGTGGCCTTTAAAATTTTATCCAATATCCACATGGTCTCCGGCATATGGACCGTGACGATGGATTTACCGGACCCATGACGGCCTTTGGGTAATCACATCCTCAAAAGCGGACCGGTTTGGGGAAAGGAGGACCTAACCCGATGGATTGGGAGTGATTTAAAGACAGCAATGCCGACCATGTCTTCGAGATCGAATGTATAATCTCGGCCATCAATTTCCGTAAATATTCTCTTCCCGTTTTCGCGGCTCATGTGCTGATAAAATAGGCGCACGAGTCGGGGATAGAAATGGTCACTAAATGATGTGCACAGGGAGGTTAATTTGGCCTTTTCGAGGTATTCACATTGTGTGTGGTTGTTTGTTGGTCAAACAACTCGAATTAACAGATATTCGATGGTGAAGCCTTTGATGCTCAAAAATCATTTGGTCGCTCGTGCAAGGAGAAAATGGGTGGTGGAACCGACTGTGGTGGTTCTGTGGGCTGTTTTGATCGGCTTGTAGATGCAGCTCGAGAGGCTAGCCTCTTTGAGGTGGGATTTCGAATGGGGGTCTGCTTTTTAGGCCCCATTGAACAACAATAATACACAAAAAAGAACAACAAACAAAGAGGATGAAAAATCCCCAAATAATGTAGATGTGGGAGGAGTTTACCTGTAAAAAGCCCAAATCCGGTTTCCACAAGGTAAAAGCGAAGCCCCTTTTGCAATTTGCAGTGGATCTCTCCCCGAAATTCGGCCGAAATGGATGATACACCCCAAAATTGCCAAAAACCCTCAAAACCCTAAGCTCAAAACCCCCAAATTTGGAACCCGAAATGCCAAAAGAATTTTAGACCCCTAACTTAAATCGATAAATTCGACCATCGATTTCAAATTCGATGGTCGATTTTCCAAATCGATGGTCGATTTTGAAATCGACAGTCGATTTTCTCAGGACATCTCAGGTCCTATTTTTTTGGCTGAAAATTGCTTGTGACCCTTTTATAAAAATTCGACCATTGAATGTCATTTTCGATAGTCGAATTTTGTCACACTGTGGTCTTTAAAATTTTTCAAAATTTTTGGAATTCAAACCATGCCATTGGGTCTAAATGGACCTTCTTTGATCCCATTTCATTCCCATCATAATATCGGACTATGACTGCATTATCACAGCCGAAATTGACGTAGAAAATTAAAGAATAGGCTAAGCAATTTTGGCCAAACTATTTCATATAACCATTCGGAAAAATAACAAGTCCGGGTCTAGTCAGGCTCGCAAAATGTTCAGGAGTTCCACAACGTAACACATAAACAAAAACTGTTAAACATGTACAAAATAATATATATATATATAGGGCCATGACATCAGTATCAAGGCCAAATGGCTCAGTGAAATTTAAAGAAGTAGCTAACTATAGGCCCAAATTTTTATTTCACAGGGCCAGTAGTGTGGAACATACCAGGTTTAGGCCCAAAATTATCAAATTTTTGTCCATAATGTAGAGACCTTTAAATATACACAAACTAATTTGTATATTGGACCGCCAAAATTTACTCGCCAAATTATCTGTATAAAATCAGTAATTACATCAAAATTCATAGGATCATACATTCAACACATAATTTTGCAAAAATTTAATCAAAAAGGGTCGGAAATTGGTCTCGGAGCTCAGCTTCACGCTCCCAAGTGGCTTCTTCCGGTGTATGATTCCGCCATTGCACGAGAACCAGAGGAATGCTTTTAGTGCGTAGGATCTGCTCCTTGCGATCCAAAATACGAATCGGGTCTTCGACCACCTTCAAACCATCCTGAAGCTCAATGGGTTGGTAATCAAGCATGTGAGTCGGGTCACAGATGTATCGACGCAGCATCGACACATGAAAGACGTTGTGCATGCTAGATAATTGCGGTGGTAGCGCCACACGATATGCAACCTCGCCGACTCGGCCTAATATCTCAAAAGGCCCAACGTACCGAGGACTCAGTTTCCCTCATTTTCCGAACCGCATAACGCCCTTGGTAGGCGAAATCCGAACAAAGACATTCTCGCCGACCTGAAAAATCGAGTATTAATACCAATTTCACATGGAATTTATACCAAGTGAAGGAATACATCTTGACATATCAAAAGTTACCTGAAAATCCACGTGTTGCCGTTTGAGATCGGCGTAGCTCTTCTGACGACTCTGAGCTACTCGTAGTCGTCACAGATCAATCAACCGTCTGACGCTCAACTATCTCAGGTCCAATAATGAGCTTCTCACCCACTTCTTCCCAGTTCAACGGTGATCAACACCGCCGTCCATATAAAACCTCGAACGGAGCCATACCAATGCTAGCCTGAAAGCTATTATTGTAGGTGAACTCTATCAGAGGCAAGTGTTGGTCCCATGACCCGTGAAAATCCAACATACATGCTCTCAACATGTCCTCAATGATCTGGTTCACGCTCTCGGTCTGGCCATCCGTCTGTGGGTGAAACGCCGAACTAAAGTCAAGACGAGAACCCATGCCTTCCTGAAATCTTTGCCAAAAATGTGAAGTAAACAACGGGTCTCGATCAGACACAATACTAGCCGGTATCCCATGCAGTCTAACAATCTCCTTCAGGTATAACTCTGCAAGTCTACTGGCTGTATAGGTGGTATTATATGGCAAGAAATGAGCAGACTTGGTTAGCCGATCTACAATAACCCAGATGGCATTGTTATTCCTCAGTGTCTTCGGCAACCCGAGTATGAAATCCCTCGAAATGGCTTCCCATTTCCACTCAGGCACAGGTAAAGGCTGCAATAGGCCTGCAGGATTCTGATGATCAACCTTAACCTGTTGACAAACCAAGCACCGCGATACGTACTCAGCGACGTCTTGTTTCAAACCTCGCCACCAGAAACTAACTCTTCATCAAGTCCTGATACATCTTGGTGCTACCAGGATGTATGGCATACATGGATTTGTGAGCCTCTTCCAGAATGGTGTCCGGCTTCGGTACTCGGACGATGATATAATAAGGTTCCATCTGCTCGTATAGAGAAATCCTTCTTACTGCCATTCTCGACGTCTCGTCTGATTGCCATCAGCTCATCATCGGTCATCTGAAGCTTCCGAATGTTCTCGAAGAGCGTAGGACGTAATACAAGTGTAGCCATCAATGCTCCCGAGCCTTTTACATAGAACCTTGAGCTGCCCAAAGCCATATCCTCCAAAAGCTTCCATCTCTGAATCCGGCTAACAAGATGTGACAACTGTACTGAAGACCTCCTACTAAGTGCATCAGCAACGACATTTGCCTTTCCCGGATGATATTGAATCGAGCAATCGTAGTCCTTCAAGAACTCCATCCATCGTCACGCCAGTTCAAGTCCTTTTGAGTGAAGAGGTACTTGAGACTCTTGTGATCGGAGAATATATCAAAGATTTCACCAGTAGAGGTAATGTCGCCAGATCTTCAAGGCGAATATAATCGCTAGCTCTAAGTCATGCGTCGGATAGTTTCTTTCATGGTCCTTCAACTGCCTAGAACCATACGCAATGACCCGCTCGTGTTGATTAAGCACACAGCCTAATCCGCCATAGGAAGCATCACTATATACTGCGAAACCTCCACAGCCGGAAGGTATAGCAAGCATTGGTGTTGTAGTCAAGCGACGTTTTAGCTCTGAGCTCTGCTCTGCTTTATTACATCGGTCGAACTTAGCATTCTTTCTTATGAGCTGTGTAAGTGGACCCGATATCTTCGAGAAAGCCTCGACAAATCGCCGATAGTACCCTGCCAAACCAAGGAAACTTGACCTCAGAATCGTCAGAGGTTGTTCCCATGTCACCACAGAATCTATCTTTGTAGGATCCACTGAGATACCCGCTTCAGAGACTACGTGGCCCAAGAAACTGACCTGCTCAAGCCAAAACTCACACTTACTGAGTTTGGCATACAACTGATGGTCCCTGAGTGTTTGAAGAGCCATCTTCAGATGTTGCACATGCTCCTCTCTGGTTTTTGAATAGATGAGGATGTCATCTACGAAAACTACCACAGATTTGTCAAGATGTGGTTTGAACACCCTGTTCATCAGGTCCATGAAAGATGCAGGAGTATTCGTCAATCCAAATGGCATCACTAGAAACTCATAGTGGCCATAATGCGTCTGAAACGCAGTCTTGGATATATCTTCCACCTTGATCTTGAGCTGGTGATAGCCTGACCTCAGATCAATCTTCGAAAAGAACCTTGCACCCTGTAATTGATCAAACAAGTCGTCTATCCGCGGAAGAGGATAACGATTCTTAATCGTCATCTTGTTGAGTCAGCTATAATCGATACGCGACGCATCGTTCCATCCTTCTTTTTCACATATAGAACCGGTGCACCCCAAGGAGGTACACTCAACAGATAAAGCCTTTTGTCTAATGACTCGTCGCTCCATGAGCTCTTTCAACTCAAAGCAGCGCCATCCGATATGGAGCTTTAGATAGCACGGTTCATACTGGCGCTAGCTCAATCGCGAACTCAATCTCTCGGTCAGGTGGTAATCCAGGTAAGTCCTCTGGAAAGACATCAGGATAATCGCAGACCACCTTGATAAGAGCCAAGTCGTTCTTCTTCTCGGTAGAATCTTACAAATAGGCCAGATATCCACTGCAACCATTCTTCATCATACGCTCAGCTTTAATGGCTGAAACCAACGGCGCAACCTTGGATTTGACTCCACAGAATCGAAAGAATTTTTGCTTTGGCAGTCGGAAGGTCACTATCTTCCGAAGACAGTCCACGCTCGCGTGATAAGCTGCCAACCAATCCATTCTGAGAATGACGTCAAACCCTTCCATGCTCAACGTAATCATGTCGGTCAATGTCTCGTGCTCATCAATCATCACGATGGTAGTGGCATCATATCGATACATCTTGAACTTCCCGTAGGAATCTTGACATCTAGAATGAAAGCCAGGGGTTCGGGAGTAATACCCAACTTCTCTGAGAAGGAAGGAGTAATAAACGAGTGTGTAGACCCAGGGTCTATAAGTACTTGTGCTTCAATTTTATCCATGTCGTCTCGACTACTCATCATAAGTGTACCTTTAGTTAAAAAGTTTGTTAATTATATGCAATGATTCCTATGTGGTTTAACATAATTGACTTGTATTTAGATTTAAACAATAATAATTGAATCAATGCATAATTGACGTCTCAACTTTAATGATACCTTGAATGACGTCATTCGACGTTTGGGCATCCTGTGCAGTCACCGCATAAGCCCGACCTTGAACTGTAGGTCGTGTCGACTTCTGCGTAGAGACTGTCGTAGTTCGTCCTTTCTCAATAGTAGGATAATCCTTGATCATGTGACCAACCTGTACACACCTGAAGCATCCTCCAGTGTTTCACCTGCAATCCTCTGTCTTATGTGGTTTCCCACATCTTGCACACACTGGGGTAGAAACAGGAGTAACAGCTGATCCTCTCGTCGAACCCTGAGCCACAGAAGCTCCACTCGCAGTAGTGCTCCCGGCTCTGAAAGGTCGTCCTGGTGATGAACTCTGAGGTCTCTGATAGGAAGACGCCATCGTCCCTCAAGCAACGGCCGGTCTAGAATATGATGGCTGACTAGGGTAGGGAGGAGGTTTAGAGAACCTCGGCTTTTTGTTCACCTGCTCTGAAGCACTCTGCTGTCCCTGATCAAACCTATTTTTATTACCTTGCTCTCACCTCAAGTACTGCTTTTGAATATCTTCCTCTGCAATGAGGGCCTTGGACATCACACCAGCATACGTCTCCATTTCCCACATCGACCCCCTCTCCTGAATGTTCGGCCTCAAACCTCTCTGAAATTTCTGAGCTCTCATCAGCTCAGTGGCCACATGTAAGGGTGCAAATCGGGAAAGTCTATCAAATTCTGCGCCATACTCGCGCACCGACATCTCATTCTGTTTCAATTCGATAAATTGGACCTCCCACTAATTACGTATGATCTTCGGGAAGTACTGATCGTTGAACGTCTCCACGAACTCTGCCCAAGTCCATGGAGTATTGGGGTAGTCCTGCTCTCTCATCCTGGAAACAGACTTCCACCACGGGCTGGCCTCGCCCAAAAGTTTGAAAGATGCCCAGCGTACTTTCTCGACATCGGTACACTGCAACACTTCAAATATTTTCTCTATCTCATCCAGCCATGCCTCGGCTTCCATAGGATCCGTCTGCCCTGAGAATGTAGGAGCTCTCATCCTCCTAAACTCTGCGAATCCTCCTGGCTGATGTCTAGCTGCCAGCATCTCGGTCTATCGGTCAATGGCTGCAGTCTGCTGGGCCATGTTAGTAGCCAAGGCTGCCAACACCTCGTCCACATTTCCTCTGTCTTGCCTAGCAGCTCCCAAAGGCTCTGCATTAGGGCCAGAAGCAACTCGCCCTCTGCCATATGAGGTGCCTACGCCCTCATCTATCTCCTCAATGCGAGCTGTACGAGGTCCCTCTATACCTCGGCCTCTGCCTCTAAACCGTGGAGGCATGCTGATCTATCATTGTTAAACAAATAATAACAATTGATCAGTAATAAATTGTTAGAAATAATCTAACCCCTAGTCCTAAGACTCTGAACCTAGAGCCTTGCTCTGATACCAACTGTGACGACCCGACTTTTCCAATCCCTAAGGTATAGGAAAGGCCGGTTCATCAACTTATTGATTTCTCAATAAGCCGTAACAAAAGTAGGACATAAACAAAGTCTAAAGACAGAGGCAACATTGTTAATCCAAAAATAAAAGCTTCATATAACAAAATTAGATATATCACTGTGAGGAACCAAAAAGAACCACCGGTGATGGCCAATCCGATCACCTAAAATAGAGGTTCACAATAATGGTTCCTCAAGTGATATCAAAAGAACAAAAATAATAGCCTAAGGCTCAACATTCCAAAATAATATCCAGGCAAAATACCAAAAATACAGAATCTAAGATCACGGGAAGAACTCCTCAGCTGGTATGTCCAAATCCTCCTCGGGAATATAATCAGAGTCCTCTGGATCCTCTGACCCAAGGTCAGTCTCAGCACCTGTGACGTATAGTCGAGGGTGAGCTAACAGCCAAGCTCAATAGAGGAAGACAGATCTATTTGCATTTCTTTATAAGTAAAGGTTTTCAAAAGACGGAATCGGATCAAATATGATTTTTCAATGATGCTTTTCAAATTAAATCTCCAGTTCTAATCCTGAGTCAAAACTGATAATATAATCTAAAGTGTTCAAAATATTCTGATTTAGCATGCTTCTTGTCTTAAATTTATAACTTAATTTTATCTCCCAAATTTCCTATAGCATGAGAGCGGACTACGTGACTAATGGGAAAACCCTACTGACCATCGTCGTTCATGAACCCATTTTGAAAATGCAACAAGCCCCTACGCTATGAGGGAAACTTGCGCCAAAGTTTTACCGTCAACATGATTGGTAGAAACTAGGGCATCGTACTTATGAACCCTAAATCAAATGCAAATGCTAACACATATCAAAGCTTATTATTCATAACATAATTCTGATTTTTTTCAAGGTTCTGATTCGAAGTTCTGATTCAAAATTTAACTGAGGTTCTGATTCAAAATTTAGCTGGGGTTCTGATTTCCAAAGATTCTTATTTATGACAAGGTTTACAATTTTTCAGATTGTGTCATATGTTCAAAGTTTGAATTATACTATGTGCAACAGAATTTCCAAATTTTATACCTCTAAAAGAAATTGTCTATAGCCGTTTATGCTTATAAATTTATGCAAATAATAATTAGGGTTCCCCTACCTCAACCAAGAAGTTTCAAAAGCATGAACAAGCAGTCCTCTCCAAGGACTCCCAATTGTCAAAACCTACATATATTAACACTCTCTGTGTTAATATAGAACCTAAAAATCAACCCAAAAGCTCATAGAAGAAAAATCCAACCAACTTTTAAAAGCCAAAAGCAGGACAGAATTCGACCATCGAATTTCATAATTCTATTTCAGGCCAAAATTCTTATTTCGACTGTCGATTTCCAAATCGACAGTCGATTTCCAATTTCGACAGTCGAATTCTTCAGGCTCTGTGGCTGTTAACTCAACATACCCGGATTCTTTTTCTTCATTTCCAAACCCAGCCCTTAGATCTCCTTTAAACATACTACATACTATTCTAAACCTAAATTGAATTCAAAAGACAAAAGGATGTTTAAAGGCCTACCTCTTGTAGTTTAATTCATTGCTTCCGCTACACCGATTCATGTGCGGAACAAATCTCCAAGCTCAAAGGTTTAGATCTTCAAATCAGTCCATCAAAAGGGGTGGCTAGAGCCTCATCAATCAACAAGATCACACAGATTTTTCTCACTCTCCACATCACTCTTCTCTTTCAATAATTCAAACTGATCAGAATTCAAGCACTAATCTAATCAATGGTTGAGATGGAGAGAGGAACTTTTAAGCTCTCAAGATCTAGGATCAAGAAGGAGGCAAGTCCTTAGGGGCTTAATTCCAACGAGAGAGAGAGAGAGAAGTTAACTTCTCTTGCACTCTCTCTTTCTTATAAGATAAAACAATTCCTAACAAAAATCTAGATATTTTTGTTTACAACTTATCCTCTAAATTTGTAAAATATTTCATGTTGAACACATACACCTATCCTATTGTGTAAGTTATCGTTTTCATGACTTACACACATCTATTGACAATACTATTTTACCATCATTCTCATCAAATACAAAGCTAACCAAAAGTCTAACAAAACCCGTAAAATTTTTTGGACACGCTTATCGAGGTAAATGAAATTAGGTCAAAATATCAGGGATATTATAAATTTGGATTGATTTTTATCTTCTTGTATCAAGTTCAATTGTCTTTTAATTTATATCCGCTTTTAATTTGCATCATCAAGTATCAGGTTGTGAATGGGGAAATTTATTTGCTTAGAAAAGGATATTAAATTGCCAATGTTGAAATAGATTTGATAGAATCTTTTCGTGGCTTTCTGGCATTCAATTTCGTTAATCTGTTTATGGGTTTTTCTTTTTTCTTTTTTAATGAGATTGCTAAAATCCTAAACAGAAATATTTTGAGATTCTTGATGTTACCAGTTAATCCAGCGATCTAACGGTTGTTAGTTATAACTGCTTGTCAAATGTTGACTAAAAATTAGAATACCAAGAAGAGTGATAAAGGGTATTCTTGTACCACTTTGATTCTTCACAATTCTTGAAATTGAGCACATTAGGTAATTGGTAACCCTGTGTAGCGGTTTTGGTCAGGTACAAGTAACCAGCTGTTGAACTCTAAATGGTGTTCAACTGATTTTAAAACCGTTGGATACAAGAGTTTCAAAACTGGATGTCAACTTATCAAATTTAAAGTCAAGATTCTCCTGCATCCAATGGTGTTAAAATCGGTTAAACCCCATTTAATGAAGCTGCCATTTGAATTGCTACATCAGAGTTGAATATATATATGTTTAACACCTGATTTCGTCGCAACTGGATAATATTTTACAATTATTTGGCCATATTAATCTATTGCTGAAGCATGGTTTAAACTTTAAAGTTTTAAAGCTTAAAGCTAATGAAGTTTTCTTATTCAGCAGGAAAAAAAACAAAAAAGGGTTAATTAGAGAAACATGCTTCAAAAACGAACTTTTTAGCAAAAAAGATGCGACTTCAAACGCTTTAGAAAACCCGTATCTTCACAGATTTTAGAACTTTAGAAAATCATGAAAGCACCGCTTTTTCAAAAAAAAAAAAATTAAATGGTGTTTTCATGATTTTCCGAAGTTCCAAAATCTGTGAAGCACGATTTTCTAAAACATTTAAGGTCGGATCTTTTTGGCTAAAAAATTTATTTTTGAGGCATTGTTTTCTAAAGTGCCCAAAAAAAAAGCTTTAAAGTTTAAAATTGGTCTCCGACTAAGGTTTAGCCAATGTGGCAGAGTGAGATTACCGCATGAATACCCATGCTGCAGATGTTAAGCATCGAATATTAACCCTCAAAATACTCCAAATTTTAGATCGATCGTATCTATTCATTTGATGCTAAAACACAGACCAAACGTGAATAGTTGATCTGAGTGACATCTGAGGGTTGATAGGTACGGGGGACTACCAACCTCAGTGGTGCTGATAAGCGCCATATACACCTCAATAGTTATAAATAACTCTTCTGAGGAACTAATTACTAAACATACTAAAGCCTCCTTTCTTCTTCTCTTTCTTCTCTACGAACTCCTGTTTCTTGTTCCCGTTGCATCAAAATGGAAGATGGTGGTGATGAAAGTGGCTCAGGGAGTTGTTTAAGCCTCCACTCCCACCGCTTTAACCTCCTCTACCTTATCCTTCTAGCGGCCTTCTTGCTCGCTGTGGCGCAGAGTTCAAAGACGCAGACCGATCGTTATTCCGAAGGTGTTTCCAACCTTTTGTGCAACTTTGGGCGGTGTTACTTAGTCGTCAGCTCTGCCTTTCTCTCTATGCGCTTTCTGAAGTGGGGAGGGGATCGAGGAACCGAGATGAAGAGAAAGCGTAAGAGACTCAAAATGCTCTAGTGCAATGGCAAAAGTCATCAATCTTTTGTTCTTGAGTTCTTCTTTTGTTGGATTTGTGTTCTTTGTTTCTTTGATGGAATTGTAAGTGTCATTTGGATAGGCGTTTCTGATTCGATCTGTTTACCGAATGGAGAAATATGGATTATGGTATGCAACCAAATGATATGTCCTTCTATTGCTTCTTGTTCTTGGTTCTTCTTGTGGTCATATTTCATGGCTCTTTTTTTTGGTTTTTATCTGTCTTTTCATCACGACAATGTAGAAATTAATTGATTGAATCTTTTGGTGGTTCTCTTATTCAAGATTTTTAATTTTTTATGGGTTTTTTTTTCATTTAATTTTCATTGTGAGGGAGATTTTTGTATTGCTGAGAAGAAATATTATTATATTCCTGGAGTTACCAGACCTAACGGTTTTCCTTTATTAACTGCTACTGCTTGTAGAAATGTAGAATGCTTATTTAAGTTGTTAGAAACTAAAATATCAGGAAGAGAGATAAAGGGTATGAAGACCACCTAAGCCGTCAGATTTAAATCAGACCATCTTAAGGGTTTGATTTAAAATATCAGCAAAAAAGATAAAGGGTACGTAAGCCATCTTAGCCGTGTGATCATGGGTCAAAAAATCGTCCGATACCGATACGTATCGGTTTTAGACTTGGGCGGTACGATACAAAGGCATTGTATCGTACCCCCTTAAAAACAATGTACTTATCGTCCGATACGGGCAATGTATCGCCGTATCGGACGATATAGATGATACATTGAAATTATAGGACGATAATTTCGATGTATCGTCCGATAATATGTATATATATATTTTATCGATGGCGACTGTGTAGACAATCACCAGACAATCGGAAAAAAAAAAATCAATATATCAAGCCGATACATTAAATGTATCAGCCGATACCCGATACGTATCGTCCTGGAGGTCAGGACGATACGTATCGGTTTACTGATATTTTGATCCTTGCGTGTGATTTAAAATATCAGCAAGAGAGATAAACTAGCTTTTTCTTCTTCTTCTTTGATCTTCTATGCCACTTGGAATATTATTTTAGCGCATCTGATTTAAAGACCATGATGCAAAGGTGTAGGAGACAAAAAAACTGTCATGAAACATGACCTCGATCATTAGGTTTGTCAGTGAACAAAGAACCCAAATTCCACATGACTTAGGGAACTTCACATGGCACAAATTCTAAAAAACGACGGTGTCTTTTTTACCATGTGGAAAACTATAAACGATTGACAAATTTTTAATAGACAATTTTACAGCCAGCTTATGTGGCTCAAAGTGACTGGCTACAGTGCTTGGATCCCACTATGTATGCTTTACAGCCAGCTTATGTGGCACAAAGTGACTGGTTACAGTGCTTGAGTCCCACTATGTATGCAGCTACTCATGTCGCATCACATAAGCTGCCTGTAAAATTGTCTATCGAGATTGTCCACTATTAATACTGTCCTTTACCATGTGCTACTTGTGTGCAAGTTTTACCTCCTTTAGGTTTTGGGTATGTCGGCACTTGCAAGTTTAAAGCACTTGTATCCGAAACCAGTGAAATCTGTTAACTCCTTAAAATTAAACCATCGAGGTCATTTTCACCCCAATTTTATGCAAAATGGATCTTGAGAGTATAATCTTACTATCAAATAATTAATTTTTTTTATCTCAGATTAAATCACTTTTGAACGTGATGTGTGCAACATAATTTTACAATCACTTTATGGAGATCCGATCCATACAAAAAGGAATAAAAACTTACCATTCCAAATGGTACACTCATAGTCTCAAAGTTTATAGGTTGAAAGATTGGATAAAAACTATCTCCATCATCCAATTCTAAGTTTTCAATCAGTTTCGAATTTCGGACCTAGGCGATTTCATTATACATGTTGGCGCAAAAAGTGGTACCCTTAGCTTTTTCATCTCTAACAGATGACCATCAGTTAAAAACTTAAGCCATGGTTCAAAATAGTCTATATACCATCAGTTAAAAACTTATTTCATGATTCAAAATAGTATATATATATATATATATATATATATATATATATATATATATATATATATATATATATATAATTATTTTTTTCTCATAATCTTTAATGAAGTAGTGTTATTAGGTTTAATTTACCTTTATTAGTTTGAATTTACTTTTGGAACCCGTTGCATGCAAGGGCTTTTGAATTGTTTGCCCCACATTTAGAGTTCAACTAGTTGAACCTCACTAATTATCATCTGATTTGAACTTTGAAGCAACCAAACCCTTTTAAAGATCTTTGGTGTCGGATATGTACATGATAACTATGCATTTTAAAAGTCATTGAGTACTTTGCATCATAGTATGATGATTTTTTTTTTTTTTTGGGATTCAAAAGGAAAAGCAATAGCGGGTAAATAAGCAGCTAAACACAATAGGAAAATTATCAGCATCGTTTTAGGTAAATAAGCTGCCAAGCACTATAGAAAAATTTTTATCGGCAGTTTTTGATAGATAATTTTTCCGGCAGTTTATGTAGCATGAAGTGACGGGCCGCATTGCTTGGGCCCCACTGCATGTGTAGCCAGTCACATCGTGTCACATAAGCTGCCTGCAAAATAGTCTATAAAAATTGCCTACCGAATAACACTCTCCAATTCCACTAAATTGTTACAGCTTAGAAACTTTTTTGCTGATCATGGATCAAAATCTTGGTTTCAGTTTCAGTTTCGTTCATGACCCGAACCATAAATTTGGCCAAATTTCAATCAAATTATCTATAAATTTCGGATTTTTTAAAAAATATGCTCCGAACTTTATCGTACTTTGCCAAATTTTATTTTTTTAGTTTGTTTAAACTCTTGAACATTATTAGAATACATATTTACACTAGTGAGGCTAATGGATTAGTATTAGGTATTTAGTTGAGCACCAACGAATATACTAGTGATATTTTAAAATGATTATTCTGCCCATCTAATGATTGTATTTTTTTATCCAATAAATGCACTAATGGTGGGTTGCTAAGTGTCTCAGCTCGATGAAACATGCTGATAAGTGGATGTAAATCATCCGATTGACGAACTTTAATATCAACCATTAAAATTAAAAAACAACGGTTAATATAATAGTCAGCAAGCGGATGGTTTAAATCTTCTTAAAACACTACTTTTAGGCCTGTTGCACTTAAATCTATGACCCCTTTGACTATTTTGTTCACTCACATCTTAAATCATTGATGGTGTTAGATCATTTAAACACCATTTAAATGACGGTCAGGAGAGTTAGTCCCTTTCTATTTTCGTGTATACACGGTAATTAGGGTAGAAAATGATTCATGTGAGCAGAACCAGTAACCAGTAACCATAAACATCGTTGGAGTATGGAGCCTAACCAAAACCAATAACCATAAACTGACTTTACACATGTCAAAGTTGCAATGGGCCAGCACATTTGAGCAAAGTAAAAGGGACAAAACCTTGATAAGACGTGTATCTCATCTTGCGCAAGAAAGATTTAAGAGAAGATAGAGATGGAAGACTTTGTATGAGAAAGTGAGAGGTTTGTTCCTCGTTTAGATCTGAACCAATGGTTAACCATATAGTTTTGGTTAACCATATACCAATTCATCATTGCGGTGACCCAGAAAGAGAGAGAGAGAGAGAGAGAGAGGAAATCTCTTGTGATCAATGACGGGTAGGGTGGGGTGATGGCGATGTCGAAGCTCCCTCTACTTGGAATTGCTTAGAGATTTTTTGTTGTTCTACAAAAAAAATTTATGATTGAGAGAGATAGAGAAAGCCAAGAGTTACAGAGAGAGAGAGAGAGAGAGTGGCTCTGATCCCCTATAAATTTTCGCTTCGATGATGACGGAGGGTGCAGGATTTGGTGATAAAGGGAAGTGGGCTTCGTTGTTTCATTTGAATCACATTGCTACTTTTATAGTCACTCTGTGACAGCCCGAATTTTGGCCTCCCCGAAACCCGTGCCATCAGCATGATCATCTTGACCATGCCCCTCAACTCTACTTGGAACACTGGTATATGAAGCACAATAAACTGAAGTCATATAATTAAAATACGGAATTGTACAATATATCAAAAGACAGTTCTAACTTCACGCCTCTGCATGAATGTAGAACCGATCTGAACCATCGATGATAGCCAATCATCACAGATGGTTCGTCACAAAAGAATGATATCCTCCATTAACTACATTGTTCTCAAAAATAAGGCCTGACATGCCCAACCATACCTATCAAGCTCACAAATCTAACTCTACACGTCACCGCACATGAGAGTCCTCTAGAAGAAGTCTTGAGGTGGATCTAACCGGTCTCCGATCTTGGATCTCGACTCACCAGGTCAACGCCCCAAGTCTCTGCACCTGCTAGTAAAGGTCCTGTGACATATAGTCAAGAGGGTGAGCTACATCCTAGCTCAATAGGGAACAACACACAACTGAACATATAAATTATAACTCACATATATTCCATGATATTCATGCATGATGTGACTATGCAAAAGCTGATGAAAAACAGTTTTAAAAGAAACGCATTTTCATTAATTTACACGTGTCTTTTAGTTATCATGAACAACCTTTGAATAGGCCTAAAGCAAAGGAAAACTTAACCTTTCAACTTAAGTAGTCCCCGAGCAATATAGCATCGAGCCCCGACGAGGTACCCTTCATCGTCATCTATATAGACAATTGTAAAAGTATTCCCTGGGAATACAAAATATAGTACCCAGGCCCCTCTCCCCTGGGGATTGGTGGCGGTTTCAATAGTCTCGACATCCACAGGATGTCACTGCGGATAAGCCTCCACTTGGCCCTCTGGATTCGCCCGTATCGGTCACGGATATTCTATCAAACCTCAAATAACAAAAATATCGTGTGGTTTACATATAGTTATTCACCGTGTAAGAGTGCTATCTTATATCAGTTAGGCCGTATCAGACTTTATTCAATCTTGGACACATCCCTGGGATGTATCCATGTGTTTGCATCACACTTGATGCTCTTATTACTTCCTCATCACAGGGATCTTTCCCATTTTCATATAACTACTTGTTCTCAATTGCTTGCATCGCAGATGCCCTTATCATTTCTCATCCACAGGGATGTCTCACCTACATGCTTACTTGGTATCACACACCCATATCTCGATAAAAGTTTTATGATTTAACACACTTGCATTTTCTTGGTGTATTTCTCACACACACACACATTTGGATCTTGTAGGGTTTTCACGAGGTTTTGTACAACTAAAGCAGTTTTCACTTTAAATCTTATATCACTATTCACATTTTCAAACACCTCAACTTACATTTTTTAAACACACCTCTTTTCCCCAAGTTTTAGAAATAACACGTTTAAATTGGATCTTGAGCAATGAAATACTTGAATAGAATTGAGTTCTAAAACATTGAATATCATTTGAGCAATAACATGGAATCAAATTTAATTCTAAAAACATTTGAAATGAAGTCTATATCACTACATACATGCTCTTGTAAAATAAAGTACATGTTCAAGGTGTTCCCTACCTTAGGTCTCTATCGATTCAATGCATCAAGGTCCCACTCGGCTCCTTGTGCCCACTTTCATACGTATCACCTATGATACCATTAAACACACTCGAAACATCACAAAAGATGTAATGAAAAAGTCTCAAGACCCCCTTAGAGTCTTGAAGTAAGAATCAAAAGTCAACAAAAACTAGGTCAGTCGACTAGTCGAGTTCCTGGTTCGACTAGTCGAAATCCAACTCGACTAGTCGATTCTCAAAATCGATTAGTCGAGGTCCAATTTCGATTCAGTCGACTAGTCGAGTTCCTGGTTCGACTAGTCGAAATCCAACTCGACTAGTCGAAATTCAAAGTCGACTAATCGAAATTCAATTCGATTAGTCGAATTCAGGTCATCGACTTTTCAATTTCTTGGCGATTTTGGACTAACCAAATCCCGATTTCGATTAGTCGAAATCCCCAGATTCAGCCTTCTTTGGCTGTTCTTCCCCAATCCTTTCTCAGTTATTTTTCTAAGAAATTTTCCTACAATTTTCCACCCATTTTAACCACAATTTGCTCTATAAATCTACACCATTTATTTACAAGAATCTCACCTTCAATCAACCTCAAATTGATTTAAATGTAGGGTTGGAAGGTTAGGGTTTCCAGCTTTTGTCTGTACAGATCTCCCGCGTCGAATCCGGCGCTTTGATCGCAAGAAATCCCCTTCCAACCACTTGCAATAATTTCTCACTAGCTCCCTTACTCCTCTCTTTCTCTCTCTCTCTCTTCTTTACTCCTCTCAACAACCAAAATATGAAAATTAGGGTTTTCAACCCTTTTTATCTTATCTCTTTTCTCGGTGTGGAGCACATACACACCCATCGGTGTATGTTACTCTACACACTCCTCTATCTCTCCACTCTTCTACACTGGTTCACACATCACATCCGCTCATCTCACCTTAAGTTCATCAATGAACTATCTCATGGTCAGACCTAAGACCAATCGGGCACGGATCCCGAGGTCCTCGTTTGACGTGATTTTTCGGGTTATTACACACTCACTTTGGTAGATTGGATTTCATTAAAGATTGTAATAAGTCTGATACGATTATTTGTCCTGAGGATGACATCCTTGAAGAATTTAGACGATGCGATACACTCTAGTTGGGTATGTGCTAGGTTCTTGACCATACTACCAGGGCTTGAAGATTGCGGTTGAACGAATGTGGAAGTTTCGGGGACTAGTGCAAGTTATTTCTCTGGAAGATGGTTTCTTCCTCTTTAAATTTCATTTACTTAGAGGAGGATTATTTGAATGTTCAAAATAATGGTTGTTGTGAAAATTAAGTTGTAATTGCAAGTGCACGAATCGTGATGTAATCAGTGAGTGCAGAGCACGAGATCGTTCCCACGAGGATTGGTTGGAAAATTTAAAAGAGGAGATAGCAATTAACCAAAAGAATTACAACAGATCTAGCACAGTATTTAAACTAATTTTATGATTCTGAGAGTTTGGCCGATGAGATAAAGACTAGGTAGTAAAATAAAATCTAAATAATTAATAAAAGATAAGGATTGGGATACCAAATCCCCCCATCGTAGGTTTATCATTTGTGCAATATAAATATGTGAATTAAGATGTGAGATCTTCAAAAGATATCTAAGAAGAAGCACCAGCCCCAAACACACGTGAGTTCTAAAGTACAGATCTGAGATCACGGGGATGTATGATTAACATCCCATGAGTGTATGATTAACACTCACACCTCAAACAATATTCAGAACTCAATCTCTAGGTAAATTCTATACTATCGATCTAAGATCACGGAGATGTATGATTAACATCCCATGAGTATATGATTAACACTCACACCTCAGATGATAGTAAAACTTAACCTCGAGATGAGAAATAATTATGATAAAATTATTATTGCAAGGCTGAGATCATAGGGCATGATTAGCGCCTAGATCTCATATTGCAATCAGATCATATTCATGTCAATAATATCATTAGGGCCTTTAAAAGAATCTAACATCTCAACCACAAATTTGCATTACGATAAATGATTACTTCGGATGGGATTCATCAGATCCCCATCCTTAATGGACCTAGCCACACATAATGAAACTAAACAACATGATTAAAAAGTAAATCAACATAAATATTAAAGTATCGTGCTGAGCTTTAACTAAATCCACAAAAAGTTTTAATCCAAATCTGGTACAATCCTTCTTCGAAAGTGCATAAAATGAAAACTACTCTCAATCTTACGCCTAGAAAAATGAATAATAAAAACTGGAACCCTCGGGACTGAATGCCCTCGAAAACTCAAAAGCAAAAGCAGAAAAATGCAAGCGGAAATCTCTCCGAATCCTCATATTTTTTTCTTCTAATATCTTTCATATTCGAAACTTAAATTTCGAATTTAGTCGATTGGTCGACTCAAGTGGTCGATCAATCGACCAGATTTGGTTTCGAATTTGAATTTTTTATGTCGATGCATCGACCTTGGGGGGTCGATTGATCGACATAACAGAATAGTTAGGGTTTGCTTCAGTGTTCCGGTATTTGTTTGACTTTGCGCTCATTTATACTCCTTAATGCAACCAATGACCAATTTTACCTGAAACTCATAAAACTTTACAAATTTCATTAGATAGCCTTCATGGGATGGATAAATGTAGGTCTTTAGGGGTGAAATATTATCATATTTCACTATTCATCAACGGTGTTTGGACTATTGGTGGATGTCCTCTTATTCTTCGGAAATGGAGCCCTGATATTAAGCCTCAGAGGGAACTGTTATCGTCAATACCAATATGGATTCGCTTCCCCAAACTGCCTTTATGTTTCTGGTCCAAAATAATTCTGAGTCGGATTGGAAGTGGACTGGGCATTCCCATTCACGCTGATGGGCCTACGACTAACCGATCTAGACTATCTTATGCACTGATATGTGTTGAGATTGATGGTGCTTTTAAATTCCCAAATAGTATAAAGCTTTAGAAAGAAGATGGAGAGACATTCAATCAGCCCATTCATTATGAATGGAAGCCAAAGAACTGTTTTGGGTGCTCGGTGTTCGATCACGATGATAGTACGTGTCCGAATGAACCAGTTAAAACTGTTAAACCGGCACAGAGATGGACACCGGTAAAGACAACCATTGAAGTGGGAGAACCAACAAGAGAAAGTGATCTAGATACCAATAGAGATGCTAACCCAGAAGATGGAGAACGGATCTTGAATGCAATTTAGTTAGTGGATGATCGCCAGTAAACAACTATCTGGAGGCTCTGAAGTTTAGGAGGATGAAGATGATGGGGAACCGATCCATATTGCAAATCAGGTGATGGACGATCAGGACGATGTGTAGTCTTCTGGGGGTTCAAAAAATCGTGAAGATGGGACATCATAGAATTTTGGGGACGAGGAAGAAGATGAGTAGATGTCTTCTTCGGCAAGAGTTTCGGAATCTCACAGAGTTTTAGAGACAACACGCATCTCTGATGGCGTACAAGGTGGAGTAAATATCTCAAACTCCTTTCAGCAATTGGACTTATTTCCTAAATTAAGCATTGACTTAGAATATGAGAATAATAAGCTATTCTTATCTCGTAATAAAAAAGGAAATAAGGGAAAAGGAAATAAAAAGCATAAATCATCATTATCCAATCTCTACCATTTCAAATCGGGCAATCTGCCGAGAAAATTAAGGAGAGAAGATCAAGTAGGATTCCTAAAAATCATAAATGATATCTATTGCTAGCTGGAATATATGGGGGATGAATCATCTTTCTAAGAGGGAGGAAATTAAAAAATTAATTAGTTCCAATAATATTGATCTTTTGAGAATTATGGAAACTAAGATTTTAGGAAGGAGAAGTGATAGGATACGTAGGAAAATCTAACGTGATTGGCATGCTATCTTCAATTATGAGGCTCATCACTATGGGAGAATATGGATCATTAGGAATCCATGCATTTTTTAGGTCCATAAGATGTCATCATATGTGTAGCAGATGCACACTAAGATGGTCAGGCTTACTAATAACTTCAAATTTGAATATAAAACAATTTATGGTTCAAACTTAGTGGTGGACAGAAGTGAATTATGGGTTGCACTTCAAAATCTGTCATAATCCATCACTGATCTATGGGTTGTAATGGGAGATTTTAATTGTATCAGATATCATTCTGAAAAAATCGGAGGTAGAATGGTATTGGACCGTGTTCTTCACGAATTTTATTGCAGTTTGGAGGCATCAAGGCTCTCAGATTTAAGGGTAACTGGCAATACAGGGTCTTGGAGTAATCATAAAACTGGGCTACGAAGAATCCTTTGTCGCTTAGATCGAGCTCTTGTCAATCCACAATGGAAAAATTTGTATCCGAATGGGGAAGTGAAATATCTCCCGGCTAGCATCTCTTATCACTCCCCTCTATTAATTGAATTTTCAATTCCACCTACTATACCTAAATCGTTCAAGTATCATAGTGTTTGGAATAACCAACTTGGGTTTAAAGAGATAATCAAGGAAGCATGGTCTATTAATGCTCGAGGAAATCCGACATTCATTGTGATTCAGAAGTTGAAAGAAGTCAAACGCTTGGTTCGAAAATGGAATATCAACAAATTTGGTAGAATCCAAAATCGGGTGAAAGAAGCGAGAACTGAACTTGAGGTAGTACAAGCAAATATTCAACGAGATCCTTTAGATGATACCCTTGCTAATCAGGAGAGAAGGTTGGCTTTAAACCTTCAAAAATAGTTCAATGTTGAAGAAAGTTTTTACCAGCAAAAAACAAAAGAACATTGGATCTCAGAAGGTGACAGGAATACTCATTTTTTCCATGCGTCCGTATCAACCAAATTTTCCAGGAATACTATCTCTGAAAAAAATTATCCAATGGTAATAGATTGGTGGACCCTGAACAGATTGGGGCAGCTACGAAAGATTGTTTCAAAGGAATTTTTACACCTAGCTCAAATGCTCCAATCCCGAAAACTCCTTTCAAAAGCAAAATAAATCAAGAGGAGGCTACAATGTTGTCTACCGAAATCACTTACGAGGAAATATGGAAGGTTATAGATGAAGCGTCTCCAAACAAAGCTTCGCGGCTTGATGGTTTCTTGGCTGAATTCTTCAGAGATCACTGGGACATCGTCAGCATGGACATCACTAAAGCGATAAGGAACTACTTCTTAAGAAGGCATCTGGTAAAATCTCTGAACTCCACTCTTATTACTCTAATTCCAAAAGAGAAAAATGCGATTATGCTGGATAAGTTTAGACCAATCTCTCTATGCAACTTTTTGTATAAAGTGATTGCTAAAATCTTAGCTAACAGATTGGCCCTGGTTCTCCCTAAAATTATTAGCCCAAATCAATCTGCTTTTGTGAAGGGAAGAAATATTTCTGAAAACATCCTACTCGCTCATGAGATGATTAGAAAGTTTTATTTGAAGAGTAGTCCCAAAAGGCTTTGTGTTAAGATTGATATTCAAAAAGCCTATGACCGTGTCAGATGGGACTTCATTCTTCAAATCTTACACCAATTTGGGTTTGATGAAACATGGAATGACTAGGTTAAAGAGTGCATTACTAAGCCCAGATTTTCAATCAATATAAATGGGACCCCGAAGGGTTATTTTGATAGCCAATGTGGATTAATACAAGGCCAATGTGGATTAAGACAAGGAGATCCACTATCTCCCCTCTTATTCATACTGGTTATGGAGGCGTTTACCTGCTTGCTGGAAAAAAATATTAGTGTGGGGATTGTAAAGATATCCTCCTATAGAAATTGTCCGCTTGTTTCTCACCTAATATTTGCAGATGATTTGCTCATTTTCTCAAATGATGGTGTTGGCTCGGCTGAAGGCATTAAAGTTTCTAATGGAATTTTACAACTGCTCTGGTCTCAAAATTAATAAACTTAAAAGTACTATTATTTTAAGCCAAGCTTGTGTGAACAAAGTGGTCATTTCTAATGCATTATGGAGGTAGTTTGCCCATTAGATATTTGGGGCTACCTATGTTTCTACGAGAATGACATATGCCATGTGTGCACCACTCATTGAGAAAATTAGAGATCGCCTTGAAAGTTAGAAAGGCCACTTTCTCTCGTATGCGGGGACGGTGGAGTTGATCAACTCGGTTTTGAACAACTTTCAAGTATTTTGGTCCGGAGCATTCCACCTTCCTAGAAAGGTGTTAGATAAAATTCAAAATTTATTCTGTAACTTCCTATGGGGTGGCCCGGAATTAATCCACAGATTACATCCTATAAGTTGGGATATGGTTTGTCGTCCAAAACAAGAAGGGGGTTTGGGGATCCATACTCCAAGTAACTGGAATGAGGTTGGTATGGTCAACCTTTTTTGGAACATCATAAATAATCCAAAGTCCTTATGGGTGCAGTGGGTGAAGGCTAAATACATTGGCAACCAAGATGTATGGACGTGTAACCTTTCTAATGATTACTCATGGGCGTGGCGAGGAATCATGAGGGCTAGGGACACCATTAAATAGCATCAATTAAATGGCACTATTGGAAAAGATGGTCGAATAATCGGCTTCTTGCACAACCTAGTCTGTCACAACCCCGTCAAAGAGGGCATTCTCTGCATCAATGCCATTCGTACTAGTTCTTGCTAACATCGGATTTGCGGCATCAATGCACCTACTCCTCTCTGCATCAATCCGATTTCTCCCTCTATTAGTCCCTCCAGGAAACTCCAAAGAAAATATTTTCATCATTGTCGGTGATGGGAGAAATACTAATGTGTGTAAGAATTCTTGGCTTGGTAACTATTTCGTAAATGAGAACTATGGCAGAAGAGTCAAAATGCAAGCTGACCTCAAAAATACAGTCAATGTGTGTGATTTGATTCTTAACGGGGAATGGAGTCTTCTTGAACCCAGCACTTTACGCATGGAAATGGTTTGGAACAAGATCATAAATCAACCTATCCCAATTGAGGGATATGATGATAAGGTTATCTGGATAGCGACTAATAGTGGGGAGTTCTCATTGAAATCAGCTTGGGAGCAAATTCGGACATCCACCAGTAAAGTTGGTTGGCACAAATTTATTTGGCACCCTAAATTTATTCCAAGACATTCGATGTGTGTGGCTTGCGATTCACAAGAGGCTTTCAACGATTGAAAATATGATGCAACGCGGTTTCTACATACCATCTAATTGTGTGTTGTGTTGGAGTGATTGTGAAACTAACAAACATATTTTTTACCAATGTGGTTATAGTAAATGGGTATGGAAGCGTTTGATGGAAAGGTTACTCACTAGAAGATACAATATTGGAACCATTCAGGATGAATTGGACTACTGTATGGAGATCACTAAAAGAAATCAATAAAAAAATATATGGTTAGATTGGGGTTTGCTGCATTTATTTAGCATATTTGGGTTGAAAGAAATAATTGAATCTTTGAGAATGAACAAACGCATAAGAAATCAGGTCCTTAAAAGAATTGTGGAGGACATTACAATCAAGATTAAGAACTCTAATATTGAGGGGATCAACATCGAAGATCAAGCAATCCCATCTCAATGGAACATTGCCTATGAACTTAAAATAAAAGAAATTAATCGATGCTGATGGATCATGCCCGATGTCGGGTGCATCCTCAACACGTTGGGTCTCTTTCCGATATTGCAGCTGGGTATGGTATTCTTAGAGATAGCTAGGAAATATTACGGGATGTTATGCTGACCATATGAAGGCATTGATATACTAGAAATTGAAATTCATTCTATTCTTCATGGAGTATATTTTGCAAGAAATCTAGGCATTGATAAGCTACTTGTGGAATTTGATAATCAAATTGTCATGCAATATATTCAAGGAAGGTGCAAGGTGCCTTGGAGGTCAACTTCCAAAGTCAGAAAGATTAGGAGCATACAAGTTTGATAATTGCAAATTCAATCATGTGTGGAGAGAGGTCATGAATAGGTGTGCTGATTGGTTGGCAAATCGCTGGGAGGAGATGGATAGTATACAATAATGGGCTGATTCTATCAATTTTCCAATTCTCTTTGTAATCTCTATAGAGATGATCTCTGTAAAATCTATAATCGACTGTAATCTTCTCTTTTCCTTTAATAAAGGGTGGGGACCCATCAACCCCGCGGAACTACCAAAAAAAAAACAAGAAGTTAATGAAGAAAAAGCAAAGCATGAAGAGAAAGCAATGAATGAAGAAGTAGAGAGAAAAAAAAAAAAAAAAAGATACGAGAGAGGAGTCGTTCCCGAGAGAGAGAGAAGAAGACTGTAAAGAATAAATTGGGCAAGTTTCCGGCGAAAAAATTAAATGGCTAAATCCGAGTTTTTTTCTTCTTCATTCTTCTTCTTTTTTTGCAAAAACTTAGTTTTTTTGCAAGAATTGGGTTTTAATACCATTTAAAAAAAATTCAAATTGCAAAAACGGTAGTCTCGGCCGATAATTTCAAATTATCAGCCGATAATTTGATTTTTCATATTATCGGCCAATAATTTTAAATTTCGGCTAATAATTTCAATTTTCCAGGGGGTGGCGATAATTACCAAATTATCGGCTCAGCTTAGACCGAAATCGAGTCATCTCGGCCGAGATTTTGACCCATGCTGCTGACACTCTTGTGACAAGCTGCTCTTCACATACATCGGTGCCCTTGGAATATGTGCAAATCAGATCGTGACAGAATTCTATCACTAGAACGCCAATTCGTTAGCTTAACCATCAATTTGTGTGTGGTGTAAGAAAATGGTGGGGTGCTTGTATCATCCCTCTTATTTTGAAAAGCAGTGACCTGACGGTTGAGATGTTTAGACTTAAGATTTCAAATGCCAAGCTACTAATGTAACTCAACCATCTCACCAGTGTACAACATGGAATAAAATATAACTGGAAATCTCAAATTATGGCATGTAAGATGTATCGGCCGCCGGCCGCCTCCGGACACTGAAAATTTGCTGGAAGCTTGGCCGAAATTCAAGTTGATCTTGGTTTCGGTTATAACTTTAATATCAATCATTAAAACTAAGAATAATCGTTAATATTAGAGTCTCCAGATCAGATGATTCAAACCTCCTAAACAATGTAACTTTTGGGCCTATTGCCCTTCTACTTATGATCTATCCATTTGACGGTATGAATTACCCACATCATAAATCATTGATGATGTATGATTATTTAACACCATTTTAGTGTTTAAATGACAAGAGAGTCAAAACTCTTCTTTTAAACCATGTGCAATGGCTAACTTCTCTTGTGAAAGTAATAAATGACACCTTCCCGGAAAGCACATTTGGTACCCCTGTGCTCTCATGGAATCTGTCATTTCCATTGCCACATCAAAGTGGAATATACATGTTTAAAGCCCTACGTCGTCGCAATAGATAATATTCTACAATTATTGGACCATATTAATCCAGCGCTTATGCATTGTTTAAACTTTAAAGGCTAAAGTATATTAGTATTGGATGAGCGACCCACGCACTGTAGATGGTGCATGGGTCAATTTATCTCCACAGAACTCGTCAATAGAGATGCACAAAGGTCAAACGAATATATTAACTATGATTTGGTTTGGTGCTCATAAATATATTTGCTTGTCCTAAGGTTTAGCCAAAGTAGCAGAGTTAGGTTTGACGCATGCCCATGCTGAAGAGGTTAATTAACCCTCAAAATATTAGAAAACGTAAATAGTTGATCTGAGTGACATCCGACGGTTGATAGATATGGAGCACTACCATCCTCATTAACGCCATAAAAACTCCATATTATACAGCTCCACAAGTTATAAATACCTCTTCTGGGTAGATAACTAAACATAATAAAGCTGTTCATTTTCTTCTTCTACAAAGAAAGAGTAAACCGTTCTCCTGTTTCTTGATTACGTTGCATCAAAATGGAAGAAGGAGGTGATGCGAGTGGCTCGGGGAGCCGTTTAAGGCCCCACCGCTTTATCCTCCTCTTCCATCTTCTTGTAGCCGCCTTCTTGGTGGCTGTGGCACAGAATTCAAGGACGCAGATCGACCGTTGCCAAGGTATTACCAACATTTTGTTTAGCTCTGGGAGGTGTTACTTAGTCATCAGCTGCGCCTTGCTATCTGTGCACTTTCTGAAGCGGGGAGCTGAAGGAACCAATGTTATTAAAGAGAAACGTAAGAGACTGAGAATTCTGTAGGGCAATGGAAAAAGTCATCAATCTTTTGTTCTTGGCTGAGGTCTTGTTTTTTATCCCTTCTTTTGTTGGATTTGTTTTTGGGTTCGTTGTTTAGATCGATCTTGATGGAAATTGAAGGTTCAGTTGGGTACACTTTCGGATTCTTATTACGGAATGGAGAAATGGATTATGGCATGTAACCAAATGAAATGGCCTTTTTTCTTATTGTTCTTGGCTCTCTTTTTTTTGTCTCTTTCATCATCACGTAGCAGATGGAGAATGTAGAAATGGATTGATTGAATCTTTTGGTGGTTCTCTTATTCAAGTTTTGTAATCTTTTATTGGTTATTTTTACTTTTTAGTGATGGTTGCTAAACTCCGAGAGGAAATGTTATTAGATTCGTGAAAATAATTAATAGATTATTTTTTAGTCTAATATTGTTAGATCCTATTATATATAATTAGCAGTTTAATCTTTACTTGTAATCATTAGCCTTCTTTCAAAAAATTAATAATAATAAATAATTAAAAAATAATTATGAATTGATTGAATCTTTTGGTAGTTCTCTTATTAAAGTTTTGTAATTTTTTATGGTTTTGTAATTTTATGTTGTTGAAACCCCGAGAAGAAATATTAGAGATTTAAAGGTTTTCCGTTAGTAACTGGCTAACTGCTACTGGTAGTATAAATGTAGAATGCTTATTTAACTTGTTAGAAATAAAAATATCAGGGAGATCAAGGGTATGAATACCATCTACGCTGTCTGATTTAATTCAGACGATTTTAAGGGTCTGATTTGAAATATCAGCAAAAGGATTAAGGATAAGAACACCATCATCTTCTATGCCACATAGAACCCCATCTAAGCCATTTGATTTAAAGAGAATGATGTAAAGATGTAGGCGGGAGACAAAAAATTGTTGTAAAACATGATCTATCGTGGGGTTTGTCAGTCAACCATTAAATCAGATGAAGTCCTTTGACTGTATTCAGAGAGGATGATTTTTTTGCCAATCCTTGGCATCACATATCCTTCCATCAAGGTCTTGTCTTCAAATTATACAGCTTAGATGGAGTTCTACATGGCAAAGATTTCAAAAACAACCAAGTTTTTCTTTTTAACCGTGTGCCACTGGCGTGCAAGTTTTAGCTCCTTTAGGTTTTGGGAACCTATCTTTGCGCCTCTAGGTTTATTGAAAGCACATATGTCCGAAAGCCCTTCAAACTCATTCACTCGTTGAAATTTGACGATGGAGGTTGTTTTTTAACCCCAATCTTCCACAAAATGAGTCTAAGACTATGATCTTACCACCAAATGGCCAATTTTTTATTCCACATGACAACAATCTCAAAAAAATTGTCCCCTAAATTACTTTAGAGCTTGATGTGTGACCTATGATTTTACAGCCACTTTTTCGAGGTCGAGTCACGTTAAATATAAAGTTGACCTTTCAAATGGTATGCTCATGGTCTCAAGATCCATAGAATGGAAGATCGGGTGAAAACTATCTCCATCATCCAATTCTAAGGTGACAATTAGTTTCAAAGGGGACGTAGCACTTTCATTAAACCTGTAGGCGCCAACAAAGGTACGCTTAGCTTTTTCGTCTCTAACAATTATATCAAACCATTGGACTATCAATTAAAAACGTATGCCATGGTCCAAAGAAAAATTATAGTGAACGGATGTCAAGTAATAGACCAACAAGGGACTGTTTACGTGACACAATGCAAGTTATAGGCCTAGACCTGCATTGTTGGGACTCACTATGCTTGCAGTGCATCACGTAAGCAGTCTATCGAATGGTTTGTTGTTTGCACTCCGACATATATCAATGTCCATGGTCCAAAATAGTGTTTATTGAAGTAGGTTATTAATTAGTTTTTATAGCATCAAGTTTGTTTCATTTTTTCCGTTTTGAGCTATCATCAGTAGAGTTGGAATTAGCTATCCTGCTTGAGCACTGATTTGACTTGGTTGACATCTCAAATTTTGTGAAACATGGTAGCCGATTTTATCATGTGTGTTGGGTGATTTGGATATCATGCTCTAAAAGAACCATTATGTAGAATATTGGTAAGAAAGCTTTGACAAGCATGAATTTTGGGTTATCCACTAATCCTATCAACAAGTTTGCATATAACAAAATTATATATGCCACGTGCACGCAATTAGAGGACTGCACGACGGCTGGTGCACTAACTGGTACATGATTAGATTACCTCAGGTAACTAAAGTTAGGGCAATGATTAGGTCCAATCAAGTTGAACCGGATTTCGAGTCCAACTACATATGCAGCCCTTAGATATGAGAGAATCTCGACTTTCATAATTTTCACTTTTACACAATGATGTGTAGTCAAGATTCTCTTATTTCCAATGGTTGCAGCAGTGGTTGTACTCAAAATCCGATGCAACCTGATTTGACCTTATCATTGTCCCTAAGTTAATAGAGCTCATCGTAGGTTTAAATAAGGGCTTTTGTCCAAATGGCGCCGTGCGCCTTTTTATATCACCAAAAAAACATGAGCTGTTTTATATTCAAAAATAGTGCCCATGCACACCTGAAACGGGTGATTTGGGTAGGCTAACCCATGCAAAAAGTTGAAAGTTTTGATGTAATTTCTGTTTTTTCCCTTCTACATTTGTCCCCTTAAAAGCCATATATATTACATTTATGCCATCTAACTTAATCTCTTTGAACCCTCTCCTTCCAAATCAGAACGGTGTCGGTGCCATTTTGATGAGAGAGAAAGAGAAGGAAATTGGGGTGACGTGGAGTTTCGATTCGACGAAGACGGCGGCCTTGGAGCCGGAGCGATAGCCGATACCGAAAGGATAGAAGAAGATGCCGTCGGGGTTGGTTAGGGCTGTGAGCAATAGGAGGAGAGAGACGAGAGAGCCGATGGCTAGAGGGAAGATCCATTTACGCTCCATTTTAGTAGCTATGAGATGTAACAATTTTATGTTCTTCATCTCTTTCTGGTTTTGGACCAGAGACAAAGTAGGGTGAGAAAAGTCATATATATTTCAAAACCCTCTTCTTCTCAGATCCTTCAAACCCTCTCTCTTTTTTCTGTTTCTCTCACTAGCTGAAAATATATTCTATTTGGTGTTCGCCAGCATGAACCCAGATTCCCGATCGCCAGATCGCCGGAGAAGACACTCTAAAACTCAGATAAAAGAAAAGGGTTTAATTGTAGAGAGAGAGAGAGAGACTAGGCAATGACAAACTCTCTCTCTTCTTTCTCTCTCTCTCTCTCTCACTAATTGAAAAAAAAGAAATCCTCTATTTGGTGTTCGCCAACAACTGATCAGGTTCACAATTGCCGAGTCGCCGGAGAAGAAGACACTTAAAAATTGAACGGCTATTCAAGGGCTATTCGGTAAAATATATTTGCACTGTGCATCAACGCGAGCCGTTTAAAAGCTGCAGGGGCACTTTTTTGTAATTAAAAAAATCACGAAAATGGTGATAGAATTTGTGGAGGGGCATTTTCTGGTACTTTTCTCTTTAAATAAAGTCCCATTCCCATATTTTTTGTTTCATGTGGCATAATATTTTTTTGGGTCTAACTCAAATTGTTCAAGTAGTTGAACATTATATGAAGATCATTTCCCCAAAATAATTTATTACCAAAATAAGGCTTTTACAAATTTTAGTTACCATAAAAAATTTTCTATCATTTTTTTAATATTAAATAGCCCTAATAAAAGCTTCCTAGTAGAGTACTTGGGCTCAATGGCATGGATCCTCCCGTAGTCATATAGTTTATAACTACACAAATTAAAGGTCATAAGATGCTTTTGCCACTTGGATAGCAATTATTAGGATAAAGTGTAACATGTGGCTATATTAATAGTATTATAATGTACCAAAGAGGCATTAGCCCTGTTGGTAACCTTCCTTTATTGTGAGGGAGGAGGTCGTGGGTTCGATACTCGTCCTCCACGCTATTTCCCACCCTTATCTTTACAAGGGAGAGTTGCGTCGAGTGAGATAAGGAGAGGCAACCCCTTTCACATTTATTGATGAGTTAAAGAGGCTTTGAGGGCATCATAAAGTATGAAAAGCACCTTCTAAAATTATTGAGACATTGAACTATGAGGGATGCATCATCTAGAATGAAAAGCACCTTCTAAAATTATTGAGACATTGAAATATGAGGTATTGTATCCGCTAAGGGATTGTCACAGTAGGTGACGACTTGGGTATGCTCCCAAATATTGTTAGTTCAAGTAGCTAACTCCATTTATATGATAATATGATGCTTCGTAAGGTGTGTAATAGCTGAAATCTCAGCGACATGGTTGGAACCAGGGCATCTCTTAGGGGATTAGTCCAATAAGCTTAGGATACCCTAAGTTATATATAAAAAATGATTTTTTTTTGACAAAGTCAACTTTTAATAAAATTCTATGGCTAAAGGGTAGCTTATAGAATAAAGATTTGGAGTTGCAGGGTTTAAAAATTAGTAGAACAAAAATAGAATATATAAAGTGCAAAGGAGGAGAATTTAGTTAAAATAGAAAATCATGTAATGCGACACTTTCATAGATTTTGCTATTTAAGCTCTATTTTAAAATCAGATTGTGGATTTCAAGAGGACTTCTTACATAAGATTAATGTCAGTTGGATATATAGATTTTGCTACTTAGGCTCTATTTTAAAATTAGATGGTGAATTTAAAGAGGACTTCCTAAACAAGATTAATGTAAGTTGGATGAAACGGAGGCAAGCTGGTAGAATATAGTATGATCGAGTTTCATTTAGATCGAAGGGACCTTTTTATAAGTCAACGATTAAACCTACCATATTAAATGATGCAGAGTATTAGGCTACGAAAAAATGACAAAAAGATAGAATACATGTGACTTGGATGCACACGTTTAAATAGATGTGTGAAGTAATAAGAAAGGATAAAATATGAAATAAGCATGTAATAGAAAATTTGAGAGTGACAATCATAAAAGAAAAAATTAATGAGTGTTGTTTGAGGTGCTTTGAACATACTCATCGGAGACGGGAAGCAAGCCCTGTACGTAAGATTGAAACTCTAGAAGCACAAGAACATCGGAAAAGAGGAAGACTAATGAAGGCTTAGATGATAGCCATGGCAAGAGATATGAAGAATTGCGAAATCACAAAGAGCTTACTGCTAGTAAAAAATCAGTGAAAAATAGGACTTGCAAAGCTAACCCCAAATAGATGGGATAAGCTGATAATGATGGTGATGTTTATAATGATGATGATGATGGATTGAAAGCACTTGCACACCAAACATAAACCTTACCTATGACATGAGCAATTGCCTCTTTTTCAATTTTGAGTTAATAGAGGGTATCCAGCACAAGCATCGGAGCACCGATATTTTGGGTTAATAGAGGGTGATGCTGGTGGTACTTGGGCCACTTTTCAAATGGGTGCAAATGTGCAATGTTGAATCATCAAGTGCTGTTTGTGATTTGACTCATATAAGAACCGCATTTGATATACACTCTTTATCATATTTAATTTTTGAGAGGTGTGTTATATGAAATTATAATTTGGCTATTTGATGGTGCAATTATAATCTAAACCTGTTGTGAGTATAGGGCAATAATTTGCGGCGTTGGTGCCTTTAAAGTTTTGGTGGTTGTAAATAGAGGAGACTAATTGGCTATATACCATGGCCCAAAGCCTCCCTAAATTTTCAATCTATTATGGCGCGCCGAGTTACGCGAAGAGAAGGTAAAGCTAAAATTCACTTGGACCATTTAAAATTTAAAAACGATGGTGAGGCCCGGTTACACCCCAAAAGTAACTCACCACCAGCCTTCACCAAATTTAAAAGCCCTCAGACTCCTCCACTTATTACTGCACCCTCCGACCGCCATTACGCTCAATTCTCCTTCGTCCTTCTTCAAACCTCTCTCTCTTTCTCTCTCTTCATTTGGAATCGCCAAATCATTATACAGAGAGGGATCGTTTCAGCATAAAAAAATAAAGGAAATTGGATTGAGAGGGTGCGGGAGAGGGTTCTCTTTTTCCTCTGCGTTATCGCTGAATCCATCCCCAAACCCTTATTCCCCTTCGTAACTCCTTGATTCCGATACCTAGATCTCCTTTTCTAACCATTGAATTATCGAATACCTAACGTTAGGCTTGAATTCTAGATCCAGATCTCGGTTCTTCGATTTATTTTGTACTTTTTGCAGAATTTGGGGCTTATTCGGTACGCTTAATCCGCCTTCAATCAGAAGCGATCTTGTTTTGATCTTTCTAGGACGGGATCTTGTTTGGAGTGCTGATCGGACGGCTTAGGAGCGATATGGAGGCAATGGAGGAGCTGATTCAGCTATCGGATTCCATGATTCAGGCCGCGGCTCTGCTTGCCGATGAAGACGTTGAAGAGCCATCTTCGAAGAGGAAATCTACTTTCCTCAATGTCGTTGCCCTTGGAAATGTCGTAAGTCAGATCTTGCTATTATTCAAATTTATATCGATTCAATTAAAATTGCCCTAGTTTGAAATTTTTTCATTGGATGTATAAAAGTTTCTTGTCTTGGAGGACATCTTGATAGAAAATCGAATTTTAGACTTACAACTTATCAATAATCAAACACTTGTTTCCTACAAAACTTGTACTTTTTTAAAAATATCATATTTTTGGCTTGCTTCTTTTCTTATTTCGCTAAGTTGCTTGTTAGGGTGCTGGTAAATCAGCGGTGTTGAACAGTTTGATCGGGCATCCAGTTCTGGTAAGTAGCGATACAAATGATTCCTGTATTTGGCACATATTGTGATCTCACCCTTGAACTACGCTTCGTTTTATGTGTTTGTTATTTAGCCCACGGGAGAAAATGGTGCCACTCGCGCTCCTATCAGCATTGATTTACACAAGGATAGTTCTCTAAGCAGCAAAGTGATTGTTTATCAAATCGACGATAAGTCTCAGCAAGTTTCTGCAAGTGAGACCTCATAACACGAAGCTGAATGCTCTTGATTAGTTTTTTCTTTTCTGAACCTGTTAAATATACTGTGATCTTCTCCTTTACACTTGATGATTTTGGGATTACAGTCTTAGCTGTTTTATCTAAACTTGGAAAATAGCCTGTTGGAGTTGTGTACGTCTAGAATTCTTTTAATATCTTTCCTTGTAAACATAGTGACAATTTTCGGTTTTGGCAATAATTCAGTAGGGGGTCGTTTCGGTTCATTTCTGATAAATTTCAGGAAAAATTTGAAAAAATTTCAGGAAGATTTTGAGGAAAACAAAAGAATATATATAAACTATGTTTATTATTTATATAAATATTGTTTATTATTTAATAAATGCCTAAAATAAATTGTTAATTTCTGCGAATTTCACCGAAATTTGCCGAAAATTTCATCCGACCCCTGTTTTGACGAATTTCG
The DNA here is from genome assembly GCA_021018995.1 of Chloranthus sessilifolius. Classification (NCBI taxonomy): domain Eukaryota; kingdom Viridiplantae; phylum Streptophyta; class Magnoliopsida; order Chloranthales; family Chloranthaceae; genus Chloranthus; species Chloranthus sessilifolius. The sequence continues at coordinate 75,003,041 of CM037589.1, forward strand.
TCGAAATTTGTCACTATACTTGTAAATCACTAAACTAGTAAGGATTACCGCTCTAAAGGTTCCCTATATATGTACAAGTTATACAACTCCCATTGATCAGTGGGGACAATGATACACAACACATACCTCTCATTTACTTGTTATCAGATTCTGCCGTTCTCACGAATTTTTTTTCCATGTGATTGTTTGGGGTTTTATCCCTTTTTTTTTCTCTCTCGATGGATGCTGCGTCTTCCACTGCTACCAGTGAACCCACAACTCTTCTTCCCTCTCTCCTTAATCCATTTGGTAACATTGCCCCCTGGTTTCTATATAACTTGATTGTTCTAAATTCTAACTATATATGTGGAAAAGGAATATCACTTGTATACAAAAACTCATGACCTTTTTGGTTGTCTTGACGAATCTCACCCACCACCTCTGACGTTACTTCATGCTACAAATTTTTGGCACCTCACCAAGCCTGAATCCCGATTACGCTCTTTGGATTAAGATGGTTCACATGATCCTAAGCGGGTTGTACACCGCTATCTGAATCTGTCCTCATGAGCATTGTCAACTGCACTACTTTGCATGATGCATGGCTTACCCGTGAACGCTAGTTCTCTTCTCAATCTCACTCCTGCTTCATGCATCTCAGCTCTCAACTCCACGGGCTGAACAAGCCTCCTTGACAATCTATCTTTAACTATTTACAACGCATTAAATTGTTTGCCAACTCTCTTGCTATCGTCCAGTGTCCGATCTTGGGCTATGACTCAGTCACCTTTCCCCTTGAAGGCCTTGGATCAAAGTATGACTCCTTTTTCACCACCTTTACAACTGCGTCGAATGACATGGTCCAAAATTTTAATCTACTGCGAAGGCCAAGAAGGAAGATTAGAGAACATGAAAGAAAAAGAAAATTAAAATAAAGATGCAAGAAAAGAAATTCTATAATTTATTCATGAAAAGTTGTCGATCGGACGATCATGTAGTCTCAACTTTCAATCTTGTTAGGCCATTACTTTTATGTTTGATCCAATGTTACCTGATTTGCTGGTTCACTCGGTTTAGATTCAAGTTTATAATTCATAATTCGCCAACTTCGAGCAAACTGGTTCGCTAAGGGCAGTGTTCTTAAAATCACTGGGCGGGTTCGGACAGTCGGGGGAATGTTTGGACGGAAATCACTCGGCGGCGCCCGGGCGAGCGCCCCAAGATCCGGGTGGCTGCTATGTGTGTGTGTGTGTGTGCCACTTGCCAGAATAGGAGGAAGAAAAAAAAGAAAAGAAGAACAAAAAAAGAGTTGTGCAAGAATATAAAAAATTTGAGAAGAAGAAAAACAGAGGAAGAAGAAGAAAAAAACTAAGAAGTAAAAAAACTGAGGAAAAATAAGAAAAATAGAGGAGATTAAAAAATAAAATAAAATTGGAGACTGGGGCGACCCGGATGGGTTCGGGGCAGCTGCCCGGGCGGATTGGGCAGGTGCCCCAAATCCGGTTCGCCCACGCCTAAATTGGGGCGCCCGAGGGCTCAAACCGCCTCGGCGGCCGCCCCGGGTGATTTTCAGAACAGTGGCTAAGGGTAGAATGAGTTTTATTTTTTTATGTTATTATGCGGATAAATAATTACTAATTACATTTAACGTTTGCATATTGTATCACATATCCACTTTAAGTGTTGGTGTAAGCATAAAGCGTGAATACCTTTTAGGTAGGTCTGAGGATCGAATCCTCCTCTTCATTTGTTAAATAAAAAGTCCAATTCGCTTATATCCAGTGAACCAGAATGAACCGAACAATGAACCGGTTCGCGGTTCGGCAACAGTTTGAGCGAACCACCAGTTGCGGTTAGGTTTAGGTGTTCCTCCGAGTTCACTGAAAAGAAACTTTTGGTGGGGTATTCCTTAATTCAACCACCTTGGAAGACTAATTTCAACATTCCTGCATCTTTTGTCAAAATTAGTTCTCTCACAAGAGACTATCATGCTCAAATTGCATCAAGTGGTAGCAGCAAGAGTATTTTCCTTGGGAACAGAGCAAGTTGATGCCGTGGGTAGTGACAAGATGCCACCAAAGATCAAACCTACACCGATCTTACGATTGGATAGATTGGAGCATGTGGTTTAGGAAGTTCTAAGAAGAATAGATTGTCTTATGAAACCGTCTAGAGGCGAATCAGGTATCGTACGCAGATGGGTATGATGGAGACAGAAGGTCATTGATGATCAGCCATCGGTATCAACGATAGCTTTAGGAACTACTGATCATATCAATCAAACTTCGAACCACGAAGAGGAAACATGCGAAGGTGGCATTCATGTTTTTAAAGTTGTCATCCTTTGTGAAAGAATTTGAAGATTAGGAATTAAGGATAGTGGAAAAGCTTTGAATCAAGTTATTAAAGAAGTTCAACGACTGTATCGAGATTTTCACATCATTGAGGCCCTATAAAAATTTAAACCATCGAATAAGGATCCGATAAATTTTTGATGATAAAAGGCTCTTGATCTTCATTAAAATGATGATCAATGTTTGATGAATGTTTTTGCTACGGAAAAGTGATAGAATATCATATTTGATCACTATTAACTGTCTGATGAGATGATCACTGGTGAAAATGTGTCAGATTATCATCTCGACCATAACCAACATTCCAATGAACATCTTGACTTCAAAAATGAGTCATATCAACTAATTGTCAGGTATCAACGATTGGATAGTTTGATTCAGTGTCTTGGAGTAAATTGATGATACTTTTGTCGGCGTGCACAGATTGTGTAAGATGATTCACTGGAATTGAGCTTTTCTCAACCTAGGGAGAATAATGCATTAGAGCGAGAGCCGAGAAAAAGAGAAAAGGAGAAGATTAAACAGAAAGCATGAAGGTGAAAGAATATTAAAGGAGATATAAAGAGGAAAAATTGGAAGAAGAGGAATTTATGTGGGATATTTCTTAATTCAACAACCTTGGAAGAGTAATTTCAGTCTTCTTTCAGGTTTTGCCAGTTATGTGTCAATACTATTACTCCCTCAAGTGGCTATTATATTCAGATCACATCACTTGATATTAGAGCGTGTTCGGTCCAACTCGACAATCTCTGATTAACAAATCGAAGCATGCGACGATCAACACGGCCAGATGAAAGCGAGTGGTGCGTGGAGCATAGTATATGGATATTTTGTATACAATGTTTATGAAGATGATGAAGATGCTCAAATACATTACCACCATCTTTTATTGGTTTGAACACAATGATCGCCCATAGAGAAGGTATTGGCCTGTGATTTATTTGAAGAAGACATTCTATCTATAGAAAATTTGAGGTTGCATTTTTGTCAAGAGGGAGAGGGTGATGTAATTCAGAATTTTAATCTACTCGAAGTCTGAGAAGAAAGATTAGAGAACATGAAAAGAAGAAAAATGAAAAGAAAAGGAAATCTATGATTTTTTAATTAAAGGCCGTTGTCATGGAGTGCTAAACAATCAATATCGTCAATTTTATGTTTGACCCATTTTCAACCATCAAACAACTGCAAATTGATGCAAAGGTGGTCTTAGTTGAAAGCTTATCAAATTAGCTTTCTAACGGGACAAGAATTGTGCAATTTTGATGAGTATTGAAGAAGTTATGATCACTTTTTGGAGGTTGCACTTTAAAACGATGAATTTCAAGACTTCTAGTTGAAGTGGGAATATTTTTTATTTTATTTTATGTTAACCAATAAGATTTATTTCTTTTGTTAAAAATATGTTTAGTTTCCTTGTTAATTAGGACTTTATTTTACTATTTGTAAGAAAGCTATTAAAATTAGAATGTTTCTTTTTTTAAATTAGGAATTAGAGTAAGACTAGGATTTCTAATTTTCCACATTGTAAAAGATTATTTAAAGGCCAATAGTGTTGGATTTTAGTTTAGAGTTCAATGAAAGATTTTGTTTGTCAGTTTTTGAACCATACTAGTTGTTGTTACTTGTTAGTATTAGGTGCTCCTACATGATAAAGTGCAGAATTTTAATCTATTACACAATCCAAGAAAGAAGACTAGAGAAAATGGGAAGACGAAGAAGAATTTGAAGAAAAGAAGGAAGAAAATGGAATTTCGAAAGTTATTGTTGAAAAATATTGTTGATCAGATGGTCACAAAGTCTTCAACTTTCATTCTAATGAATTTATGTTTAGCCTATTTTCCAATATCAAACGGCGTCAGATTGTATGTACGATCAGTTTTATTTGTAAGTTTATTGAAGTAACTTTCGAACGAGTCAAGAAACGCACAATTCTGACGAGTATTAAAGAAATTTTGGTTAGTTTTTCGAGGCTGCGCTGAAAGTGACGAATTTTAGTTGAATTAAGATTATTATCTTTCATTATATTATTTTAACAAATATAGAGATACACTTAGTTTCCTCATTATTCAGAATTAGAACTTTAGATTATTATTTTAGAAAAACTTTTGGTATTGTTTCATTTTAATAGGAATGAAAGTTAGACTAGGATTTCTAATGTTATCTATTGCAAAAGCCTCTTTAAAAGCCAATATTGTTGGAGTGTAACTGAGAGTTGAATGGAATATTTTGTTTAGAGTTTTTGAAGCCTACTAGCTACGGTAAGTATTAGGTGTTCCTTAATTCAACCGCCTTGGAAAACTAATTTGAGACTTTTTGTAGATACTACTAGTTTTATTTCAAAGCTAGTGCCCTCTTAACTGGCTATCGTGCTTGGATCACATCATTGCTAGTTCATTGGTAGAGGAATTTTGATGAGTATTCCTTAATTTAACTACCTTGGAAGACTAATTTCAGCCTCCTTGTACGTTTTGCTAGAATTGTGTTACACTCCTAAGTGGCTACTGTATGCAGATTGCATTATTGATTCCATGTTTTTTGACGATCTTTAATGATCTTTTACTTCTTCCGAAGCTTTGTCTCCAATGATTGAACAAGGCGACTTCTTCACCATTGGTTGCTCTCACCACAAGAGGTCACGATTCTCATGACAACCAATGATACAATAATCAATCTGCTAGGGGGAACTCTCAAACCCGTCTCTCGACCACCATAGCGAGGTGCTTTTGGCCGCAGATGGGGATGCAGACGCAATCAAAATTCGTGCATGTCGAAATCCTTAATACCTATAATCTTGATTCCCTGCAACCTCCTTCCATGCATTTAGCCTACAAGCTCTATGATGACCAATGTAGTTAAATGGCATATGCGACCCTATGCGGGTTGCATATGTGATTGTCTCATGACACAATTTTTTTTTTTTTTTTTCAAAAAAATCCCGAAAGTTCTTCATACTGAAAAGTAATATGCTTGTGTTAATTTTGTGCTCTATTAATTTTATAGTATCTAGAATGAGAAATAAAAGTATATAATATAAGTATATAACCCATAAGTTGGAAGGGAAAATGTAAAAAAAAAGTCCAAATAGTACAAAATAAAGTGGACCATACAAAAGAGAAGGAAAAAGACCCGAAACATACCTTTGAGAGTTGTAGTATGCATTAGGAAGAGAAACCTCCTATTAATAGGGCTTGGGGAAGCCTAAACAGGCAAAAAAAAAAATCAATGTTGGAGAAGTATGTCATGGCATACACTGTATGCAATGGCATACTATCGCATATGCGATGGTATGCGATGGCATATTTCTTGGATCGCGTATGCCATGATGGCATATGTGATCCATCCCTTCTTGATGGCATATGCAATCGCATAATGGCATATGTGATTGCATATGACAACACTGAATTGATGACTCACACCATACTGCCAAGCACTACCCACAGATTTCATAAGTTCTCTCTGTTGACTGCCTTGAAGAGTCGTCCATAGTATGCAACTCTCACAACCTTCATATCCACCATACTACCATCCACATGGCACCAGATACCTCCTCTTTCCAATCAGCACCATATTTAATGTAATGGTTGCATCATTGCCTGTAATTGCACCACCCTGCTGATCTCCACTATCGTTTACTCCATACTTTTATTTACATAAAGTTAACCATGTTCCATGTCTAAAGAAAAAAATTCTTATCAATACTTCTCTTTACACAATGTTCTCCATGTTTTCGGACTAAAGAACCTCTTATCCATTGATAAATATATGAAGGGTGATGACTGTCTGTTTGAATTGCGTTGGCGTTTTGCATCAAGGATCAATGCACGGGGACAGGCCACCTAAATAAATCGAGTAATGGCGGCCTTTACTGTTCAAGGTTCCACAAATCACCACTATGGACCACCCACGGATTTTCATCTTCATTAGTATACGAGCACCTAAGGACAATTGACATTGCAGATTGGGGAATCCTACATCATCCACTGTTAATTATTTAATTAAGCATAAGTTTCTTCGTATTTGGGGTTCTAGTAAGTTATTACATTTTTTGTAGTTGCTCTACTGGAAAAAATACTAGATTGCGATTTTCTTATTTAAATTTTATAGCGCCAGATGTTTTACATTTCATTCATTGCGACTTATTGGGGTCTGCCTCCGTTTTATCATATATGGATATCATTTTTACATTGTTTTTGTGGATGATCAGATGCTATACATGAATGATCCTTTTTACTAATCAATCAAGCACCTTGACTGTTTTCATCAATTTTAATAGTTTGTTCGAGAACTTATTCTCTTGGAAAGATTAAAAATTTGCAAACCTGCAGAGGGAGTGAAATTACTGGTAGAAATTTTGAATTTTTTTTATCTGATGCTAGGATCACTCATCTCATGTCTTGCCCCCACATTCTCAACAAAATGATGTTGCTGAATGCAAACCCCATCATATTGTTGAAACTGGGCTAGGTTTATTAGCTCTTAGTGGGGTACCGATGTGTTTTTGGGCCAAAACGTTCTCTACACTATAAATTAACTCTCATTTCTTAATCTCGGGCACAAGTCACCTCAGGAACTAGTATTTGTTACTGCCACCGATTTTGCCTTTCTTTAGAGTTTTGGGTGCACATGCTACCCCGTCTTGGTACCGTAGAACTCTCATAAGCCGATGATGAAGTTTATGCAGTGTATTTTCTAGGGGTCTAGCTTGGATCGTAAGGGTTATTAATGTTTGGATTTGAATACAGGGCAAATTTATATTTCTTGGCACACACTTTTTGATGAGATCACCTATACTCTCTCAGGCAAAACTAACCCTCCTACATCTCCATCTCCCAATGGATCACCTCCCTATTCCACACTCACAACTCTACCAGTTCTTTACTAACTCCATTTTCCCTCTATAGGTATCTCCTCACCTTCCATCGTAGTTCCGAAAGCGTCATATGTTGCACCCCAGAGTGACTCAACGATCACCTCCACCCCATCAATTCCCATGCCCCCTTCATCACCTCCACCTCAGCTGACGAGCATTATCTCTCCATTTCCTTCCCCTAACTAGTGCCCTAGTACCACAACTCCATTTCCGCTCCCCTCTCATCCTTCGTTAACATTTCCGCCACCTAACCTTTGTCATTTGATGATTACTAGTGACTAAATTGACTCCCTTAAACCCAAGGAATTTCCTGACTTCATCGCTCGCATAGCTACTGAACACCCGCAACCAAACACCCTTTACCCCATTGCATATCTGCTCTTTTATTATCTCCCACCATTGGTGAGCCCATTTGCTTCACTACCGTTGCTAAGAATCCTGCAGGTTCAAGTGCCTGAAGAGCGTATCTACTGAAACAAATATGATTGCCTCGATAATATATTTCTCCCGCTCACCATCATGTCATCAGATGTAAGTTGGTCTTCAAGTTACAACAATGCGCAATGGCACCATCAAGCGATACAAAGCAAGCCTGGTGGTGAAAGGCTTCAATCAACAAGTTGACATCAATCACCATCATGCCCCACGAACGTCGAGAGCATTGGAGTTGGGCCGCAACAGAATTTTCAGCGTCAAGGAAAAAAATAAAATAATAATAATAATAATAATAATAATAATTTTTTGATGAACAGTGACGGACGTCCGTGAATAGTGGCGGACATCTATGATGAACAGTGTCGGACGTCCGTAATTTTGACCTCCCACTGTCCGTAGGTCACGGACGTTCGTGGGGCACTACGGACGTCCGTAGGCGTCGTGAGGGGGTTTTCTAATTTTGCGAGAATTTCCCTTTTCAGTCTTTTATTATTATTAGGACTCTTTATTTCGAATTAATTATTGGTGGCCTATATAAGGAGGCTTGTAAAGACAATTTAGTCAGTTTTGAATATTTTGAATGCATTATTGCTTGAATATTCTTCTTCCCGAGATGGGTTTGGTGTGAGGCCAAGGGAGTGATTCCCATATATCTTCTTGATTATCTTTTGTCATCTATTTTCTTTATCGTTCATTATATTTGCTATTTATTGATCTCTGCTTGCTTTTCTAAATCCCAATCTATTGAGTTCTTGATCCCAAAATTCTAAACCTTTTTTTTAGAACCCTAAATCAATCAGAGCTAAAACCCTTTTCTAAACCATAAACTTAAACCAAACCATAAGCCTATTACAAACCATAAAGTTATTTCTACAGCCCTAGTTTGAACCCGTGAGCCTACATCGGATCGAAGACGAATGCCCAAGCCTGGAAAAAGCTAGAGTTCTATCTCTAGGCTGATCCCGCCTCAAATCTAACAGTACTTGCGCATCGAACTGGACCTTAGCCGGATTTCGTGTGATCTACTTATCTGAATTCTATGAACCCTAAGGTATCGAGTTAATTTTGAGATTAAGCTTGATTTAATTTTATTTAATTTCAGTCAAATCGCATAAAAATCATAATCACGCATTTTAGGGTTACCGTCCCGCGTCATGGAGAGACCTCCAACCCCTTCGCCAAGTCAGACACCATTTACAACGTACTTGCACTGGCTGCCTTTTGCAACTGGCCGATTAGACAACTTGATGTTCGAAATGCTTTCCTTTACGTGCATCTAACTGAAGAAGTGTATATGCAACAACCAAGGATCAAAATATCGGTAAACCGATACGTATTGTCCTGACCTCCAGGACGATACGTATCGGGTATCGGCCGATACATTCAATTATCGGCAATACATTAAATTTTATTTATTTTTTTCCGATTGTCTACACTATTGATGGCGATTGTCTACATAGTCGCCATCGATTGTGTAGACAATCGGAAAAAAACTTTTATTATTATTATTTTTTTCCGATTGTCTACACAGTCGCCATCGATTGTTTAGACAATCGGAAAAAAACAAATTTTTTTTTTCAATTGTCTACACGATTGTCTACACAATCGATGGCGATTGTCTACACAGTCACCATCGATTGTGTAGACAATCGGAAATATATATATATATATATATATATATATATATATATATATATATATATATATATATATATACATATTATCGGACAATACATTGCCCGTATCGGACGATAAGTACATTGTTTTTAAGGGGGTACGATACAATGCCTTTGTATCGTATCACCCAAGTCCAAAACCGATACGTATCGGACGATTTTTTGACCCATGGCAACAACCCATTGCTTTCATGATTCTCTCCTTCCACATCACATTTGCAAACTCCATAAGGCCTTGAATGGTCTCATACAAGCGCCGCGTGTATGATTTCATTGCCTTAGCGCCTTTCTCATCCACTTGGGTTTCAGGGGGAGCCTTGCCAATCCTTGTCTCTTCACCTGACATATTTGGAATGTTGCTATCTTCATTCTTGTTTATGTGGATGACATCATCCTTACCTGCAACAATATGTATGCTCTATGATGCTTCATCTCATCTTGTCAAGGTCTTTTGACATCAAATATCTGTCTGCTAAATTTCTTTCTTGGCTTGGAAGTTTCTCGCTTCCCGAATTGGCTACCTCTTTCTCAAGTCAAATACACTTTGGATCTTCTAGCGAAGGTAACATGACTAGCTGCAAACCATGCTCCCCTCCTATCGCTATAGGCTCTAAGTTGGCCCTTTATGATGGTGTGCTTCTTTCTGACTCGACCTTTTATCGTTGTCGTGTTGCCAGCCTCCAATATTTGACGCTAGACTTGATATTAGCTTCACAGTTAACCAAGTTTGCTAACATATGCATGCCCCACTCAAAGCAGTCAAACGATTTCTTCAATTCCTACTGTCATTAATGGGCTGAGCATAGTTGTCATAAGCGATCGCTTAAGCGGTTTTATGCCATCAAATCGCATAAGCCATGATGGCTTATGCGATTTGGCCATTATGCGATCGCATGCTAAAGTATGCGATGGTGTAATACTCCAAACACTTAAATTTTTTTTCTTTTGCCTTTTAAGGTCTCATTGCCGCTATAAAATGGTGGGTTGGGTCCTCTACTCCTCATACAACTATTTTGGCTTTAACTTTCTCTCTAATCTCCATTCTTTACTCCCAATCTCCTCCCATCTTTCTTATCTAATTTTTTTATCATTTATTTTATGCTTTGTAATCCTTTTTTTAGTGAATTAAATTGTTATAAATTCATTTATATTAAATTGTCATAAACAACATCTTGCTTATGGAGCCAAATGCTAGGGCTTGTAGGAAAGCTATTCCGGAAATCCGAAAGGAAATAATGGAGTATATGGACAAGCGTTCTAAGAATAAACATGATCAAGATGTTTTAGAAGGCTATATGGAAGATGATCATGATGATTATGAAGATGATAGATCTACACTATCAACGGCCCAAAGTAGACGATACTGGTACTCAGTATCAAAACTAGAGTTATAATTTTGAATATTAGTATGTAAAACTTCTTTTTTAAATGCAAGAATGTCTATTTTTCCCTTCTAGAGACTTAAATAATTATTGTTAATTTATTTTTAATTTATTTATTTTTATTAAAAAGAAAAAGAAAGAAAAAGTATGCCATCACTTAAGCGAAATTAAGCCATTTGACAATAATGGGGCTGACCTTCACCAGATCCATTAGTCCCGCTTCAGTCGTCTTCTCTGACTCCAAGCAGGTGATCCTGATGATCAACGTTTTACCTTATTGCATATATTGTGCCATCAGGATCATAACTCTGGATGATCCACGAAACAAACCAAAGAGTGTCTGCTCGTCTAGCGAAAATCAGAGCTGACACTATCTAAAGTGGCAGATCGAGTCATCATATAAGGCTTTAAAAGAAAAGAAATGAAACAAAACTATATATATGAAATCAAAAGAATATACATCCTCAAAAAGGAGCCAAGAAGAACCACTGGTGATGGACATCCATCACCCAAAACAATGATTCCCAATAATGGTTCCTACAAAATGTATAAAACTATAAGTAACATCTACAGTAAATAAATACAGAGAAGTGGCCACCAGGCACACAAATAATCCAAAAATACACGTACATATCCCAAAATACAAAACTAATACCCAAGCTACTGATAAAACTCCTCAACAAGGGTATCAGTGTCCTCCTCCTCAGCCTCAGCCTCAGCCTCCGCCTCGGGCTGATAATCGGGATCACTCTCCGTGCCGGGAGCCCTAGCCTCAGAACCTATTATATAGAAACAGGGTGAGCTAACCATCTAAGCTCAATAGAAGAAACTCAAGTAAATTGCATCTAAAATGCAAAACATGGTTTGCAAAACATAACTCAGAACAGATGTTTAAATCGGAGAATGCAAACAGAATGATCAGATATCAGATGCAGAATAGAACAGATACAGAATTAACGGAACAAACTTTATTCTCAGAGTTTTCAGATGCATGCATACAAATTTAGTGACTTAAATTCTAGACTTAAACAACTCCAGTGTACATAGCACGTGGTAGCCAAATGTGTGCTGATGGGTAACCCAACCATCGTCGTTTAATGAATAATTTCAAATATTTGCATCAAGCCTCTTCAAAGGAGAGCAACTTGTGCCAGGGGGTTTACAAATCAGATACGCGGATATCACGCCGTGCTGGTCGTGGGTATCCTCCCACGTCAGGGGGATTCGTCACATGAACTTTAAATCAGAGTATATATCAGGATATCAGGAATCAGAGCAGAGCAGAGATACAGAAATCAGAGATAATAGAGCTTTATCATATGCATGACATGCTTTTGAAATAATAGAAGTCAGATACAGATACTCAGAACCCATGCAGTCAAATTTGATACAAGTTAGGTTGAATTTCTCCTACCTCAGAACAGATCTTTCTAGGCAAATTCAAAGCTTTTTAAGGTGTCCTGGTCCTGACCTAGACCATATGTATAGTGTACTAAGTGTCAGAAGTGTCAGAATACTAATTAGTACACTGCACAACAGTGTTTTTCCCACAAAACCAAGACAGGCCAAAACAAGGAATTCGATCGATCAATTCCTCAATTTGATCGATCGGATTCACATCTGATCAATCAATCACTTCAATTGATCGATCAGATGCCTTAATCCTTTACAGGCAGAATAAAGGAAATCTGCTCGATCAACTCCCCATTTGATCGATCGAACTCTCAAGTTAATCGATCAATTCTCATATTTGATCGACCAAAACCAACATTTCACCATTTCAGAACAGAGGAAATTTGATCGATCAATTTCCTTATTTGATCGATCGAATCCTCAATTTGATCAATCAATCCTCATGTTTGATCGATCGGATATTCTAAGTCAAAATTTCAGAAAACACACCTGTTATATAAGGTATTTATAAAATTTGATCGATCAAATCCCCAATTTGATCGATCAATCTCACAGTTTGATTAATCAATTTTCAATTGATCGATCAGTTCCAAATTCGATCGATCAATCATATCTGGCAATAACTTCTTCAAAAACACCCTTCTGTTATATAAGGGGTTTATAAAATTTGATCGATCGAATCCCAAATTTGATCAATCGGATTACAATTTGATCGATCGGAAATGACAGTTTCTGTCATAAATGCATTCCGTTGATTTTTAACCTAATTCTTCCATAAATTTTATGATTCTCCACGAATCATTCTCGCATACACAAAAACATGTTTATGACATTTAAACTCCTACGAAACCCATAATAACTCCTCTCTTTTGATGGTTGTTTCCTCGGTTCATGACATCCTCAGTTTAACGTGGGTTTCAGACTCGGGATTCAAGAGTTTGCCGTTTCGAGTTCTCCGATGAATCAGAGATACAACTCCACGCTAATCCATAGAGGTATATCGCCTTCCCCAAACAGATTTGACGTGCACACGTCGCTTCCTTGATGCTCTACGTCCGAGTATCAAGAATTTAGGGTTTCTCTCACACTGATTTCGCAACAGAAAAACTTCAGAACTCAAACTCTTAGCTACAGATTACCCAGAAAAACAAGGAAGAAGGAGTAGGGAAAGAATCCTAACTCTCTTCCTTCGCTTATAAGCTACCGATGGAAATATCTCGGATATTTCCATTTCTAATTTATTCTTTCCAGTGTTGGGCACACACACACAATACTCACGCGTATCACATTCTATCCAATAGCTTGTCAGAACTCGGATTCTCATAATACTTGACCTATGGTTTCATGTGCTTACAGATAAATGATATTGCTATTAATATTATCATTATTAAATTTTAACTTCGTCTCGATTTTCGTGCCAGGCAAGTATACCAAAGCAGTAAGAAAGTCTCAGAATTTTAGGGTCGTTACATATATCTTGGGCTCAATCTTGTTTCGTTGTTCGTAAAGAAGCAAACAATGGTCTTTTGATCTACCACTGAAGCTGAGTATCGATCCCTTGCACCACCGGTGCTGAGTTAATTTGGCTTATTTCTATTTTGGGATCTTGCCATCTTGGCATACATCTCAAAGCCCCTCTCACGTTATTCTGTGATAACATCAGTGCCACTTGCCTCATCGTCAATCCAATCTTCCATGCTCGCAACAAGCATATAGAAATTGATTTTCACTTTGTGCCTGAACAGGTGGATTGCAATTGCTCAACTTTGTGTACTCTGCGTTCCTATGCATGATCAGCACGCCGACGTATTCATGAAGGGACTCTCATCTACACGGTTCCGTATTTTGTCTAACAAGCTTCCTGTAGCTTCCACACCATTGTCCTTGTCGAGGAGTGGTTGATGACAATATACTGTCATCTATGCTTCTCCCTCACACTTGATAATTCAGGGAATATACTCTAAGCTGTTTTAGCTAAATTTGGAAACCAGCCTATTGTAGTTGTGTACGTATATAATTCCTTTGTTATCTTTCCTTGTAGATAATTCCTTTGATATCTTCCTTGTAAATCACAAATCCAGTAATGATTCCTGCTGTAGAATTCTCTATAAATATATAAGTTATACAGCTCCCATTGATTATTGGAGAGAAGGATTACAGAACACATGGAGAAGGATTACACAACACATCCTTCTCGTTTACACTTTTGGTTAGCTTGTTTTCTTGAGTTATTTTTATATTTATTATTTAATTTAGTCTAATTCCATGACATAATTTACCTCATGCATTTGTGGTTGTACAGTTTAATTGCCTTGTAATTCAAATCATTCTTGTGCATGATTTAGACCTTGTAGACGATCAAGTATTTTACATAAACTCTCATTGCAATTCTCTTTTTTTTGGCATTTTGTAGGTGCTCTTCGGCATTATCTCCAAGATAAGTTGAGCAAGAGCTCGGGAAGGAGCCGTGGTGATGAAATATATTTGAAGCTATGCACTAGTACAGGTTGGTTCCTAATATTATACTTTTTTTCTTCTTTTTAGGATTTTCAAGTAGTGTTCTTTTTGTGCATCCTTTTTAATCCGTCATATTCTTACTCATAGCTTTTTCCATGTACTGGGGTTACATTGTTCAGCAAGTAATGAGTTTAGCTTCTATCATCATCGTCACCTTACCCCATCTATCTGTGGAGTTCTCCTGATGAATCGTAGAGCTTTTGTTATTCTTGTATGATAGTTGTTATTAATCTGCTGGCAAATATACCAACCGGAGATCTGTTAGTCTAATGAGAATGCATAATTTGTTGAAGGCACAATGAAAGGCTCACAAATGAAAATCTCCCAAATCGGAGGGTCTGTGGTGGTAAAATCACTATCTTCTTGTAGACTATGAGTATTGAAGGACTAACCATACTTTAAAATCTGCCATGTCAGACACCTTTATGTGAGAAATAGAAACATGAGTCCATGTCTAAATTTTGTACGAGTTTTGCATTCCCTTTCATACCAAATTGAGCATCTCATATCCATGTCTAATACCGACGTAGTGTCCAATTTACATAGCTTTTAGGGTATCTTGCCTGGGATGGAGGTGCTCTGACATAGACATGTGCAGGAAAGGCAGAAGCTATGTACTTGTAGATGTGTGATGTCCAAAGTGTTTTCTTGCATACTGTTGCTCCATTGCTTGCGTGACCTGCTACTAGGTGGCTATGTGAAGATAACTACATTTTTGTACTGTTCATGTGTTTGATTACGTGTTTTGATTTTATTTTTACTGTAGTAATTTTCTTTAGTTTTGCAGCTAAGACAATTTTTTTTGTTTTCAGCTCCACCACTGAAATTGATTGATTTACCTGGATTGGACCAGCGGGCAGCAGATGATTCACTTGTGTGTGTTCGCTAATTGTTTATTTTAGTTATTTTCTCGCTAATTGCATTGTTTGACTGAGATTTTTTTTAATACAAATGCGGACTAAATAGCTCATTGCATGAGTGCTAATTTTACAAATGGTCCTTCTTGCAGATCAGTAATTATGCTGAACACAATGATGCAATCTTGCTGATTATAATACCTGCTGCCCAGGCTACAGAGATTTCATCATCTCGAGCCCTTAGGCTAGCCAAGGAATTTGATTCTGATGGTAATTACAGTTGATCTTGTCGTCTTTGTGCACCAATTATACAATGCATTATGATTTTTGGAATGGGCATTTGGTATAGCCCCTGTCCCCCCCTCAATCAGTGATTTAGCCTTATTTTGTTGATTTTAGGTACCAGAACGATTGGTGTCATTAGTAAAATAGATCAAGCAGCTACAGACCAAAAAAACCTTGCTGCTGTTCAGGCTCTTCTATTAAACCAAGGACCGCGTAACTCATCTGATATACCATGGGTTGCTCTGATTGGGCAATCTGTTGCTATTTCTTCAGCACAATCTGGCTCTGAAAACTCTTTGGAAACTGCTTGGCGAGCTGAGAGTGAAAGTCTAAGATCTATACTAACTGGAGCCCCTCAAAGCAAGCTTGGGAGAATAGCGTTGGTGGACACCCTTGCTCACCAGATTCGCAAGAGGATGAAAGTGAGGCTTCCGAGCCTCTTGTCAGGGTATGCCAATTTCTGATCATCTCTTGACCTTTGGTTTACCTTTATGTTCTTGATGTTGTTCTTGGCTCAAAAAGGTCATGGTCACCTATCAAATTCACTTAGAGACACCTATTTCTAGCATCTGTTTGTTTCATTCAACAAATATCACCTATCGGCCTCGGCCAGTGATGTGTGTATCCTATTCTTCTCACATGCTAAACAATGATATGGAAGCCATCATGAACCTTTGAGAAATATTTCCGTATTCACCACTTGTCAACAATACCTTCGTTCTTATTATACTTTGCAGGCTGCAGGGTAAATCTCAAATAGTTGAGGATGAGTTAGTTAGGCTTGGTGAGCAAATGGTTCATAGTTCTGAAGGGACAAGGGCTATTGCTTTAGAACTTTGCCGTGAATTTGAGGATAAGTTTCTTCAGCATATTGCGACTGGAGAGGTGAGTAGTTTCTTGTGATGTACTTTCTTGTATATTTTTTATTTTTATTTTTTCAGTTGCAGTTGGATGTACTCTCTAAATGTGTTTTTTTGGAAGAAATCTTAGATAGTAGTCAGGAGATTACTTTTTTCATATGATGCGCGAACTATCAGTCTCGACTGTCCCTAACAATAGTTACTAGAGCTTTGCGATTCTTCAATCCTGGTAGCATTATTGAAGCGGAGTTCAATTTATGGAATTTTTTAGGCTTTTAGATTCTCTTGGTTCAAAGAATGTAGTTATTTTGAATTTTGAGGTATAAGATCAGAAAAAGAGTGTTAGTTTTTCTTTTTCTTCCCTCACCAGCCCCCTTCTTTTTTTAGATTTTGCGTGTTAGGTTTTATCTGTTCGAGTATTGGTAAACTAGTGATAAGATGGGAACAAGAGGTACACAATTGTTCTTCTGTTATGTTTGTCTTACCTACTTCTTCAAGATTTAGCAGTGACCCTTTCTGCCCATAGACTGAAATGTTAGTTAGATAAATTAGTAAGCTGTAACAGTTTCGAACCTATGGTCTCCGAAACAATTATTTAGTAATTCTTTGGGTTCTAAGAACAAACTTTGAAGCCATGGAATCAGTATTTTATACTGTCCATTAGAAACTTCTCTATCTAATCTTTCTTTTTTTATCTGTAAATGTGCAGTTAGTAGGTCCTTCTGGCCTTGTTTACTCAACATAATTCTTTTTACATCCTTCTGGTTCAACAGGCATTACATTTTGATTTTTTAAGCTAAGTCTGCTCTTGAAAATTGAAAATCCAATGCATGAGCTTGTCTTCATGCTGCATTTGGAATTGCATGTACTTTTGGTTAGTTCTAATTATTAAAAAAGTATTTTTGTTTGGCGCTGTTCAGAAATTCAGTACTTCCTTGTGAGGCATTCAGTTACTTGAAATCCTGATTAATTAAGATTTGTACTTTAGCTCAACTTACAATTTTATTTATATCTATAGGGGTGAAAATAGGTCTGGTCAAGTCCAGATCTGGGTTGAGACAGTCCTGAACCATTCGGGATTGGGTCGGGTCCAAAGAAAAAATCCTGGACACATTTCGTGTCTAGGTCGAGTCATATCCAGACCGAACCCATTGAAAATTGGGTCGAATCCGGTTTAGGTCTAGGTCACATTTGCATCCAGGTCTGGATCTACAGTTATCCAATATAGAAATGGAGGTGCAAGTCATTACTTGGGAGCTCGCTTTGGTCTTCAAGTGAGCAAAATATTAGCAAATCAAGGTGTGTTTATCGAGTCTTATTTGTTCAATCCACCATCAGTTTCACTAGTTATGAGTATGAGAAGCATTAGATAGAGCTTGTTTTGTGTGGAAGAGATTCAAATCAATGTCTTCTTCAAATGCCGACTATAAATAAAAACCATGAGGAGAAGGCTTGTGCAGATTTTAAGAAATGGGTCCCTCATTTATACGTGAACAATAGTGACTACATTTGTTATTACTATATTCCCAAGAGCAACACATCAAGTACTAGCAGTGGAGACAAGGTGAAAAGCAACATCAGGGGCACATATCTGCGAAGCTATTTGTGATGTCGAAGGACCCAGAGAAGTTTCTCTAGGCACACTGGTTCATGCAATGGTGGTCTGATGATGTAGAACTACAGTTGGGTCTCCATCATGGGTCCAAATCTCGGCCGAAATTTCAAATTTTTGGCCGAGATGATTCGGTTTTGGCCATACCCGAGCCGATAATATGTAAAATATCGCCCCCCCCCCCCCCCCTTGCACGAAAAATTGTAATTATTAGTCGAGATTCTGAAGCCCTGTTTCGATTTTTTTTTGGGGGGTTTAAATGCCAGATCTGGCTTTTAAACCGTTGGTTTTTACTCCTCTTCCAATTTCTACTTTAGATAAAACATATTTAAGTATTGTAGCCTTTATTAGCTAGCTTGCATTGAATAGTATAGACTAATGTCAGGTGAACAAGAACTCAACCTGGATAACAGGAACTTGAACAGCAGTAAGTCTCAATTAGCTCTTTTCTGATGAAGATCGCTCTCAGTCATTAAACCCCTTATGCAATGTGGTTAAACAATCACATTCTCACTAGAGAAAGATCCTCGTTAAACAATAAGTAGTATCACTTTGCGATCACCAAAAAGCAACATCAAGATGCAAATCCAATAATAAACAAATATACATTTCCTACAACTAAGTTACATAGGCTGTAAGAAAACTTCTGATAATAAAAAAATACACAGCATGTAACCAAGTTGTGTAGATTTTGAGTAAACTTGTGATAATAAACAATCACACAACATATTAGACACAGCTGGCATAATGCACAAATCACACCACAAACTTGTTAGCTGATCCTAACATCTAGTGTAACAAACTTGAAGTGCTAAGGTGTGACTACCCTCCTAGCATCAAGATATCCAATATATGGAAAGAATCAAACTTGAAAAGAATGGTCTCACTAGTGTAGAAAAGAATGGTTTAAACGGGCGAAAATTAGCCTCACTACTGTAAATATGTGTTCTAATAATGTTGAAGAGTTACAAAAAAAAACCAATAAAATAAAGTTTGGAGCATATTTTCAAAAAAACCCGAAATTTACCGATAATTTGATCGAAATTTGACCAATTTACGGTTTGGGTCATGAACGAAGCCGAAACCGAGATTTTGATCCATGGTCTCCACAACAGCAAGGTCATAAACAGGCAGCTGAAGGCCTTCTATACTCTTCCACCACCGCAAGCTTCTCAGGATGATCCTCAATAAGAGCTGTTGTGTGGGTCTTTAAATTGTGTTGGTTTTTGGTCTATCTGATTGCTATGTACTTGAGTGCAATTTTTTGATAACCGTAATTTCTTCTGCAATACCAATATGGTAGTACAGAATCAATAGTGGTCTGCTATCTATAGTAGTGCAAATGGGACAGGTCTCCGCCAACATATACCAGACGTAGACCAAATTTCAATCGGGTGGAGTCATTTGGGTCTGGGTGGGGTTCAATCAGGACGGGTTGACCCGATCCATTTGCACTCCTATATTTCATATGTTGTTTTAGCTACTCTCATGAATTTTCTTTACAGGGTGGTGGTTGGAAAGTTGTTGCAAGTTTTGAAGGAAATTTTCCTAACAGAATCAAGCAGCTGCCTTTGGACAGACATTTTGATATCAACAACGTCAAAAGGGTATTTTCTATCCTGCTTAAGTGTTCCTTTTTTTTTTTTTTCTGCAGTACATTTATTACTGTTGGTTATCTCATTAGTTTTCATATGATATACCATGTTTAGGTTGTGTTGGAAGCTGATGGTTATCAGCCATATCTTATATCTCCCGAGAAAGGTTTAAGATCTCTAATTAAAGGGGTGCTGGAGTTGGCAAAAGAACCATCACGTCTTTGTGTGGACGAGGTAAAATCTGAATACCTGAATGGAAGATGCCTGCTCTTTTTTTGTGTTCTCTGGATCTGAATTGGTTTTCCTGTGTGAGGTTTCTTTCAAACACTTCAAGTATATGCAAGACTCTGGACTTCCATTTTTTTTATGCAAATCCCCAATTAGCAAAGAGAAAACAAACTTTGGGCTTATTTAGTGTAATTTACATGTCATACCTTATTCATTGAAACATGAGGCACTAAATAGGAGTTTTGGTAATTCTTTGACTGTTCCATGCTTCTCATGTTAGTTTTTTTTGGGTGATGACAAACAGGTGCACCGTGTATTAATCGATATAGTTTCTGCTGCTGCAAATGCTACACCAGGGCTTGGAAGATACCCACCATTTAAGCGAGAGGTATTATGCCTTTTGTAATTGGAAGCACAATGTTTCTTGAATCATTTGTCATGCCTTGATTTTATATGTTGAAATATCCACGATTCATCTTCACGAATTAATGATCCTCCACTGTTATATATTAATACTTTCTAGTTTTCATTCTGTGGCCAAGGTTGTTGCAATTGCCTCTTCTGCTTTGGATGGTTTTAAAAATGAAGCGAAGAAGATGGTGGTTGCCTTAGTTGATATGGAACGTGCTTTCGTTCCTCCTCAACACTTCATCCGTTTAGTGCAGAGGAGGTATGCTTTGTGTGGTTCGCTGCTCTATATTGTTCTCAATATTTGGACGATTATTGCATAATTATATTTTACTATTTGTTGATTGGCATTAGATGGATAAATATATCTATCGACTGCATTCATATGCTGCTCTTAAAATTAGTGTTCTGTGTGTTTCTTTTCTTTTTCTTTTTCTACATTATATTTTTATGTCAGTTACATCTGTAAATTGCCTATCTTGGATTACACTGGTTTTTTATGAATAATTGTATGTAGAAGTTTCTGAAGTTTGAATCATTCGAAGATCTCTCTCTCTCTCTCTCTCTCTCTCTCTCTATTTCTTTTTCTCTCTCTCTGCTTGCTACATAAGTGTGAAGGAATTTTGGAAGTTTTAAAATTTCCGGATGGTTAAGGAAATCGTTTTTGTATATATATGTTATGTTTTGACAGCTTAGGTTGTGGCGTTGTTGTTTGTTAGTAGTTTATGACTCCTTGGAGCTACTCTCTGGGAGCAGTGCGCGATGCACTTTCAATTTTAATATGTGGCCAGATATATTATGATGGTCATAAACTTGTACCGGCCAATGTCATTTTCGTAAAGCCAGGGCAGGATGGTCTTTACCTTCTGCTTCTTAGGCCAATTACCAGTTTGTAGCAGCATTGAAGCTCATAAATTATCCATTCTTCATGTCAATGCTAGGAAACAACAAGCACATCTAACTATCGTTGACAATTTTCCAATGAGTGGAGGGAACACAAGTTTTGTAATCGTATGTCTTATTTGATTGCAAGCAAGGTAGTTAAGGCAGTGTGGCGAGGTCATGGTGAAGAGGCTCGCTGCCCCATGGCGTGGCGATGGTGAAGCTATTTGACCATCATGGTTATTTGGTTGTATATGTCGTTTCCCATCACCATTCGCTATGGCGAGGCTATAACGTCGCCTTGATAACCATGATTGCAAGGATGTGGTGAGTCTTTGTTTAAAGAGATCTTCTGAAGATTTCTAGCGGTTTTGGAATCCACCACTTAAGTTTTATGGCCAAAACTGAAGAAGACTTTTCTCTCTTTTTCTTTTCTTTTCTTTCCTTCTTTTCCCTAAAAAAAGGCCTGATCTAAACCATATTTAAGTATGCAGATGGGCTACACTTCGTTTCGACGTGAAGTGAAACAACGCCCCCTGTTTAAAAGCCAACCTTTGCTCAAGCAAACGCCCCAATCTGGTCAATATCACGAAGGCTGTACATGATGATCCCATTCACCACCCCCAGAAGATCCACTAAACAAAAGCTCAACAAAAGCATATAACAAAAAAAAAACTCTTAGCGTTCGATCGGCCTCCACCCTCTCAGAGGTCAATATCACTTGGTCCTCGGCTGCCCAAACTCGTCCATCAGCTAGTCCAAGCGCATGATACCCTCCTCGATTGTCTCATGGGGGAAGGTGATACCAAGGAGCTCCTCAGACAATGCTTGATGTTGTGTTACATCACTCCTTGCAGTAATCGGCTCTCCGTCGAATCGAACCACCATGATGCAAACTTAATGGTTAGTCATCCGGGATCCCAAAATCAGTTGAATCCAGCCAGTAGTGGGTCCCAATGCACCATGTGGGAAAGGTCCAATGCTGCAAAGGTAGGGTGATAAAAGGAAAGATCTTTCAAGAGGTCCACACCAAGATAACATGATGCAACATGCCACATCTACACATGCAGACCAGTAAACACCTTGGGATGGTCGAGGATGAGATGCTCAAGTAGCCAAACTTGAAGCAGGACAAAAACATCGAACTTGGGGTCACCCGCCTCCACAGTCCTCAGTACGTAAAAGAGAGCACTGCATCCACTAGAGAGTGTGCTGAAGAGAGGCAAAAGATTGAAGGACCATGAACAACTCTTAAGAGATCGTTCCCTGACTATTCGAGAATGGATTTCCCCACACAAACAAACAATGAGACCTAAATGAAATGATTGTAATCCTCGCTTCCCTTTGATTTGTCGGATAAACGTCGCAGAGCTCTATACAGACTCTTCAAAACCATAACATGGTAGGAGGTGGCCAAGCGAGAGTTTGTGTACTCTTGAAAATTATTTGCATTAATTCCAATAATTCGGCATGTGTCAGAAGGCATAATGGTTGTTTCACTGCACGTAACCAAGAAATTGGTTTATGGGCATACCACTCGTAGGCCGCATCTATAAGCTCCCAGTCAACTTCCAACATGCATAAGTGAAATCAAGAGAAATAAAGTGGTCTAGCTGCAATAAGGAAATGAAGTCTCTGAGATGATCCAGACAGACGAGGCATTTCCTCAACATGTCAGGAAGCTCCCCTCGACGTATCACATGCATTACATATCTGACACTAAAGCGGTTGAACTGAGAGGCTTGAGGAAAAAGATAAGGCAGCAGCCATAGCTGAGAACTCAAAAGAATGAAAGGAAGACTGTGGTAGAAAGTCGAGATGACGCAAATCGGCTAGGATCAACTTAACTTAAATAGGCTTTGCATCCCCAATTGTGTGAGTAGGCACTATGCGCTCAATCCCAATGACACAATGAATTATGGTCGTTAGAGCATATCGACCGTTAATCTGCCGTGTCAGGAGTATTACGCGCGTAACAGGCGAGCGCACAATTAGTAATGCCGGACTGCATCAGACAATAAGTAGAAGAAAAATCAGGCAGACAAAGATCCGATTGTTAGAGAAAATTGCACGTGGTACGCTCATACACGCAATATCAAAAGGCGGTGGTCAACCCAGTGATTATGCGTATGGGCACCATACGCGCAATTGCTAACAAACCAGATGACAATGTCCCAAATTGCTCCTGTAAGTGTGTAACCTCTACCCCCTCGCCCCCCAACACCAACAAAAGTAAATAAAAATTCTTTGCATGTTTTCAAAACCCCGATCTGTCCTAAGCGGTAGACGTACGCTCTCCCTTAAGCAACGATAATCGGAACCTGTAGACCAAGTGGGCGGAGTATGGAAATTCCCAGTGTCACCCAAACATTCCGGATGGCATTCCGTTCCACAAATCCACCTTCGGAGGAGTAGCTAGGAGGTATTCTTGAAACTCCAGTTTGATAATTTCACCAAAAAAAAAAAGATTTAAAACAAACACCCTTCATGCATTCTTGATTAACTCCCTGGAATCTTAAGCTCGAAAAAAGATAAAAGACAACTTGATATTCAAAGCATTGCAATTTCATATACCTAGAGCTTCGCAATAAGGGTTTGCACAGATCGGTAGTGTGAGTATTTATCTAGGCAAATGTTTGCCTCATCTGAGTATTTTTGACATCTCTTTAAAAACAAAAGTTATGTCCCTTCACATCGATGTTATCGACTATGGCCATCACATTGCAAGGGCCAATCTTTCGGTTGCATTGTTGATCTTCCCAACGACGACAAAAGTGCATGCGAGTGATTGATGACTGTCTTGCATTGGCACATCATCTCTCTGAAGGTCAAGCAAGGAAATACTCAGAATTATTTCCTTGCATCAATTCAAAAATACTTCCGAGTATTTTGGTTTTGAAAGGGAACACAAACCTTTATCAGAAGCATTCATAAATTTGTGATTTTAGTGCGAAAGTTGTCAATCCATGAGGTACCTAATATCTTTGACCCGCATCTATTCAAACATATGCATATTGAAGAGGGGGCCTTACTATAGACACCATTTTCGGCCTTTCGAAAATACCCAAATCATTACAAAAGCATGTGTAGAAAAGCCCCAATTCGCTTGGAAGAAGAAAGGAAGAAAATTAGGACACAAATGACAGAAAATGTCTAAATAGACCAATTGCACGCATAGCAAAGCTGAGCGCAATATCGCATCTTGAAAACCCCACAAGGAGCTGATTATGTGTGTGATCAACATGTGTGTAATTGTGTCAAAAGGTCTGACATTAGATATTATGCATGGACAGAGTACACGCCTAATAACAAATAAAAAAAGGTTTCTACAAGTAGAATTACATGCAGACCTGACATGCGCACAATAGGTAATCTCCATAAACTAGGCGAGATTACGGACTTGATTACCCAAGTTTCGAGGCGGATTCAAGGGATTACGTGTATGACAACACCACACGTAACCGATTCTGATTATGGACACAATGATTAGTTCCAATTTTCGTGCGATTGCACGTAAACAGGCATGCACGCAATTAAAATTATAATAAAAATCCTAACAAAGAATCTTCGAAAATTTTTAAAGCAAATCTGGGATTTGCTACTGTTCATGGAGCAGGCGTGCGTGCAATAGTTGATTCGAACTCATCCAGAATCAGCTATCGCGGCACACAAGTGCTATGCGCGCAATTCCAGTTTTTCCTCCTATAAATAGGGCCCGGGGTCAGTGTTAAGGTATTGAAAGGGCATTGATCATAACCCAGAGAGGAATATTAGGAAACTAGGTCACTCCTACTAGGCAATCATGCTCAAGAAACATAGAAAAAGGAGATGTCTGAGAGACAATTCCTAAATCCAGCAATCCCTCTACTCTAAGCCAATATTTTGCCCAAAATCTCATCAAGCCTTCATCCGTTTTCCTACCCAGGAGCAAAAGCGAGAGGACTGGGGAAATACTGGCAGCGATCCTTGTCTGCATATGAGTATCTTCAATCTTTGTTTAATGTTAGCAAATTTTATTTGAAATTAGTATTTCCTCATTTACACTTGATCCAGAAAATATGTAGTGTGCAAATTAGTGGAAGGAAAGGAAATAGCAAAGGGCGGGGAAATCAACATGATTAGATGGCTACTAAGGACAGATGGCCATCTCTTTGAGAACACACATCAACTGCAAGGCGTGCGATCATCTTAGACTGATCTACGGGTGTCGTTAAAAATTCTTGGGTGGTGATTGCAGCTCCTCATCAAAGCAATCACATCCTGCATAGCCCCCAGGGCAAGTCGGAGAAGAAATGCCCCATCCCGACATTCGCAAGAGCAATCCCTTTGCCTACCCAGCTCAGGCTAGCTCAGCTCTCTGCTCTTGCTTGATAAGATCAGCAATGAATTGTGAATGGTAGTGAATACTCCTCCATTGAGTGATGATGATTCAGTTGGTGGGCAAAAAGGTTGGGGATGGTCATTGCATGTCAAACCTGTTTGAAGATGGTTAAAATTGGTCAATGAGGGAAATTGGATGGTGAATTTGTACTAGCTGGGTCTTTAAAATTTTTATTTAATTAACTCTTATTTAGGTTATAGATCTTTTTAATGAGAGACTTAGATTAGGGATCAAGTGGTTTCCTTTTAGTCGAAATTTTTTAAACTTGGGTTCTATTTAATATTCAGTATGTGAGATTTTTTGGGATCTTTATGCTAATTGAATTTGATTTACATTTTTAGTAGAGACTTGGTTTGTATCGAGCTTAAAAGTGATATTGTTGAAGCTCTCTTGGGTCTTTCTAAATATTTGGGTAAGCTTCCATTAGATAGGCATAATATTTGCCACCATTTCATTTACCATGCTTTACTCCCAAAACCACGCCAACCTCAATTGCGTTTCATGCAACAAACAATCCTTTACTGGATGAAGCAGTGCGCTAGCTGACATGATCAATCACTTTGTAGTTTAGTCATAACTTTTAAAGTTATAGATTGATGATGAAACTAACGAAAGTCAGCTATACTGAACACAAGTTATCAGTAATCTGTAGTAAGGCAAGAAACCTTGATGAAATTCCCAAGTTGACAAGATTAAAACATTATCTGATGGAAATTTAAGCTTAATTAGTAGATTAGTAAAGGCCATTACATAAGTTATACTTGTGGCCTGTCATTTACAATGCTTTGTATTTTGATTATCTTATATTTGCATATAACAGGATGGATCGACAGCGCCGTGAAGAAGAACTGAAGAACCGGTCCTCAAAGAAAGGGAACGAGGCAGAGCAATCCATACTAAACAGGGTGAGAGAATTTCTTCTATCTGGGACAGTTTTCATTATAAATCTGTGATGATTAATACCTAGGAATTGTTTGACGAATTCATATCTTGTATTCCGATTTCAAGGGTTACTTTGTGCACAGTGTATTTTTATGTTTCTGTACACCTTGTGTATTATCTTCTCTATTTGTTGTTTTTAGGCCACAAGCCCTCAAACAGGAGCCCAACAAACTGGAGGAAGCTCGAAATCGATGAAAGAAAAATCCAACCAACCAGAGAAGGATGGGAAAGAGGGATCAACATTGCTGACTGCTGGACCTGGTGGGGAGACAACAGCAGGTCTGTGTACTGTCCACCTAAATATTATGGTATATGCTTTTGTATTAATTTTTTTTGGGTTTCTGTATTTCATATGTTCATATATATATATATATATATATATATATATATATATATATATATATATATATATATATATAGAGAGAGAGAGAGAGAGAGAGAGAGTTTATATTTTTGCTTCTGTTGGGTCCCGCAAAGCGTCTTGCTAAGTGTCACTACTTGGTATTCGTACATATCAATTTTTGGTTGATATAGGGCTAATACAGATAAATTTTCAGTTAATATAGTCTTACTGTGTATAAAAAAATGTTGGTTCATGTTCAAAATCGTCATCACCTCCTTGGTTCATCTATTTGGAGTGGGCTTTGCAGTTATTATTTCAATATAATATTTATCCCTTCATTTTTGTTCGGGGCTAAACTGTTTGTCGCTCAACAATCTATCATGTCATTTCTCATTACTTACGTCCTCATTATTGGTCTTTCCTTCTGCTTTCGTGTTCTTTATCCTAGCAATCCTTCGTATTATAGCTTAAGTGTTTTTGGGACATGCTCAAACCATTTCAAATAACATTCCATGATCTCTTTTACCATGGCAACCCCTAGATTTCATGTTACATGTTTATTTTGTATTCAATCTTTTCTTCTTATAATAAACCTTAGCATACATACACTTACTGGCAACATCTATCTTGTCTTATAACTTCTTCGTAGCTTAGACACATTGTAGTCTGCACCATAAAGTATGGTAGGTCAGTAGGTCTTATTGCCGCCTAATAACAATGCACCTTCAATTTAAGTAGCAGTCATCAATTGCACACCACACAATTCCCTTATCTCTGCCAGCTTGTACCATATGATCCTCAAACCCACCATGCCCTTATACATTAGAGTTCAAATGCCAAAATTTCTCACACTATGGCAGTAAACAGTTTTTATTTTGACCAAATCATGCTTCAAAATCTCGTTGAACCAATATGTAACGCTCACCCCCAAACTGATACGCATTGGTGTATCGGCCGATCTGCATCCATGTATCGGCTGATATTTGATCAATGTATCAATCCTTCAATACCTTAATTTAATTTAAAATAAAAAATTGAAAAAACATTTAACTTTTTTATTTCCTATATTTTAAATTTATTAAGATTAGCTATTTTTATGTAAATATTCTGGATCCGTTTGTTAATCGACGATTTCAGGTGATTTTAACTAACCCCTTTTCATAACATGTGTGAATCGAGCAAATGAGAGAGAGAGAGAGAGAGAGAGAGAGAGAGAGAGAGGAAAAGGAAAATAAGAGAGGGAGTGGAAAAAGGAATGACTTGGGTAACTTAAAAGAGCCAAAAAGTTGAATAGTGAAAATAACTAAATACGTGCATAGTGTCAAACTATGCACTTATTCCAAATTACTGAACTTATAGGTCGATAAGTTTGAAAATTTGAAAGTACTGGCCGACAGTATAATGTATCAGCCAATAATTTGGTCGATACTACGTGGAAGTCGATGCATATGAATGAATCGGTTTCGATTATTTGAACCATGGACCAAATCATCTTCCCTGCCTTGTGTTCACTTATCAAAAAAAAAATCCTTCTGACCTAGGAAACAAAAGATATACCTGTGCCATGAATGTAACCAAGTGCATCAACCGACTTCTGGAATGTGGGGCCAAAGCAAACTTCTTGACCTAGGATACGAGAGATATACTTGTGCCATGAATGTAACCAAGTACATCAACCGACTTATGAAATGTGGGGCCAAGATTACAGTATAAAAGGAAATTGACCGTGGATCTCCTAGGAGGACCCTTCCACCTGTCACACACAATAATACATTTTCATTCTTCCCATTTTTCATCATCACAGCCGAATCCCATCTATTTGTGGGCAGCTTTCAAAGCCCTATTTTTTTCACTCATTTCTGATCATCGCTAAGCTCTTTGTAACTTCGCAATCCTTCATATCCTTTCTCACATCTTCCCTCCAGTTCTCCACTGGTCTTCCTCTTCTCCTACTTCCTTGTGCTTGTAGCTTCTCAACCCTTCGTACACAAACAGTACACTGCCTTGCTTATATGTGTGTCTTTAAAATTAGGGGGCATGGTGGATTTTACTTTACCATGCGTAGTTTAATACCTTGGACGATGATATAAGCCAATATGCTGCCCCCAAGTGTAATGCAAATATAAGTTTGTACAGGATGATACCGACCGCTCATTCTTGCACATATGAAGTCTCAAAGAGCTCTTAGTTTTCAAATGAATAAGTTGAAATTTTCAATTAACAATTGGCTCCTTTGTTCAAATTAGCTTATCTAACTTAAAATTTAGAAGATACTATATCAGGTAATTTAATATTTTGTATTGTTGGACCCCTCCTTTTTACATTGTGCAGCTTCAACTTGAATATCTTCACAGGGTTTGGTATGACTTTAATTTTACAATGCTGATTTATTTACTCACCATTGGTTATCTTTTCAGGATTTTTACTGAAGAAAAGTGCGAAAACTAATGGCTGGAGCAGGAGATGGTTTGTTCTAAATGAGAAAAGTGGCAAGGTCAGTAGTATAATATGACAACCTTTCAAGCAAGGGTTGAGATGTTGATATCAAATGTCGCCAGTTCAAAAACCAATACCTATCATCCAGTGCAAACTCTTACCAGCTCATGTTTTCCAAGAACTATATGAGTTTGTAACTTTGTATATCCAGTATAAAATCTGATGTGTGTCAGGCAATAGGTATCAGTTCATATAAATTTCAATATTTGCTAGCAATAACTTATCAAAAAATAATATAACAATAATCATAATAATAATAATAATGTAGCAATACAAATATCTACCACTTAGGCCCATAAAGATATTTTTAATAATATTATTTGCATTGTTCCTATTATTACTACTCTACTACTATGCTTATTTTTTTTTTATGAAGACATGATCGATCTTAATTCCTTTTTCCAGCTTGGATACACAAAAAAGCAAGATGAAAGACATTTTCATGGTGTCATCACTTTGGAGGTACGTGACAGATATTGATGCTTATAAAATAGTTTGAATGTTGTTTATATTATAATATTGTAGTACCATCTCCAGTATAATATATCTATATCTTTTCAACGGAGCTCCAACCATGACGTCTTTTGAACTTCTAATGCTGATCACTTCAACAAATAGATGCCATACTTGTTTATTGGTTCCACTTTCCATTCTTTCCAATCTTGCTGGAGGTACTTGCATGAATTATGGTGTAAAAAATGCTATTTGCGTGAGCTGCTTTTAGATCAGCAAAAAATTGCATCCTGTATAAAATAATTTTGTTTGCATGAAGCACAAGCTTAGAGTGATACATTAAATCAACATCCTTTGTTCATTGCTGTTAATGCTACCCTTTCATGGCTTACAAGTGGAGGACCTTGTCAATGCAGCATAATGCTTCTGTCTTGGCATCTAACGATGTATAAGGCTAGTCATTGATTTTGGGACAGCAAGATATTCATCAAAAATGGATAAGTTGCATTCCAATTTACAAATATCTATTTAATGGTGCTCAATCCAATTGTTTAGCCATCGGTATAATGTCATGAAAGAAAAGAGTGAAAGTTGAGGCCTCTGATCATAAATCTTACAGAAGGGTTTCTGGTTACAGTGGAGAGAAGTATGAACTTCATTTTTCAATGATTTAGACTTTTGGAATTTTAAAATAGCTTTGATTTGATTACAGGTAGGTTGATATAATAGGATGCTATCACGTCATAAAAATCCAGGACTTTTGAGATCCATGCAAGTCTTATGATGAGAGAAACCACACACTATAATTAAGGACATAACCATATTAATAAGGGCTTATGTATCACCAACTTCCTATTGAAATCAATCTCTCACTGTCAAAAGCTGATATGTACAGATGTCATGCAATAATCTCTAAAAGGCTATTAAATTTTACTTGTTAAGAAAAAGCCAGAGATGGGAGTCGGTCTCTAGACATTCTACTATCGAAAATCCTTACTATACTATATAAAAGTAGAAATAGTTTCTGTCAAATTTTCATACCTAAAATTCCCCTAACTAAGCTACTCTTCTGTTTATCGTAAGTTAGAGCCCAACTCAAAATGCCGCCAATTAAGCAACTCTCGCCAATTCCTTCGTCAATTAGGAAACTAAGTCCCCACGTTTCTTTCTAATTATACACTTATAAATACACTTACAAAATTTTAAATTTTTTTATTATGGAGGATGTTATAATTATTGCACAGAGTACAAAGAAACTACAGTCTTCTTTCTCTACTCCCCAACTAAAGTTGGGTCTTCAGAAATAGAGAATCCAGAGGAGAGAGAGAGAGAGAGAGATCACGATAAAAAGCCTTGATAAATTGGACTGATGTCACTGATCGAAATCACTCAAAACAGGGACCCACTACATATCTATCAGTGATATCATGATTTATGGGATCGGAATGCTTCCCTTCTCTTGAATTCCCTTTTGTCTTCTCGAACGATGGGATCCACGAGCTTATCCCCATCAGGTTGGATCAAATTGCATGAAAATTTGAGGCTTAATTTTTGTCTTCTTTAACATTGACAAGAGAAATGGGGATTTGAGACTGAATTCAAGATGGGTTTTGTAGAATGGGTGAGATGGATTTGATGTTTTGAAAATAGTGGTTGCCATGGACGCCATTAATGGAGGTGTTGGAGCTTGTTTTTTTTTTTTTTTTTTTTTCAGTTTGGTTTTGAAAGGGCAAGAAAGGGTGCTTTGGGTATTCTACCCAAAAGATTTATTTGTTGACTCCCACTTCTAGAGTCTTTTAACTTTTGAGGATTTCTTTGTCTGCTGCTTGCTCCTAAGTCTGAACAATCCGAGAGTCTTGAGATTGGCTTTTTTTCTTTTCTTTTTTCTCTTTCGTGGAGAAGAATCATAAGCAATGAAGACCAATTTGTAGTGTAATATGCTCGTAGAAGTATATTAAGTCAGTGCAGCCTCACAGTGATGCATGAATGAGGTTGGCCTTTTTTTTCTTTTGGTGGAGAAGAAGATAATCCTTGCCTCACAATGAGCCTGCTGTGTCACACTCCGACCTGATCGGGTCTACGCCTTGTCAAGAACGTATAGACTCAATTTATTACTGTAGTCGGTTTGGTATCTCAATACCAGATCACAATCCGGACCAACTGTTTTCTTGTTCAAGTTGACATATTAGAGTGAAACGGCAAATAAAAACTTGATCATAGACCATATTAAAGGCTAACTGAGTTTCAAAATCTAACCATGAAACATCAGTTTATGCCTATAAATTATATTTGGAAACCAAAACAACTAACATCCTTAAAAAATAAAAAGAAAATGCCAAATTCATGATGGAACTGAATTGTCAGTGCTAAATTGTTGTGGGGCCCACTTGTGGAAATCAAGTAAAAAATGTTGTAAGTCTAAGTAAGCTTTTTACCTATTATTACTATTTGGATCTAAAAAAACGTTTATGCATTTAATGGTACCCAAATAAGATCTCTTTCATTCCTCATTTTTAGCACCTTCAACGAACAAAGTTAAGAGAATAATTTTGCCACGAAAGTTCTCTTTTCTTCCTTATTTTTAGCACCTGCAAAGAAACCTATAACGTTAAGAGGATTAGCAATTTTGCCATAAAATATTTGACTTGCTTTGAATTAAAAGATGGAGATGTGGCATAGATCACATCAAAATAGCTCAAAAATTAAATTTGAGCATGATGTATGCCATGTACTTTTTGGGCCATATTTTGGGATATGCAATGCATGAAATAAAAAAATGATTGTCTAATGATAAGCCCATGATGTCAAGATCCTTTATATGGAAGGTTGGGCCGAAAAACGATCTCCATCAACTAATACAAAAAGTCGATGGTTTTTGGCATAGGTGCCCTCTAAGATTTCGTGGGTGTTAATAAAGCTACCCAAATAATAATTTATTGGAAAGTTGAAACTCTTTGAGCCACGATTAATGTACCCGTGATCAAATTTTCTCATCCTACCTAATCGGTTTTCGACTTCTCCCACCTAAAATCGAAATCAAATTGAATTAGAAT
Source organism: Chloranthus sessilifolius (assembly GCA_021018995.1). Taxonomy (NCBI): domain Eukaryota; kingdom Viridiplantae; phylum Streptophyta; class Magnoliopsida; order Chloranthales; family Chloranthaceae; genus Chloranthus; species Chloranthus sessilifolius. The sequence continues at coordinate 75,036,062 of CM037589.1, forward strand.
TGGTTCGGTCTTAATCGATTTTCGGGTCAATTGGGGCTGGTTCAATTTGTTAGCTTATCAGGTCAGGTTCGAATTTCGATTCAAAACTTGCACCCATACGTATGGTTGGTCGTATGACTTAGGCGAACACTTAACTTTATTTGACTTGGACAAGCATATGATACTTCTAGGGCTCTCAACAGATCGGGTAGACTTGATATTTGACCTGCTCGGGACAACTTTTTTATTGGATTGGACACTAAACTTGACCTGTTGGGCTAAGTTAGGCATGGAGTGTCAGACACAATCTATAGCTATGGTTGGGTCGGGTTAAGGAAAAATTTGGTCGACTAAGCTCGAGTTACACGATATTATATAATAGTAGTAGTAGTAGTAGTAGTAATAATAATAATAATAATATAGAGTGTTTTCAGCCATGTCAGGTTAGGCGTCAGGTCAAGTTGGGCATATACCGTCGATCCTTCAGGTTAAGGTCGGGTTGGTCATATACCCTTGACCCTTTGGGTTTTAGTCAAGTCAGGGTGCATCATCGGGCTAGGTCAGGTCAGCATATGCCATTTACCAATCGGACAGACAAACCTTTAACACGACCAATTGGCAACCCTACTTTTAGGTTTTATTATATATTCTTTTTTAGTTTTGAATGCTATTTTAATATAAATATAATTTATATGATGATCATATGAATCATGTGGCTTTAAAATGATGACATATATATAAAATTAAGGTTGGAGATTTTATATATGGGGCACCATTTTGATACCATGTACTGATATGTGATGCAAGTGATTATTATACATCTTCTATCACATTTTTCAATTGCAAATTTTATTTTGGCAGCATGTGCAATGCACATGCATTTTTATGAGATTTATAGTTAATGATTCTAAGTTTTTAACTATATAGTCAATAAACCGATTGAATGTCAAATGATTACCAATTGCATGAACCAAATTTTGGTACATGTTCCAAAAATTAGTAAGCTACATGGCTCTTTGCCCTTTTGAAGGTACGGCCATGATCATATTTAATCATGCCGTGTGCCACATGGTTTCCAGTTTTTTTTTTTTTTTTTTATATCCGTGGGTGTTCGGGCCAGCTTGCGCACCTCGACTAATCCCATGGGGCCTTGGAGCTAATGACTGGGCAATACTCCAGTGGTCCTGAGGGGACTCTAACTAGTGACCATTGGGAAGCAAACCCAAGGCCTGACCAACTGAGCTACCTCTCCGGGTTTTTTTAGGATAAAAGATTGAAACGAATACCATTGATTGTTTTGTATTAGACAATAACGATCGTTTTCGTCCCAATTGTAGATCTTGAGATCATGAGTGTACTAACAGTCAATTTTTTATTGCATGTGGTACAAATAACACATCCCAAAAAGTGGTTGAAAATCACATTTGAGCATGATGTGTGCCCCATGGTTTTCGATAACTTTTTTGAGATGTATGCCACAGGTACCATAAATTGACCGTCTGATGACACACCATCGATCTCAAGCTCCATTATGAGAAAGAATGAAAAGAAAATCGATTTCCATCATTTGGTTCACATCAGTTAATGATTTTTCGAATGTAGTGCACTTAGAGATTTGGTTGGTATATGATATTAGAGCTATCCTTTAAAGGAACGACTTGGTATTTGGTTGACTTAGGCCAAGTGGAAACTTCATCTTAGCCATCGGATTTAAAGTTCATGAGGTATAAAATAAAATCTCTATTATATGATTTAAGGCAGTCACATATGAATGAGATGATGGCCATTTATTGTGTTGAGTCATATGATAGAGATCGAAGATCTTTAGAATGTGGCATTTAAATCAGACGAATTCGATGATGTCTCCACATTTATATTAACATGTGCAACACACGTGCACTTTTACTAGTATATATAAGGGACAAATACCATAAAACAAGAAACTTTCGCAAAACCAGTGGTGGTGGTGAGACCTCTCATCCCCTACCTCCCAAATGCTATATGAAATATACGTTACCCTCATTATATGTACATATATCTATAAATGCTATATGACATACAAGTTAGCCTCAATATGTGTAGAGATATCCATATCAGATACACATTAAAAATTATAAGTTCACTGTATTCAGAACATAACCTTGAAGTCTTGTCCATGAATGCATCACAATCTTAATTTTCACAAAATTTATAATGGTCTCAAAATATGTCAGAATGTAACAGTAGCTTAAAAATTCAACTATTTGTTTTGTCCACTTATGCATTTAGAGTTTCCGGAAATGGCTGTTAGCAACTCTCTCACCAGCCATCATTCAAACGATTTGCCAAACATATTACAAAATTTGGCCTTCTTGGATGTGGAAACAGCCCATCTAAATGCTAATTTGTAGATCCTATGTTCAAAAGGGATCATATTATCAGGGAACTCAAAAAGCAATCTAAGTTTCGTACTTCCTATTTTTGTTCCCAGTTACAACCTACATAAAGAAATTACCTTCACATGATATTGCAAGTTGCAACAAGTTACTTGTATTGTCTGCCATATGCTTGTAATATACCTCATTCTTAGCTTTGCTTGCTGACACATTAAAGGTTCATGCACTGTTTTTTCTATTATTTTCAGCTGTTATAATGTTTACGTCTTTTCTCTTAGTGCTCGTTCGGGTGATTCTGAGCTTTTCCCGGAAAGGCCCAGAATCTTGAAGAATCTGAGCTTACTCAGATTCCTAGCTTCTATGAGATTTGTTCTTGAGTTTGGTCAAATTCTTGGTTTTTCCCAGAAAACTCAGATTCTTGTGTTCTTGAATTCTCACTCTTGGTTTAGACGGGGTTTTTGCCTTCAGCTTTCTAAACTCAGAATCTGAGCATTTCTGAGTGTTTTGCTAGGAAATGAGTATGCCGCTTCCACTTAGAAAAGACGGATTTTGAGGAAAACTCGCAAACAAAGGAAAAGCTCAGAAAACGCCCCTTTTTGAGTCACCAACTCAGATTCCGACTCTTTCTGGACTCTCGAGCGAGCCCTTAGGGTCTGGATAAAAACCTGGAAAATGGGCAGATTCACATTTATGAATCCTATTGATTCCCTTGGATTCCAAGAAACTGTTTTTCTATTCTTTTCAGTTGTTTATTGTCTTGTAAGAGAGAATAAACAAGAAACCATCGTGAATGAGATTCAAAAATTCTTATCCGGAGAATCTTTTTACCATGTGTGAATAAGAAACCCTAAATTTTAGTTTTTCAAGAGCTTAGATTATTGAGACTTGCAAAATGTCAGAAAATGGTTTATGTTTTCCAACTCTTAAATTGAACCGAAGCAGCGAAAAGGGTCGGATTTCCGAATTCGACCCTTGTGATTCCAAACAGAGCCTTAACTCCTATTATTTTTGGAGCTATGCCACTGACTTTACCAACTCAACTAGTACTTATCTGACCACTGCAAGTCAACTCTCCCAATCCCAGGGATTTTTGTGAGTTCTATTCAAGTTTAGACTGTCTCAGGCAGCCTAATGGCAGATCACCTGCTACATTAGAATCCCCTCTCCTTATAGAAGAGCGAGTTTTTCAAATATATGGTTAGAGCACATTGACTGATAGCCCAAGGAGTTGGAGAAGGCTCATTTTAGACGGTAAAATATAATGGAGAAATCCCCCAAATCTACAAGTTCAGATTCATAAAAGATACAAGTCCAGATTCAGAAAAAAGATGCAATTTGGATCTGATAAAAAGTAACTATTTTCAATAATAGGATACCAGCACAAGTACCTCTAACAACAAATATCATTTTAGCACTTCCCGATCGCCTGACATTTCATTTTGGGGTTAATGGGCTATCACTGATTTAAATAGATGTAATCTATTGAAGTCCATCACTTACCATCAGAAGATTTATTATACAGACGTCAGGCCCTGAAATATGTGAATATTAGATAAATGTGGTGATGGAACTCTCTCTCTCTCTCTCTCGCCCTCTCTCTCTCTCTCTCTCTCTCTCTTATATCTTTTTTTGCCCAACATGCACTTCTATTATCCACTTCTCGAGTTCCTTTACCAGGCTGTGGCACTCAGGGTTGCATATCCTTTCCCCTAGAGTTACTTTCGGTTTTCGTGGATAAGGTGCAAGGGCTGGACTCCATGACATCTGTTCAAAGTTCAAACAACTTATATTTATGAATTCTGAAATGCTGTAGACTCTTGTGCCATTTTCTCCCCACTTAGTATATAATTTGTGCAGGAGTGTAAAATAGAAGAGGTCTCAGATGAGGAAGAGCCTCCAGCAAAAAGTTCCAAGGATTCAAAAAAAGCAAATGGACCAGATTCTGGAAAATCACCCAATCTTGTGTTCAAAATAACTAGCAAGACTCCATATAAGACCGTTTTAAAAGGTGTTTCCTCATTTTTGACATAAAAACTTTGCAATTTGGTGTTCAGTTATTTCTTCCTATACTTCACTTTTTTAGCATATATATATATATATACTCCATGTGCATCTCTAATTTATGCTGATCTTCCACAGCTCACAGTGCTGTTGTGTTGAAGGCTGAGAATATGGCTGACAAGATTGAGTGGGTCAACAAGATAAGAAACATTATCCAACCTTCCAAGGGAACGCCCACGCCCAATTCAGAAGCTGGTCTCCCTATTCGACAGAGTCTTTCTGATGGGTCTCTAGTGAGTTCAAAATAATTGATGTTTAAACTTTCATGTCTTAATGATTCACAATGCTGCCTGTTATTTGTTCTCCAGTTTCCAATGTTTCAGGAATAACTTACAAAGAAATTTAATCACTATAAAGAAAATGGTTCTCAAAAATTGTTGAATAGTTTCTTTTTCAAGGGTATATGTTTCCTTAGCTTTTGTTTATTTTCTATTGAAGGTGGGATTGAGTTTGAGATATTCCAAAAGTGAGATTTCAGATATTTAATATCCATTCTGAAAAATTAGATCATCTCTCTTTTCGGGAGAGAACACTAGATCCATACATGGGTGTATGGATGCTGCAAAAATGTCCACACAAACATGCATTATGCTGCAAAAAAACTTGTGTGCGGAAACTGATGGCAGTTCACTGACACACATATATTCTTTAGGACACAATGGCTAGAAGGCCGGTAGATCCTGAAGAAGAGCTCAGGTGGATGTCACAAGAAGTACGTGGTTATGTGGAGGCAGTTCTGAACAGTCTTGCTGCCAATGTACCAAAAGTAAGTCTGCATTTTCAACTATTTATTGATGTCACAAGAATTACACAGTTGACCTCTAAGTCCTCTTGTTGTCATTATGGTTATGCAGGCTGTTGTGCTTTGCCAAGTTGAGAAAGCAAAAGAAGACATGCTTAATCAGCTATACAGTTCTATCAGGTTAATTATACAACATTATTTTCAACAAGTTTAGCATAAGATCATAAACTAGCAAATGAGGTAGCAGAATCCCCCTTATTAAAATGTACTATTACTTTGATTGAAGTGTTATTGGAAGATTTAGCTGGTTGTTTTTGTAAAAAGACATTGCACAATGAATTGAAGCATGTACATTGCATTTCAACTGCACATTATGTTAACCCGTCATTTTCAGCTGAAGTTCGCCATCAGAGTATACCATCAGCTAAAAATTAAGGCCCAAAAGAATTCCCCACATATTGAAGTATATAAACGATCGCTGCATGGTTTTTTTTCAAATCATCCTCCATTTAATATCCCATGTGATGATTTAACAAGCAATGACTCATTAGTGCATAACTGCTCCACTTTTTTCAAATAATTACCCATTTTCATAGATTTAATTCCCTAGAAATAAATTTTCACCGATTAATAGATTTAAGGAAAAAGGGTGGCTGGACCCTCCCCTAGCCAAAAACACTGGGATAGGTCCTTACTTGGGTGCCTCATGGGATTTGTTCCCCCACGGTCCACCCATCTTGAGGGAGTTATATATATATATATATATATATATATGAAAACTAACGGTGAATTGATCTTTGCTTAAACCATTGACCATTGTCCACCCTTGGATCTAACAGTGCTCAATTTAGTGTTTGATAGACCCTACCTACGTCCACGTGGCACCCAAACTTGTGTTTCGGGTACCATGTGGACATATCTGGCCCCTCCCCAGCATTCTTGGCTAGGGAAGGGTCCAGCTACCCGATGCTCTAAATAAATTAAAATATTTTCTGTTTGCACTTTGGCTAGTTCTCAAAATAATGCAAAGATCGAAGAACTGCTTCAAGAGGACCAAAATGTAAAGCGTAGGCGGGAGCGTTTCGAAAAACAGTCGTCTATCCTCTCAAAACTTACTCGCCAGCTGAGCATCCACGACAACAGAGCAGCTGCTGCTAGCTGGTCCAATGATGGAGTTGGAGCAGGTAAGTTTGTTGTAAAATTATAAACTAGTTGGTTTCCTTTGAGAAAAATTGATATGTTCTTGCCATTCACAAAATTTTGATTAAAGAAAATCTTGCTGAAAATAACAATGTCCTTTAAGTAAATCTTATTTGGTTTCTGAATATTGGAACGCTGAGTGGCAGAACTACTATTCCATCACAATGCAATCTTGGGTTCAGAAAGTAAACAAATAAAAACTTCAGGAATTTATTCTGTTCTTTTAACCAATTTTTCGTTTGCTATATATATATATATAGGGGGGGGGGGGGTGTGGAGAGAGAGAGAGAATTTTCATTATCTCTATAGGATGAAGGAATAAATTATCATGATGTCAGTCATTTAAGGCAGGCGCTATTTTCCGTTGTCTGAGTGCTGTATTCTATCGTCTGAAACTGCAAGCACATCTGTATTTTTCCCATTTTCTGATTCTTTTTTTTCTTCCTTCGAATGCCCTAAACCTGTCTTAACTCTTCAGCTCTAAATTCATCAGTTATTCGTAATGGATGGGTTAGCTTTTTGGGGGGTTTCTTTTTCTTGTTCTTATTTAGTTTGTGAGATTCAAGACCAAAATCTGCAATTGATGAGTGTTTCATTCCCTATCCATTCTTATCATGCTTCTCAATTACTTTCTTTTTTCCTTGTATTCCAGGCGAACGGAGACACACCAACCTTTCAAATTACCTTTTATGATTCTTCCTTCTGTGTTTGAAAAAAACATTGCTCTAAACCCCCTTCAGTTCTAAACTTAACAGTGATTCATAATGAGTGGATTAGGTTTTTTATTGGGTTTATTTTCCTTTTTTTTCTTTTTTTGTGAAATTCAGGATCGTAATCTGCAATTGATCAGTGTTCCATCCCTCTATGTTATCTGTCATGCTGCTCAATTACTTTCTTGTTTCTTGCATTCCAAGGGAATGCACTGACCTTACAAATTACCTTTATGATTCCCCCCTTTGTTTCTTTAAAAAATAAATCCTTATAACATATAAACCACCCACGTCTAGGCATTCAAATGTAAAATGACTCCTTAGTGGTTGTAATCCAAAAGTGTTTGAATGGGAATATTTTTTTTTCTTATTTTATAATAGGTAAGCTGGGATTGAACCTGAGTCCTTGAGGTTGCTACATCGTGAAACCTTCCATTGAAAGTGTTTAAATGGGATTTAGCAAGGGCAACAAATCTGACCTCAATCTTGAATAGATTTACATGCATGATGTTTGTCTCTCAGTGCGGAGTGGCCTAAACATTCAATTGTCATCTGTGAGGCTTTCTTAATAATATTGATCAATTACACTCATGTGCTTTAACAACATCCATGATTTGGATACAAACTGGTCTTTGATGCAATATCAGCTGACTAACCAGCTTCCTGGAAGTCTGCAAGAACATTATTGTATTTTGTTCAAGGCTATTTAACTTCCCTCCCTGCTAGGGAGGTGAAAGCAAAGTTTAAGCCACAGACTTACTACCCTCTTCCAAGAAAGAGGCTCGGTAATATTTCTTAAAATGCCATTGGATGGTGTGAAATCTTGGGCATTTTCTTTTGTGCTTCCAATCAATCTACATTGTGCTAGATTTAATTGTTTTCTTCAGTAGAGGCTCGATCATTATTGATCCTCTCCCTTCCCCTTTGTCTTTTACCATCCAAGTGGTTTTTTTGGAGCTTGAACACAACATCAATAGTGATATATTCCCACCCGTTGGAGACATCTTTTTTTTTTTTTAATTATCGGCAAGGTTATATTCATCGTGATGTGAATCCCTTACTAGTTCTAGCATTGACTCTTGCTGTAATCTTCTCTATCATCTGCTGTTGACTCATTTGAGTTGAATTCTTTGTAATACATAATGACATGATATAAGGAGCCCAACCTGAGAGCCAGCAGTGGCAGTCGCGTCAGTCTCTCTCCATCAACCTTGAAAATATGCGCTAAAATATTTTTTAGCGCCAAATCGGTGAAACATCAAGAGTATACTTTCACTGATTGCATGCTCTCAAATAGCTTTCTGTCTCTCAAGGCTTGACCATTTGTATAGGAGATTGATCCAAGCACTGCTGGCGGTGCTCAGCTCAACACTTAATAGAGGCAGTTTGTCATGTATTCAATGTGTTTCCTAACTAGATAGTAGAGGGATTTGCACACATACAGTAAACTTTAATCCTCTATATTTTTTTTCTTTATATTTTTTCCTGTTCTGTGAACCTCTCTTTGTGGTTAATCTCCCTCTTTTGTTGTGATTCATTTCTATAACTCTAGTCCAGCTATATAAAAGCAGATTGGTTGCTTTGGGCATTAGATTGTCTTGTCTATTGAGCTACTCCCATACTAAATCCTGGCTCATTAAAACAAGGCCAGATGTTTCAATCAATTTACTTCTTCTATAGAAGTAAATTGAATATATATATATATATATATATGTCAAACTCGGTATCGGTCCATGGAGGATCAATACTAAGCGGCCGATACCGATACGTATCAGCCTATTTTTTTTTTTTTAAATAAAAAAAATAAAAAATAGAGGTATCAGCCGAGACCGGCCCATAATGGCCAATATCGATACCCGAGTTGGATACCGATACATATCGGTTTGCTGAAAAACCGATGCGTATCTGTATCGGCCGATATTTGATACCATGATATATATTCTATCAATTTCTTGAGTAGTTTCAGCTCTTAAAATTTAAAACTACTTCTGATCTTGCCCTGGACTTTCCAATTTTCTCGATTTTTTACTTTTCCACTAATATGTAATCTACTTCAGCTGACTATTACTGAAAGTTTTAGGTTATTCTTACAGAGAGCAGCCCAAGAACCAGCGCCCCAACAGGCGATGATTGGAGATCTGCATTTGATGCTGCAGCCAATGGATCGGTGGACCATTCCAACTCCTTTGCTGAGTCGAGGTCCAGCTCAAATGGTCACAGCCGGCGGTACAGTGACCCAGCTCAGAATGGCGACACAAGCTATGGCTCAAATTCCAACAGCCGCCGCACACCGACCCGGTTGCCACCTGTGCCACCACAGAACAGTTTGTCAATGTATAAGTACTAGTTGACAGAGATTGAGCAATTAATATTTTCTCTATTCTTGTTGGGTGTTCATCGCCATCTTCTTGAGCATATGGATGAACGGATTCCCTTCATTACTGATACGGAAACAGCAGAGAAATGGGCAGATGTGTACCTAGGATTGCCGCATTTTTCCCTCTTGCTCACTTTCAACTTTTGGATCTCAATGTATGATTGAAATCTCTACGAGGGGCTCTGGGGAAGCTATGGTTATTGTATTCCTTGTTCTTTGATTTCTTTTAATGTAGACCTCTCTGCTGGTTATTGTATTCCTTGTACTTTGATTTCTTTTAATATATACCTCTGCTGTCCAATTTTAGATTTCTGATACAGAGGTATTCGTTTGTATTAGATCCTATGAAGGAGTTGGCATTTTGTGCATGCCCCCTCTTATTGGCTGACCACTTTGCATGTGTGTGTTGTTGGTTTATGCTTCTTCCTGCCCCCTAGCTTTTGCCCTTATTTATAAGGGTATTTTTTATGATACTTCCAGTGACTTTGACTTAAGCAATAGAGTTGGTATTGGTACCGCACGCTGCTCCCCCTAGTATATGTAATAGTCCTAGTGGCCTGCTAGTACTAGGGCTTCCAACGGGCCGGGCTTTTGGCTTGCCTGATTATTTTTTCGTCTAAAAACTAGGCCCGAACCCAACACTGCTGGAAAATTGGGTCATGTCGTGTTCGATATGTGTCTATTCAGGCTCATTTAAGCCCAAAGCATGTTTGAGCCAGGTTCCGTCCTGATTATTTTTTAACCTAAAAGTTAGGCCTGGACTTTGTGTGGGTAGATCATCGACCCAAGCACTGATGCTCTTGATACTCAGTCGTTTTTGGGATATGTGCCATATGAAACTACCATGTGTTTTGTGTGATGCCCATGATTTCAAGATCTACGGTTCAAAAGATTGAGTTTTGAAACTCAAAAGACTATCTCCATATTATTTAATGCAGTCAAAGGTCATTTAAAATTAATGGTATGTTGGATTTACATAGAAGCTGTTAATTTTAGATGGCGTTGGACTTTAAAGTATTGTAAACTGTTGACGACATTTGTGTACCTTGGTTGCCCCCTAGAAGAAAATCCTGTGGCACCGATGATCGTGGTGGATCTAAGATGTCCAGTTGGCAGCCTGTAGCGTAGATGGACTCAGTTGGAAAAATCAGCCGGCGTTAACTATTTCCTATCTAGGCTCTTTCTCCTAATCAGACGAACAGGATATTTTAAACAGATTGAAATTTAGTCTAAATGGCATCCACACGATCTCCTCCACATGTTTGTATAGATAGATTACCGGAGCAGTGGAGCGGCAACTCATTGGCAATAACAGGACCTCTTTGCACCCTATCCCACGTGCATCTTAATGCCCATTGCTTCTTTATGAATCAAACTGCCGTCTTTCCTGAGGACCACCCCACCCCACCCCACGTGCATGACACATGCCCCATTGACCCTGCTATATATCGCAAAGGTTGTTGGGGAATTGCTATGGATTGGCTGAGCCATATTGGCTACTCCCAAGGGTTTTAAACTTCCTGCAGTGCTATAGGGCTGGCAACGGGTCAACCCGATATTTTTCCGGGTCGGGACAAAAACTTGACCCAACAATAAAAAAAAAAAATAGGAGCCATTACTTGCACATGTTTTTCAAGTGATTGTACCGAATTTAAAGAAATCATGAAACAGTAGGAGACGAGGAAGACTGATAAAAACCTGGAGGGAGGCAATCACAAGAGAGAAAGGATCGAAAAATTATGAAAATTTTAATCTTGGTCAAAAACTAGTGGGAATTTATTTATTTATTTTTTTTTTTATTTTTTTATCGATAAATTGGAATTGTATTAAAAACAGCGAGAAGCTGATAAAGGCAAAATACAAAGACATCGACCACAAAGGGCAACAACCTGAAAATAGAAAAAATTAGAAAAAATAAAAAAACACCCAAAAATGGCAGCCCAACAGACCAGTTGCCATCTACCTAGCCAGGGTCCCAAGGAGTCTCATCCCCTCTTACATCAGCATTCCCTCTACGAACCCAGAGAATCATAATATCCTTGATATATTTGAGGATCATTCCCTCCGGCCGACGTTTTCTGTTGAAGATGCGAGTGTTCCGTTCAATCTAGATGTTCCAAACTACCGCAAAGAAACCCACTCTCCAGAACTCCCTAGTCTCCTCCTCTACCTTGACGTTCACCCATGCCAAAAATTGTTGGTATAAAGAGGCAGGGGCGACCCATTGCATTTTGAAGGAGTTGAGGATGACCCCCCAAATCTTATGGACCAAGCAACAATGAAGGAAAAGATGGGCCACGGTCTTTTCCTCTCGCAGGCACATAGCTCCCTCGCCGAATCAACATATCTATCGTTAAAATTTTATCTTTGAATAACATCCACGTAAAAAATTTCACCTTCGATGGAATATTTGTCTTCCACAGTCCCGCCCCATCAAACCTGACTAACAGTCGGTTAGCTAACATCAGAAAGTACAATCTAACGCTGAAAGTCCCGTCTTTACTCGGAGTCCAAACCTGTGTGTCCCTTCTGTGAGGATTCTTTCTCAGCTCATATAGGAGAGCCAACAGCCGTAAGAAAGGGGACAACTCATCGTCTCTCAAGAGTTTGCGGGTGACTCGAAATTAGATCCCCCCCTTGGGATCCGAGAAGAAATTAGACACCAATCCGAGAGGGTGTCTTGAAATCCTGAAAATAGCTGCGAAAGAATCGTTTAGGGGTGCTTTCAGCCCATGCGTCTTCCCAGAACCGAATCCTCGTCTCATCGCCCCATCCGTACTGAATCCATCTGGAATAGTAATCCCAAGTTCTGCAAACCTCCTTCCACCATGAAGAGACATTATTGGTTACAGCAACGTTGATCCCCCAGTCACCGCCAAGTTGCTCGTATTTTTCCACCAAGACAATCCGCCATAAAGTCTCCCTTTCTCCATCCAAGCCAGTCCTCTAGAACAATTTCCCCAATAAGACAATATTTACCCATCGTAGCTCTCGGATCCTGAGGCCTCCACATCTGATTGGAAGTTGGCAAGTGTTCTAATTCACGAGATGGCACCGTTTATCTAGGCACGACCCCTCTTATAAGAAATTCTTTTATATCTATTCTAATCTTTGTATGACCCCCATTGGGCATTTAAACATGGACATGTAAAATATTGGTACACTAGCTAAGACTGATTTCACCAATAGTGACCTCCCCCCGCTGCTGAGTAGTTTACCCTTCCACGAGGACATCTTCAATTCAAACCTCCGAATGACTGCTCCCAATCCTTTGTCGAGGGTTTTCGCAGGCCAAGAAGGAGACCCAAATACAAGATAGGAAGTTTTTCCACCCCGCATTTCAAAACCGAATCCTCAATCCCGATCCCAGTGACTATCGATTTGTGTAAGTTGATGCGTTGACCCGACACTACCTCATAGATGGATAAAACCACCAACAAGGCCCTGAACTCATCCACCTCTGCTTTACCGAAAAAGATTGTGTTGTCCGCGTACTACAGGTGTGAAATGGACTGACCATGTGAGCCCACTTGGATACCGAAAAAAAACCAAGTCTGATGAATGCGCAGCATGAGCCCTGCTAGAGCCTTGCCCACCACATTGAACAAAAAAGGGGAGAGGGGTCTCCCTCTCTGATTCCTCTCGAGCTACTAAAATATCCCACCTACGATCCATTGACTAAAACCAAAAACCATGAGGATGAATAGCATGTCGCATCCACCCCTTCCACCTAATTCCAAACCCAAGTCTTTCGAGCATATAGTCTAAGCAATTTCAATCCACCCGGTCATATGTTTTCTCCATGTCGACCTTCCAAAGGACAACATTATGGCGTTTTCGGTGTGCCGAGTGCACCACTTCTTGAGCTACCGCCACAAGATCGACCAATTGCCTCCCTTGCACGAAAGCCCCTTGATTAACCGAAATGATTTTGGCTATTAAAGGTTTGATACAATTGGCAAGAACCTTCAAAATAATCTTGTATAAACAGTTAAGCAAGCATATCGAACGGAAATCCGTGAGGTCCTCGGCTCCTTTTTTTGGAATGAACGTGGAATTGAGGCATCGGCCAATAAAGTTGTTGGTGTGGAACTCGCAAACCTGACGCGACGCAAATGTAGTAAGGCTATGATGATGAGCACCATGACAAACACTCTTTTTAAGTCGGGTGGCATATATATATATTTTTTAGGGGAAATGACTAATCACTTGTACAATTGTACCACACTTAGCTCGAAAATCAAGCTATATCAGAGCAGCAGGCTATGTTTGGGTTAGTTCTTATAAGAGCAAAAGTAGCTCTTTGTCTTCTCTCTGTCAGAACATATAAAATCTGCTCAGAGATAGAACAGCATAGAGCAGTTTTATCATTTAAAACAGCTCCCCGTCAAAACAAATGAGGCAAAGAGTAGTGTTACCAAATGTAAAAATAGTGTATTGTCGGAGCCAAAAAGTGAAAGAGCCGCTCTTTGGCCCCAAAAGAGCTAACTAAATGCAGCCTCCCTATCCCATCACATTCATATCAACCTAAACCTAAAGTGATGAAAAATATATATATAACACCCTAAAGCGGTGGACTTTGACATTATAAATGGCTTAGGTCAGGTAGCAGCTAAAAGCGTGATTTTGGGGCTGATCCTTGCTAAAGGGGTCCTTCTCCCGTCACTAACCATATGTAGAGTGTTTGTAGGAGTCCTTAGGTAGGGCTGCAATCGAGCCGGGCTGAGCCCGAGCTCGGGTCAACTCAAGCTCAACTCTACCTTATACGAGTCGAGCTAGAGGTCGATTCTAGGCACTTCGAGCTCGAAAATTTTAAACTCTAGCTCGGATCGAGCTTCGAGTCAAATATATTCTATTATAAAAAAATTACTCCTAACACTTTTTAAAATTTCTACCCACTTAAATATCCATTTTATAAAAGATTTAAATGAATAATTAAATGCAAGTACATAACATATGAAATAAATAAACGAGATATATGTAAAGTTGAACTCAAAATAAAAATTGCATACCTTTTTAGTAATTATTCTTTTGAATTGCACTTATCATTTGATTTGTATCTCCTTGTGGTCTATCTTCTTATTGGTTAATTTGATTGCCAAGCGGGGGTTTTGAGATTTTTCTTGGACTCATGTAGTATGATGAACATTAATGAAATCAGATCGATTGAGTGAAGCCAGTTGAGTGCATAACTTTTTAAAAAATTTACGAAAAATAATATATTTTTATAATAATTTTAGCTGCTTGGTAACTATTGTATTCCCTTTATAAAATATAGGGTTTTTTGCAAATACCCCCCTATGTTATGCTGAAATTGCATAAAACCCCCTGAGTTATGTCTATTTACACTACACCCCTACTTTTATGTTTCCTTTACAAATACCCCTATCGTTAAGTGGCAGTTAACTAGGAGTCATTTCTTCAATTAAATGACGCATTTGCCCTTACTTAATATTATATATAAAATAGCCATTATATTTTTCTCAACTGCATTTTAAACGGTAGATAAGCATCGGATCCTGTTCAAATTTTTTGGGTGGAACATGATTGATTTCCTCTAAGTTGCCTTGTTACCTGATTTTCAATTTGGATGTCCATGATACCCAGTTTGTTCGTAACGATGGTAGGGTCGAGATGGTACAAACAGGGGTAGCATTTTAGCGCTACCCACAAGTCAAGCGAGCGTCATGGACATCCAAATCGAAAATCAGGTAACACGGCAACTTATATGAGATCAATCATATTCCACCCAAAAATTTTGGGCAAGATCCGATACTTTTCCACCATTTAAAATGCGGTCAAAGTTGAGAAAAATACAATGGTAATTTTGTATATAATGTTAAGTAAGGGTAAACAAGTCATTTAATTAAAAAAATGACGCCTAGTTAACTGTCATTTAACTGCAGGGAGCCATTTATAAAGGAAACATAAAAGTAGGAGGGCAAGTGTAAATAGGCATAACTCAGGGGGTTTTATACAATTTAAGTATAACATAGGGGAGTATTTACAAAAAATCCTAAAATATATAAGTCAAGATGAAAAATATGGTAGATGGAATTAGGGCAAGCGGAGCAAAAGTTTCTATTTTACCCTTCAAAGTAACATATAGATAAACTTAAACGATTACTTTAAAGGGTAAAATAAACCTCTCAAGTTAATTACTTATTATATATATAATTAATTATAAACTGAGTCATAGAGCCGAGTTGGCCTTAGCTCGAGCTTGGCTTTGTTCATTCGAGCTACAAATTGTCCAGCTCGGCTTGGCTCTCGAGGCTAGCTCTAAAGAGAAAAACTCTTATTTTTCGGGCCGAGTCGAGTTGAGTTGTCAAGCTAGCTCAACTCTGTTGTAGCCTTAGTCCTATGGATTGAAATATTGAAAAAAGTAGCCAAACCAAATCGGTTGTAATTGGACCGAAATCAATTCAAAAGTGAAACAAACTAATTTTGGTTCAGTTTCGATTTTGGGTGGCAGAAGCCGAAATCCAATTAAGTAGGATTAGAAAACTGAAAAACCCGGGAAAAAAATGGTTGAAAAATAAAAAACCAAAACCAACCTGATAAGTTTCATTTGGATTTCGGTTCTCTTTCAGTTTGGGAATTGAAAACATAAAATAATAAAATAAAATAAATAGAGCCACTTCATTTTGGTTTCAGTTCAAGCTGAATTGGAAACTAAAGTTTTTGGTTTCAATTCGGTGAACTGAACCTGCGTCTCTAAGTAGTTCGTCTATTTATTTATTTATTTATTATTATGTTGCGTGTCCGGCACATGAAAGCGAATTCATTATGGGAGGATTTCCACGTGGGTTGAACACCACAATGAATTGAGGGTGGTCAAGGTGATTCAGATCTTCTGATCAATTCACAATGTTGATTCAACTTTTGGGCTGTTTCTATTCCACATGATGCCCTTCCAATGTTCTAAAATTTAGATCGAAGCATAGTCATCAAGTGTGGGTTCGGCAAGAACTAAATTCAAAAAAAGATTCAGTAAAATTCAACTAGGCATTATAAAAATACTTTTTTAATTTATTTATCTCGGATTCGTAAATAAAGTGTCTTGTACATTTTAATATTTTTTAATAACTATTTAAATTTAAAAAATGTACATACATCAAAATGCTCAATTGATCTTAAATTATGAGTAACTAATATTATAATACTATTTATTTCCAACAGGAAGCATGATCCGGTTACAATGGCCTTTTAAAGGGAGTAATTACATCTTTTTAAAAGGGCAGGACTTCGAAAGGTAGTAAAAAAATTATGACATTAGAGCATGACTTAGAATATGGATTAGGACGGAAAAATGAGCTGTGCAAGCGTGACCGAAAAATGCCGAATTATGGTGACATTTGTCACAATGCTTGTAATTGGGTAACGGTATTGCAACCTAGGAGTTTAATCCTGCTTACCTATAAAAATAAAATAAAATAATATAAAAAATATGAACCCATATTTCTATGAGTAAAGTTATTTAGAGTTATGAAGATTCTATATTTACAATCAGAGTTTTGGCTCGTTAAAATTATTCATTGCCTTAAACCAGATTATGGAGATTGTTTTTTACCAAAATCTTGCACACAATAGATCGTGAGATCATGACTTATCTCTCAGACGATTAGATGTTGACTACATGCCGAATACATCCCCAAAAGTGAACCGAAAACCCTTCTTATGGTACGCCAGAGATCATGTGCACAGCTATATCCATGAAACTAACTATTTTTTTCTCCCCGTTTTCCTCTCTATACCAACTCTTTTCTTTTATATACATTCCTTCCCTGGCATCACATGGGATTCATTCACTAATGTCAATGCCTTTAAAATGTAGGAAAATCTACATTTTCGGCCTTAGAAGTTTGCTTATTTACAAAAATGACTATAATTTGAAATTGTGTAAAATAGGTCAGCTTCAAGCCAAGTCATTTTCACATCAATATGGATCATATTTTTTCATTATATATATATATATATATATATATATATATATATATATATATATATATATATTCTTATTTTTTATTATTTTTTTATCGTCCCTTTTTTTCAATTCCGACTACAATAGCGTTCATTGTCTTACAATTACGGGCTACTATTCTTACAATAGCAGACTCTATTTTACGATAACGGGCGATCACATAGATAGCGGGCGATCACATATGATAATAGGCAATCTATTTTAATTGTGTATATAGTACGAGATCACTGTAAAATTATTAGTTAATGATCTACCAAATATAAAAACGCAAGAAATTAACTAATTTTTTTTTTCAAAAAACACGCTAGCATACCACTATCTTAAGTTAGTGGTTGCTATCTTAAGATAGTGACCGTTATCTTAAGTTAGCGGTCGCTATCTAAAGAAGACATTAGATAGTAATCTATTTTAATTATGTACATGGTATAAAATCACTGTAAAAAAAAAAAAAGCTAATATATTAGCAGATTTTTTGAATTTTTTTTTTGTAGCGAATTTTTTAATTTTTAATTATTTTTTTTGGTTACTTATGTCTTCCGTTCTTATACTTTTTTGCAAATTACTAACTAATAAAAGTTGCTATCTTAAGATAGCGACCGTTATCTTAAGTTAGCGATCGCTATCTAAAAACGGTATTAGATGATTATCTATTTTAATTGTGTACATGGTATAAAATTACTGTAAAAAATAAAAATAAAAAATCGCTAACAAACCGCTATCTTAAGATAGCGACCACCATCTTAAGTTAGCAATCCGCTAACTTAAGATGACGGTATATTAGTATTTTAACGGTATGCTAGCGAATTTTTTAAATTTAATTTTTTTTTTTTTTCTTACTTATGTCTTTCGTTCTTATATTTTTTGCATATCACTAACTAATAAAGGTCGTTATCTTAAGATAACTACACGACATTTGACGATAATCTATTTTAATTGTGTACATAATATGAAATCACTCTAAAAAAATATAAAAAGAAATAAATAATCGCTAATCGTAAAATGACGGTATGTTAGCGATCACTATCTTACAATTACAGTATGTTAGCGGATTTTTTAAATCTTTTTTTTCTTTTTTTATTATTTATGTCTTCCGTTTTTATATTTTTTACAGATCACTAACCAATAAAGCTTATATTGGATTACGCAATTTTAAGATATCGATCGTTATCTATCTTAAGACAACAGTATATTAACATTTAAAAAAAAAAAAAAAAAAAATTTGTTACTTATGTCTTACATTCTTATATTTTTGACAGATCACTAACTAATAAACACAATAATCTTTCTTTTTCTTCGTACCCTAAAATCTATTATACGTTAGTGAACGCTATCATAAAATATCATTCGCTATCGTAAAATAGCGTCTAATAACACAGTAATCTCTCTTTTTTTTCGTACCCTAAAATCTATCATATGTTAGTGAACGCTATCATAAAATATCGTCCGCTATCGTAAAATAGCAGCTACCATCTGAAGATATCGGATACCACGGCTCACAATTGTAAGAGAGCGAGTGCTGCAAACTGAAAAAAGGGATATATATATATATATATATATATATATATATATATATATATATATAATGAAAAAAAAACATATATATATATAATGAAAAAAAGGCCAATTTTGCATAGTTTCAAATTAGAAAGCCGTTTTTGCAAATAAGCAAATTTGTAGGTCCAAAAATGAAAACTTCCCTAAAAATGTAATTCCATAGATATATAATATAACCCCTTAATACCGCTTTGAAGTATGAATCTAACAGCTTTTAGCAACCAGAATATCTGACCAGATTACCCTTCACCTTTGAGAGAAAAGACTACAAGCTGACAAGCAGCTACACCCTTCACAGCATTTATTTACTCCAATGCCTGGATTTTGACGGTCAAAATGAACATGAAATTTTAGCAAAAGCACTATTTATATATTAAAATCATAAGAGCTTTGTATAGAATATTTACATGCAATTTATACTAACAAAACTTTAAAAAAAACACAATATTATGCTAAAACCACAAACAAACAAAACCAAGTCAGCAAAATTACATTACATGAACCACCACCCTATAACAATCTCGGTAAAATCCAGGCCCAAAGCAACCCTAAAACAAATTGAAATTTCCATTTATGCCCTTACTAAAACAAGTCAGGGATCTCCACCCAACCGTTTGATCGATCGTCGTTAAAATTGAACCCTACTAGGATGCGACTTTGTCATTCGGTTCTCACCGAAAGGTTCATCGTTGTTGATCCTCTGATTGTTACGGAAAGCAGCGCATCCGACGACGTAGAAGATCACCAGAATGATGAGAACCACTATGTTGATAACAGAGACCTTCCTCCAGCTTCTCTTGAGACTTGCTATTACGCTCGCCTTGCACGAATCGCAGGCATAACAGAGCTGATCCTGATCGTTGCTCCACATGGTGCAATCAGGATCAGCGGATGTCATTCCTCCACCGGGATTCCAAAAGGTTTCGTTTACGTAAGTGTAGCCACATTCAGTGGGTGGCTTGCAGCACCCAGACTGCATGGACCAACAACATTGATCATTTCCATTAGTTAGAAGGGCATTATTGTCCAGCCATTTTATAGAAAGTGAAGGGAAATTTTGTCTGTCACTTTATTGAAAGTTATAATTTTTTGTTTTTTTATGATAACTAAAAAGAGAAATGTTACTGCCACGCTCATTTATATTACAGCCACATCAATTGCAAAAAGAGCTATTGGTTGGTGTTGAAGATTTTAAAATGAGAGAAGAATTTAATTAAGCGGAATGACAGTAACATAAATGAATGTGATAGTCAAAGGTATCAAATATGGGCTGACAGCGATATGTATTGTTATTAGTGACACCTATCAGTTTTCTGGCAAACCGATATGTATCAGCTCTAATATGTATTAAGTATTAATACTCGTATCAGCCTATATGTATGGGGTATCGGCCCATATAGAACCTGTATCAGCCAATACCTCCCATTTTTATTTTTTAGATTCACGGATATGCATCGTTATCAACTGGTTCGTATCGGTCCTCCATGGACCGGTACCCGAGTTGACATATTGGTGACAGTAACACTTCCTAAAAACTATCCTATAATTGAAAAACAACAGACAAGGTTAAGATAGATGGCCTCATCAAATCAATCATGCAACAAAGCTCTTATTTATGCAGGCCACATAAAGACCGACTTAACGAGAAGTGTGTTTATGTGTTAATCGCTAACAAAATGAATGGTGTTTGTTGTTGAAGTTGGCCTCAAAAACTATAGATTCATCAGTGGTCTTTAGTCGGATGCTTAAGGCAATCATGGATCAAAATCTCGGATTTTCGATAAATATCGTCCAGCCCCAAAACCGATATGTATAGGTTCCGGATGATACATTTCAGTATTTTTCCAAAAATAAATAAATTAATTAATACGATAATTTAAAATTATCGGACAATAATTTGAAATTATTGTCCGATACGGACAATACATTGGACAATACAGATGATAATTTGAACAATATTTTAACTGTTTTTTAAGGGGGGCGAGAAAAACCGAATTTATCGTATCATCTAAGTCCAAAACCGATATGTAACAGTATATATTTTGATCCATGAAGGCAACAACAGATAATGTTGCCATTTTTATAGGGGCAGCTCTATTTGCACTTGTCAAATTATTGAGGGCAGCTATTTTGAAAATCATTGATTGCTTTGATTCAAAGGATGGAGAAAATTTTCTGTTCTAATGCAATGGATCTTGAGATCATGGGCATATTATTAGATAGTCAATTTTTAATTTCATGTGGCAGATATTTAAAAAGTGACCTCAAAAATCAGATTTGGGCATGACTTAGATTGGCTTTTAAGTCTCTATTTAAAATGTCCGCCACGGGAATAAAAAATTGCCACTTGATCATCCACCAATGGTCCCAAGAACGTTGTGGTGAACATTGATTAAAAAACCGACTTCCATCTTCTGAATGTCAATTGTTTTCAGCATAGACAGGCAAAGTAATTCAATTGACGAGAATAGAGCTGCTCTTTTAATGGTCACCTCAACAACAAACACTACATCATTTTTACTAGCGACCAACACAAGTACACAACCCTTCAACCTTATCAACTAGCACATAAACGAAGCAAAGACCAATTAAGTTCATTAATTATTGCCATCTGACCTTTTAGTAAACCTATATACTTATCAACTAGCACATAAACGAAGCAAAGACCAATTAAGTTCATTAATTATTGCCATCTGACCTTTTTTTAATAAACCTATATATATATATATATATATATATATATATATATATATATATATATATATATATATATATATAGAGCCTAACGGTTAGTACAGGTAATCAGTTTAGATCAATATTAAAAAAAAATTTGAAAAAAAAATTTTAAACCCATAAGTCAAAATTTGACAATATTTATTAATATTTCATGATTCAAAATATATCCGGTGGAAATAAGTTTTTAATTTATTGTAAGTTTTTAATTTATTTTAAGCAATGCACCAAGGTCTATATGGCACCCAAAAAAGTGTTTAGGTGCCACTTGGAGCTCTACGAGAAAGTTGGAAGACAGTGCCGGTCCTCCCATAAAAGGACCGTAACCATCCTCCAAAGATATCCGTGGCACTCAAAACAATATTTGGATGCCATGCGGAGCACAAGTGGACGGTATAAATCAATATCATAGAAAAAAAAAATTGAAATTTTTCTTTTAAACCCATACGTCAAAGTTTGATGAGTTTCATTGGTCCATACAAGTCAAAGTTTGATGAGTTTCATTGATCCATATTTTACTGTTTAAAATACAGAGAGATGAGTTTTCAAAAAAAAAAAAAAAAATTTTAAGATAATCTAAGCACCCCCGCGCGTTACGGGGCATCGAAACAATATTTTTGATATTACGTGGAGCTTAAAAGCTTTGGAGGACGGTGACCCTTTTTCATATATATATATCCATGAGTGTCAGGGGATCAGCTTCTTGCGCGCACCGCGACTGACGAGCTAACAATCAGGTGGCTCTGGGGTACTATAAAACTAAAATTAATTTCTTACTCATATTTATAGTGACAAATTTCTCTTTCGGCAACAGTTCGGTAGGAGTCCTTTTAGATAAATTTTGAGAAAAAATAAAAAAGTTTCGATAAAATTTTGGGGAGTATAAAGAATATTAAATATAAATTATATTTAAACTTCATAAAAAATTTATTTATTATTTTAAAAATAATAAAATTTAGAAAAAATTTATTAATTTTGGTGAAATTAATTTCAGCGATTTCCGAGAAATAATTAAAATTTTGCCAAAAGTTTGGGAGAATTTCGTTGAAATTTGTCACCATGCTCATATTCAAATAAATATTTTTTTTAAAATAAAAAAATTGAAACAAATACCAAAATTTAAAAATATATATACCTTTCATTTTATAATACTTGCCATGCAAATCTTTAAACTAGCTCCAAAACAAAATAAAACCTCACGACTTACCTCAATCGGAGTGAGCCGCCTAAGGTAAAACATATCGGCAGACTCAGGCATCCCACCGACATATCGGCCCATCCTCCGACACACCCTGGAATCCCTTATACAAGAACTAATCTTATTCCAATACTCATTATCCCTAACCCGCTCTTCCAACCACCCCGAGTAGTCCGAAAGATAATAATCAAGGTACTCCCGGTTCAAAACCTGGCGACCCGATCCTTTATCCGTTACGGCAAAAGCGAAGATGATAAATCCGATAAGCGCTGCGATTACGAAGAACATGGCGAAGAGGTAAAGCCAGAGAAGCCAAGTTATACGATAGCAGGATCCAGCGAAACCCATTAGAGAGATCACCAAAATGGTGACACCAATAATTATAAGAGGCCATTGGAGAAATCTTAAGCAATCTGTGCTGTTGGCTCTGCTGCTGAGCCAAATACCCCCTCCGAGGATTGGGATCGATAAGAGGAAGGTGAAGAAGTTGACCACCCCGATCAAGCCGTTGCTTTTTCTGAACATCTTTTGAATCTTTTGAACTCAAATGATCTATTTTTCTTTCTTCCTTTCTTCTTCGGTTTGAGCTCGAAGTTCTAAAATTTTGGGGTTTCTTGAGGTGCGAGCTTTATTAGGCGTTAAGGAAGCGACGCGGGGTGGGGCCACAGGAGTTGATAAAAGTTAAAATGGTGGGTAGACAGTAGGGCACTAGGGCTAGGTGTAGTCATTAGTGATGATAGTGGCAAATTTCGTTTTTGGGCGATATTACGGTCGGGTTCGTGTCGGTGTGTTTTGGGAAAATTACAAAAAGCGACTGCCTAATTACTTAAAAGGAACCTATATTATATTGAAAGGGATAATCGATCCTAACCCAAATTATGTTTAAATTATCTTTCAACCTATTAAACTTTTTATCCCACACCATTATTGGAGTAAGATTTAAGTTATGCATGTGGTGTACATATGTGATTAATCTGAATTGTCCAAGTAACAATCTATCAATTGAAACATGTCTCAATTGAAAAAAAAAAACATGCCTATAAGTGGGATGTGAATTATTTGATTCATGATTCAAAATTTCAACGGAAAAATCAAATTATCAACAGATAAATGTCGGTTCGAATTTTTGGTTTTAGTCATGCCCCAAATCGAAAATGAAAGCACTATTTTGATCCTTGACCTGATTGATGAGATATAATATTAATTGTGAAAATTAAAAACAACAGTTAGACACTATATTCCATAGATGGGATGGTTTAAACTCCCCAAAACACCATTTTCAATCCAATTGCACTTCAATCTATGTTTTATTAATTTGACAGTACAGATCACCTACATCTTAAACCATTAATAGTATAAGATCATTTAAATAATAAAAAATGACAGTCAGGTACACATTGAAAACCATTGACTACATTGAGTTAGATAGCATTAGGGTCGTCAACGGGTTGGGTTTCAGCTCGGGCCTAACCCAAACGGGCCTGATTCGGGCTCAATATTTTTTAAGTCATTTAATTAACGGGTCGGGTCGGGCTAAGCCCTTATAATAAACGGGTTCGGGTTCGGACTGCAAAGTGTAAGCTCGAACCCAGCCCGGCCCGATAAAATGAGACCCTTATAGAAAAAAAACTCTTAAAAAGAATTCTTAAAAAATATTAGAAACCCAGCTTGAACCCGGCCCGGACCAACCCGGATAGCTAATCGGGCCGGATTCGGACTATAACATTTAAAAAATGGGCTAAGCTCGGCCCGGCCCGGCCCGATTAGCTATTGGGCTGAGTTCGAACTCTCATTATATCTTTTCAAAAAAATGGGCCTATACAAAAATCCAGCCCGTCCCGTTGAAAGCCCTAAATAGCATTGAGTTAGATAACCGAGGTCACTTTTTATCCCAATCTTTCACAAGTTGGATTAAGCACCTACCTAAGTACTTAAGGAAAACCATTGAGTTAAATGATGGAGTTCGTCTTTTATCCATGGCTTTTGATATAATGAGACGATATGTTTTACTCCACACAGCTTTAAAAAGTGACTTAAAAATTAATTTTCACACATGGCACTCAAACCTTAGTTTAAGATTACTTTTGAGGGTGTTCTCCCTCAAATCAAAAAGTGGTAGTATGATAGTACTTCCCTAGTCTTAAGATCACTCAAAGGAAGATTGCGCCCAACAACAATTTCCATCATCTAATGGTTTTCAGGGTATGTATCACTAGGTGTATATAGTTATCTAAAAAATATAAAGATATATTATATATTTTTTTAAATATAATTTAATATTAAAAAAAAAGGTTAAAGTTAATGAATTTTTTTTTAATTTTATCTTATTTTGAAATATCATTAATGTTGTCAAAATTAACAATATTTTAAAATTTTCAATGGAATTACCAAAATTTTATTTGACCCACGTTTCAACGAATTTGGCTGAATTTCAGATGCTATATTAGAGGGTACCTAACCTCTAAAGAGATCAACTCTCCACACCATCATTTAAACACTATTTTAGTGTTTAAACTATCTTATGCCATTAAAAGTTTGAGTTTGAACAATCCAAGTTATCAATTTGATAACTCATACATTGAAGGGAAATGAATTCGAAAATCTCATTTATGAAAGATTTGAACCATCATACCTATATCGTGTATACTCTAATATCAAAGGATGCTCTTAATATTTTGGCAGTCTATACTTTCTATGATGCTTATTCACATCCACTTACATGGTTGATTCTTTGGGTACCGCATATTCCAATGGTTGAATGCCACTTGGTTTAAATTGATCAGAAATGTGTGCCGTTGGACATAACATTAAAGCATGCTCTTCCATGGTGTAAAACCAATTAAAAGCAGTTGATAACACCTACTTATTTCATAGATAAACTGCTCAAAATTTCATTTGGTGTAATTTTTTACCAATCTAAGACCAAGTGGCCTAAGTGGTCAACCATCAATAAAAACTAATGATAACATAACATGGATGCCCATATTAAACATTTTCTTGGATTGGATGGTAACAATTATGTTTTTTAGGGTGAATTGGAGTTCAATAATGCCTCTTTTAACAACTTCAACGAAGTGGATTGATGAAATATATCTCATGTGTGCTCTTGGAATCACCAATTCCCGCAGTTAGTTATGAACGAGTGTCGCTCACTTCTTGAGAGACCATCTCAAATTTAAAATCTTAACTATGCAGACAATTTTTTTCATTTTTTGATTGATTAAACTTTGCAATTGGCTTAGGGTTAATGACAAAGCTTTCGGAATAGTGACATCTAAATATCAACAGGGAGTTGATGCAATGTGGCCAGACCACGCCTCAAAAAGGGGCTCTAAGTTCGAATCTCACCCCTTATTAGCCACTCCATGGACCACACCTGAAAAGAGTTCTAAGTTCGAATCTCGCCCCTTATTAGCCACTCCATGAACTTATCCCTCCTCTCTAGAACGTGTGTGCTCTAAAATGGCGGATACCCTCCTACTTTGAAAATATATATCAGCTTGAATGCAATTATTTATACAACTTAAAGGTTGTGTTTGGGATTGCTCTTTGGAGGCAAAGAGCAGCTCTTCTCTCGGACAAAGTATGGGACTATGTTTGGTTGTAAGTACTCTTAACTGTTTTGGAGAATGCAAGAGCTGAATTTGATTCTCTTTAAAAGAGAGCAGCTCTTTCTCTCGGACAAAGTATGGGATTGTGTTTGGTTGTAAGTGCTTTTAACTCTTTTGGAGAATGCAAAAGCTGAATTTGATTCTCTTTAAAAGAGCAATTTAAATATGTTCTTTTAGGTGGTCTAATCTTTGCCTCCAAAGAGCAAATCCCAAACCCAATGCCCTAAAAGACAGCTTACTCACCTCATCTCCTCCAGCTGGTAGTCATTTACTGCCTTTAAATTAGAGGATGAGATTTTTTATCCTGATCTTCCACACAATAAACTTATAAATCATATATATATATATTTTTTTTATTACATGTAGCACATACAAAAAAGTGACCTTAAAATTATGTGACACATATCACACTCAAACATAATTTTAGAGTCACTATCCGAAATGTGTGCCACTTATAGTAAAATCTTGACCGTCTAATGGTGGCTCGTGATCTACGGAAAGCATGCCGGCTAGCACCAATGGGTGAGAAAACTGCCTTTTGGAGTGAGGATAACGGTTCCCTATAATAAGTGGTCGTTCTCCTTATCCAAAGTCGGTCAAACCTGTACATTAACCACTCTGACTGCCCATAAATAGCAGTGCCCTTTATTTTAATTCACCTATGCTCAAGAGATTGATCCCTTCACACTTGAGACCAAGGTCTGCAAAACGGTAATGTACTCGGGTATCAAAACGGTAATGCATTCGGCTATCGGTCTATGGAGGATTGACACAACTCGGTCATTCCGGATATATATCGGTCCATTTAGAAAGAAAAAAAAAATAGAGATATCGGCTGAAACTAATACTGTATCGGCCGATACCCGATACGAATCGGCCAACACTATACTGGTACGTATCGGCCAATACGAGTTGAGATACTTATTTGTATTGGGGCCGATACGTATCGATTTGCCAAAAAACCGATACATGTTAATATATGCCGATTTTGATACCATGCTTGAGAGTCCATATAATTGGTTTGGTTACCTATACCAATTGTTGAAAGTTTTTAGTATGCCTATTTTTACAACCAAAGATTCTTGTTGTGATACTGATCGTTCCACCACTCCACCTATGCTAGAAGTAGTTTTTCATCTCAATCTTTTGCACATTATGATCTTAAGATCATAACCCACATATCACATGATTAGATGTTGATTACATCTCACAAACATCACCAAAGTAACTGTGAAGCATGAGATACCATGGTGCAAAATCAACATCTAATCGTCGGATATATCTTATCGTCTGATATATGAGTCATGATCTCAAGATCTAATATGCACAAGATTGAGACGAAAAACTACTTCTAGCGTCTGATTCAAGGCACTCAACCATGTGAGCAGTGTTCATCAATTGTGTCGCAAGAATCTTTAATTGCAAAATCGCTACCCTAGATTATAGGGTACCGATACTTGCAACTGGAATAACAATTAGTGGTTTCCACCTTGAGGGCATTTGACTGTTTTGAATTTAGGGATGTAGATTTGGTTGAACGAAACTGAAATTGAAACCCAAATTTTAGTTTTCAGTTTGGTTTGGATATTTTCTTTTTAAAATTGAAATCTTAAAAATTTTAAATCAGTTTGCTTGGGATTTTTTTCCTTATATTTGTTTTTTCAATTTCTGCCACTCAAAGCTGAACCGAACTGACTTAATATCGGTTCGACTTCTCTGGTTTTGAAGCAGTTTTGGTCAAGTTTCGATTCGAGTCACCGAACCGGGTTTTCGGTGGGTTACCTACTTTTCGATTCGAAAGTTTCATCCCTACTTGAATAAGACAGATGGAGATTTTTTTAGTCACAAAGCTAAATTTTCGTTATAATTGATCTTTAGATTATAGCATCATAGCTCACTTTCAGATATTAATTACACGTGGCACATATTTTCATTTTTATGAACATCATTGTTGCAGTAGACATGGCATTAGTAAAAATTTGGTCCGCGTCGTTCACATCAAGTTGTCTTAGTCTCTAATATCTGTCGTTCAAATGGGTAAATCTGGGAAGGAAACTACGAAAGATAATGATGATTTACAAATGGCTTAATCTGAATGATGGTAAAAATCAGGTTAGATCGGATGCATGCACATAGAGGCTTTCGAGAAACTTAATGCTACGTGTCGGTCAAACATTGACACCGTGGCCCACCGGCCACAAATGGTAGATTCAGGGGATCTGCACCTTGACTGGCAGCAAATTTAAGTGAAACAGCTAAGGAGGGTAGTTTTAGGGTTTTGATCAGATCTGACCATTGTTTAAAATCTTGGATTTCAGAGTTGTCCCGTGTATCCCCGAAACCAAATCACCTTGGCAATATAATAGGGAACGAAAATAATCCTTTAAATGATCTTACATCATTAAATAATTATTTGATCTTACACCATTAAATAATATTTTACAATTATATCACGTGACAAATATTTGTGATCAATCTCAAGGGTCCAAGTGATTGTGTATGATTGGAACCCGTATTGATTAAAGAATCACATCTATAAATCAATTGCATATCGTCAGAGCAATAATCTTCAATATTTGCCATCAAAAAATAAAAGATAATAGCAGATATAAGAGTACATAGATTTGGATACATCGTGAAGCCATTCATGAGATCATTCCGAAAAGCTAAATAAGGTCATGCGCACAAAAATAATGATCAGTACACTTTCATCAGAGTACTAATCATCTCATATAAATTAAAATATAAAATAAATATTTTATATATTACTTCCTGGAGCGCAACACACTTCAATCTCGTCTCGCTGGCATCTTGATACATATACATGAGACGTTTCGCAACACACTTCAATCTCGTCTAGCTGGCATCTTGATACATGAGACGTTTCGTATCGGAAGAGATTTCAAACATGAGTCCAATTCGTTGAATCCTTAGTGGGGTTTAAGTTCACTTGATTTTGAAACCATTGGATGTAAAGGAATCTGAACTTTCAAATTTATAAGAGGACATCTACGTTTGAATCCCTTCATC
Organism: Chloranthus sessilifolius; assembly: GCA_021018995.1. Taxonomy (NCBI): domain Eukaryota; kingdom Viridiplantae; phylum Streptophyta; class Magnoliopsida; order Chloranthales; family Chloranthaceae; genus Chloranthus; species Chloranthus sessilifolius. Next base: position 75,065,616 of record CM037589.1, read on the forward strand.
CAACGGTTTTAAAATTGGTTAAACCCTTTTTAAAATTGTATCGATTGGACCTGACGAAAGCCTAATTGTTTTATCAGCACTATTGACTGCTTTGATGGAGACTATTTTCAGTGCTCTTCTAGACGATGAGTCTAAAGATTGTGACCATCAGATTTTGAAAGCCTAATTGTTTTACCAGCACTATTGACTGCTTTGATTGAGACTATTTTCAGTGCTCTTCTAGACGATGAGTCTAAAGATTGTGACCATCAGATTTTAATTTCACGTGGCACACATTCAAAAATGTGACTTGAAATCACACGGCACACATCAAACAGTGAAGCTTAAGATACTTTTTGGGCTGTGTTCAACATGCGAATGATGGTACACTCAATAGCCTCGAGATCTGTTGTATGAAAGATTGGGATGAAAAATGATCTCTATCGTCTGATTTAAAGCAATCAATGATTTTTAGCATCGGTGCTTGTTGCCATCCTGCAATTGCCTTCATGCTTGTTGTATCTAATTGCCACGTCTTGGCACTTGCATGCATCAATCTGAGCCGTCCATCCTGTCTGCCAGCCATATGATGAGCCACAGCTCAGAAATTACTTTAAATCACTCATTTTAAACCATCTAAATCATGGACTTTTTTTAATGACATTCAATAATAGGGTAGATCTATTTGCACCCATCAAAACAGGAAAAGCACCCCTTGTCAAATCACCTAGAGGTGGTTGCTCTTAGAGTATTGGTTGGTGCAAAACTGCAAAATAGAGGTACTGGAATAGATTATTTTCTCACCGGCAATTTATAGGTGATAAGATATCTACTAATCCAGTTTTGGACAAATTATTGGATGGTCAAAATCTACTTAGATGACGGTCAATTTATAAGTGCATGTAACGGCTAGGATTGTCGCTTAGGTTACGCATGAGAAAGGTGTCACTTTCTATTTGCGTCAAGAAAGAGACATGCCCACATGGGGGCAACATGATGGGCGGTTTAAATGGCGACGTGGCACAAACCATGCCCTTGCCCTTCCCCAATCAACGTTTTTCACGGGGTTGATCATCACCGTCCATGTGGCAATGAAACATCCCCTTGGCAAACTACCACTCGACTGCCACATCCTACAACAGCTAGCTAGCATATATCCAGCAACCAACCCGAGTAAATAATGTTACTAATTGGGTCGTCTATCCTAGAAACATGGCTCCCTCGGTCCATGTGGTTCATGGGGCAATTACAGTCAAGGTATCAAATATCAGGCGATACTAATACATATCGGCTTTTCTCCCGATAAATTAATACGTATCGGCACCGATACATATCATGTATCAACTCGGTTGTCGGTGTCCTTAGTGGCCGATACGTATCGGATATTTATTTTATTTTAATACACTGACATAACTTAGTATTGGCCGATTCCTATCAGTCTTCTATGGATCAATACCCAATACCAATATCTGATATGACATCTTGATTATAGGGATTTGAATCATTTTAAAATTGCATTGAAAAGCTATTTGCACTATATAATTAAGAACATTTTTGAGATTTCATTTATGCGGTCAAATGCCACTTCTTATTTTAATTTTCTCTTAACCCAATGAAACTCGTTTATCTTCTGTTTTGTTTCTTTTTTTTTAAGATATCATATGGCATAGACAGCCTAAATATAATGCAAGTGCAAACTTGTATGAGAGGATCCGTTTTTGATGCAGCATACCGGTATGAGACCCACACACAAAGCGGGAACAGGCGTAAGGTTTTGATTGAGGTATGCTAATTTATTTTTCTTATTCTAACAAGTGGTATCGGAGCTTCATTAAGGTCTTTGTTCGAGGTGGCTTTCGGGAGTGCTTTCTTCGTCCATCGAAATTGCATTCGGGTCAATGCAATCACAACTCCTGAAGTCTTATGAAAATAACTTCAATCATTACTGTATATCGTGTATTTATTAAAAATTGGTATGTTGACCCCGTTGATCAAGCTGCAATAGTTAAATACTTGCTACATGATAGGGGCGAGGGTATCTCTTTTAGTCCAGGAGTAAGTTTTGGAATTACCCTAAGGCTGCGTTTGGATAGATAAGTTTGTATTTAAGTATTTCAAATTTGAGCATTTTAAATCCAGAATTTAAAATAGGACACTGTAGAAAATAATGTCTCAAAAATAAATTTTTTAGTAAAAAAGATCCAACTTCAAACGTTTTAGAAAAATCGTGCTTTCACAGATTTTAGAACTTTAGAAAATCGTGAAAGTACTGTTTTTTACAAACATTTTAGAAAAAATAGTGCTTTTACAGTTTTCTAAAGTTCCAAAATTCGTGAAAGCACCGTTTTTCTAATACGTTTGAAGTCGGGTCTTTTTTGCTAAAATGTTTATTTTTGAGGGTTGTTTCTCTAATTATCCCTTTAAAATATTTGGATTTGAAAATCTCTTGTTTGGATTCTTAAGGAGTGTATTTGGATTTATCTTTAGCATTTATAAGATTTATAAATGTTACATTAGGCATATTTAAAAATAAAAATAGATTAAGATTCTAATAACCCAAATTTTAATATATAGCAAATTGTGAACCCGAATTCAAAACCAATGAACTAGCGAACTAAGTAACTTTGATGCCACCAGCTTTCAGGTCGATCTCACACAACCTCAAAGACACTGAATTACTGATGAGCACATAGATCAGTGACACTAATTTGAATGGCATCTTTAGTTTAGTACAAAGCATGGTCACCAATCTAACTCTAGCGCCATGCATGTCAGTGTTGGCCCCTGTGGAATTACTGAGGGCACCGTGTGACGGGGCCAATACTCGAGCTTGCGGCGTGGTGCACGTGGCACGGCATGTGGTGCCAGGAGGGCACGCGACATGGGGCCAAGTAGGCCCGGCGACGTGGTCGCGCTGCGAGGACGCGACACGGTCGCATGAGGGTACGACGCGGAGCGTCACGGTCGCGACACAGACGCGACATAGCCAAGGTGGGCTAGCGATGCATGAGGCGTTGCGGTATGTCAAACCAATAGGTTTGAGGTTATCCTGCCATTCGGTTGAATGATTTGCTTACCCTTATATAGGGAAGGGAGCTTGAGCTATTCCCCTTTGCAGGGTATGCGTTGCCGGAGGGCGCAAGTGTCTCCTAGGCACGAAGGGTGGGCCTAGGGCGTCGGCCAGCGATCGATGCCGTGTGGAACCCGGGAGGTTGATGTATGGCCCGGACTGGCGTCGCGGTGAATACGGTGGGCAACCTCACGAGAGGGCTAAGGACGACGTGTGCTAGTAATTCGAACGCACACGAAGGCAAGCGTGGGACTCGGTTGGGCACGCGAGCGGCGAGGCACAAATGGGGGCTTGGTTCGGGTAGGCGAGGTACTAGTGCGTGCGAGGTGAAGCTTGAAGCGAGCCAAGTTAAGCGCATGGTCGGATTGGCGTGTCGTAAGGGACACGATGAGCCGAGTGGTAGGCCGTGAAACAGAGGCAACCACGTTGGGAGGAGTTCTCGTCCTCTAGGCGGGTGGTATCGTGATGTCGAGAAAGGTTAACCGTTGCGATGGCTTTGCAGCTTGTGAGTTAAGCGTCGAAGGGCGCCCTCGCGGCGATTGTTATCAGTAGGTGACCTAAGCGAAGCGTCGTTAGAGTGCCGCCGCGGGGCCGAGGTTGCGGAAGTGCGACCCCGTGACAACCGGGAAAAATTCATCGACTGCTTTGAATCAGACAATGGAGATTGGTTTTCATCTCAATCTTCAGAATCAGACAATGGAGATTGGTTTTCATCTCAATCTTCCACATAATGGATCTCTAGACCATGCACTTACCATCAAACGTACGACCAGTTTTTGTTTCCACGTGGCACAGATCTCATAAAATGATCTTTGAGTGTGATGTGTGCCGCGTGTTTTTAGAATCACTTTTTTAAGGTTTTACGTCACGTGAAATAAAAACTGACCGTTTTATTATACGCCCATGGTCTCTAGATCCATTGTGTGGAAGATTGGGATGAAAACAAATCTCCATGGTCTGATTCAATGCAGTTTGTGATTATCAGTGTGAGTCCCTCAATAGTTCAATAGGCGCAAATGGAGCTAGCCTTGGTATTATGTCAGGTGCCCTCGTACTTGGGCCAATTTTTGGGATGTGCGCCACGTGGGAACACATGCCATGACTTCCATCTCATTTGAAGGCCGTGACATAATCATTTTTTGGTGCAAAAACTTTGCTGCTTTGAATTATGTAAATAGAAACTTTTTTGTCATATACCATTCCAAATATTGAAATGGGGAGCCATGGAAGGTCATCATCTTTAAATAATGAATAAAATTTGGTCCAAAATATAACAATTGTTGCAACAAAAATATTAGCACTGTGATCTCCAGTAAAACAAAAGGCCAACATGGGCTTTTTAATCTATAACAGACTCCTATGTTGCATCAACTTCAATCAAATCAATGAAGGACAATTTGGTAGTGATTTCTGTTCATTGATCAATCTCAACATACAGATATAGACTTGCGTTTCTATTGTTCTCCACCACTGCTGATTCAGTTGCTGAAACTTCAGACTTTGAATCCGAACGAACTCGTTGGTCAAGACCCCATAGCCATCATCAAGGGATCATTACGATAGAAACCACTCTAGACTTACTCATAACATCCATTCTTGAAGCCACCATATTTTCATCATAGCCTGTAACAAGAGCCAATCAAAATAAAAATAAAAAATAGGAAAGGAACCAAAGAGTACTGTGGTATAAAATCCTTTAGCACAAGATGAATATTCCCAAACACAACTTTATCTCATGGCTTGTAATCCATGATAAACTCATGACTATCGAAATCTAATGAAGAGAGGATTTAATATCCCTTCCCAATATGTTCTTTGTTGGGAAGATATGGAAATGAATGAACACTTATTTTTCAAATGTAGGTATACGCAATGGATTTGACAATCTGTGACAAATAGGTTGGGAATGTTAGAGTTTTAAATATCTTAGGCAATTTATTTCAATCAAAATAATATGATGCAATGGTAAAACATACTTTACCGTCAGAGAGAATGATCCGCAATAAATGATTCCGATATGCCGCTCGTTAGAACTCGAAGACAATCCTGTCTCGCTTCTATCTCCCTCTATAAGATGGACACAATTGCATTGAGTAAAAATGAAAAGGGGACATTGTCCTCTTTTATAACATGCCCTTGAATCTTAACCCATCAAAGATTCAAGGATTCAAGGGAGAGGTACGTAGAAGTCTAAGTATATATTTGATCTATTTTTCATAGAAGAAGCTAACAGATATAGAAAAACTTACTTTATTTGTGAGTTGGTACACAATCATGAGATCGAGATTGGTTATTATAACTCCTAAGATCAAGTAGCCAACATCTTTATAAAGTCACAGAAAGCTATAGCCTTCAACATGTTAAAGATTGAAATAGGATGAAAATTTTAATAAGAGAAACAACTAAAAATATAAGTAAAATTTGAGTGAATATTATATACTATTTGAAGTGTTTGTGCATAGTAACATAATTTTAACTTTTAAAGTAACATTGCTATTGGAGACATATATAAAGTGGGAGACCTTTTGAATCTTGAGATAACGTTTTTTACAGGTTACTTTTAGTCCCTCTAAAAGCACCTTCATAATCCTAAAAGGGAATAATAAATAGAAGGTTTTTTCAGCTTATTAATTTCTATTTGTGAATTTTTTCTTTTATAAGTTTACCTTTTAACTCTCTTGATGCAATGAAAATAGCGATGGGGTGGTGCTATTTTTTTTTTGATAGTTAACGACGAGGTTAGAGGGACCTCACCTTTCCATTAAAAAATAAAAAAATAATAAATAAAATGCAAAAAAAAAAACAATCACACCAAAAAACGAGTCTTATGGGGATCCAACAAGAGCTTCGACATCACCCTCTAGAAACCCCAAACAAAACCTAAAATAAAGAGAGGACAAAAACATCTACAAGCAAAGGCCTTGAGCATCTAGTACGAAACTAAATAGTCAAGAGCCCCGTCCCAACGGATCAACACCTTCCCCAAAACAAGAGACCATCTACTCCCTAGCCAACCCCATATAACCGGGGTTGAGAATACAATCTTGGACAGAGTAAGGGGATATCAGCTTGAAGCTCCCGGCCCATTGAAGAACTTTGACTTGGATCCGGTCACTCAAAAAAGTATAATCCTTCTCCTTATCTTCAAAAATATGCTTATTTCTTTCTTTCCAAATCATCCAAAAAATAGCAAAGGGAATGAGATTCCAAATAACACTGCACCGTTGATTGCTCTCAACACGACGCCAATGCCCTACCAAATCGCCACACCCTCAGGGCATAGCCCAACTCTAATTGAACCACTTAAGAAAGAGGTTCCAAATCCTAATCGAAGCACAACAGTAGAGGAAAGGATGGGCATTAGACATCCTAAAAATAGTTCAATGATGCAATTAATTAGGAGGTGAATCTATACATCCTAAAATGTCTAATATATATATATATATATATATATATATAAGGTAACTCTTAGTTTAATGACAATTTTGCAGATGAATCTAATCTTGGCAACGGCCTCATGTACTAATTAGGAGGTAACTCTTGATGAAAAAAAGTGACATGTAATATATATATATATATATATATATATATATATATATATATATATATATGGAAAAGGCCTCTGTCATCTCATGGAGGACGGTCACCGTCCTCCAACCTTCCACGTGAAGCTTCACGTGACACTCAAAACACTTTTTGGGTGCCATGTGAACCTTGGGTGCATTACTTAGATCATCTTTGAAAAAAAAAAAAAATTAAATTCATCTCCACCGTGTATATTTTGAATCGTGAAATGTGGACTAATGAAAATCATCAAACTTTGACTTATGAGTTTAAAATTTTTTTTCAATTTTTTTTTTTTTAATATTGATCTAAACTGTCCACCTATGCTCCACACAGCACCCAAAAAGTGTTTTGGGTGCCACATGAAGCTCCACGTGGATCTTGGAGGACCTAACCGGCTCCCTATATATATATATATATATATATAGCCTATTTTATAATTATGATGAATCACAAATTCATTAAAGAGGCTGGGAACTATGTGCTCGGGTATAGAGAAATCTCTATATTCACTCTCAGTTAGCCATCATGTGGTGTCAATCACGAGGATCGGGTTCCACGGTAACTTAGGCGAGATCGATCAAATCCCATTAAAAAAAATTACTTTTATGATTTTTTTATCGTTAAAAATATGGTCAAAGTTGAGAAAAATTAATGCACCAAATTGGTATGAGATAGGAGTGAGCACTTCTGCTAGTGGAAATGGTTTGTGATTGGCCAATCTGATATGTTCTGAAATTTGTCGTGACATTTGGATATTTGAAGTCACCTTTTGTGCTTATATATTGTCCATCCATTATTTGTTAAAAGGGGGGATTCCTATCTTGACAAAATGACAGAAAATATTAACACATAAGTATTGACAATTTTCCCACCAATATTATTGGTATTGTTATTGTTTATACCCCTTCAATACCTCTGCTTGTTTATACCACTGAAACCAATACTAATGTTGTTACCTTGAGTTGATATTGTCTCGACCTTCGATTTTCTACCTTGCACCATCGGACCATGCAATGAAGTCTTTCATCCATCACACACACAATGTTGATGAAGGGTATTGGAATTGCTTTGGTCACATTCAAGAATTTCATGTCCAAAATATATTAAAAGTCATCTAATGGAGCAACATGAAAGTTTATGGCTACCGACCACACACCTAGTCGCATTGTTACTCCCTTGACCACGCTATGGATTGGTTTAGCCTATAAATTTACTCTTTGATCCTACTACATTGAAGGTTTATGGCTACCGACTGCACACCTAGTCGCGTTGTTACTCTCTTGGCCACGCAATGGATTGGTTTAGCCTATAAATTTACTCTTTACCCTATAAATTTAGCCACAAACCTCATTGCTCCAAAGCGTGGTCAAGGGAGCAACATGAAGGTTTATGGCTACCGACCACACCTAGTCACATTGTTACTCCCTTGACCACGCTATGGATTGGTTTAGCCTATAAATTCACTTGATGAGTACTTGAGTTTGATTTGTTTTCAATTGTTGGTATTTTCCTTGGATCTTTCTAGTGTTTTTTTTCTATTAGAAGATTGGTGTCTCTTACTTCTTTTGTTGTGTTATTGTTGGGTATTTCGGTTCAAAAGTTATTTACTCTTCTTAGTTGTGTGTTTACTGTTTTGAATTTTTGATTGAGCAATATATTTCATGTCCATACCTGCTAAACAGAGTAGTCAAGCAATTAGTCTTAGTTTTTGGTCTCTCTCTCTATCTCAAATAACTTGTAGCTAGAATTGTTGTTTTTCATGCAAGAATTTGGGATAAAAAGACCTACTTCTAATTTGCTACTAGGCAAGTGAGTTAGTATTTGATCAGTTAGAATTCATTAAATCACTTCTACTGGCTCTCTCAATTACAACAACTTCTGCATCTGGGTATTTTTATTTTCTGCATTTAATTCACTGGAACAAAGAAAAGAACAGGTGTTTACTGGTTGGTCGGTTTTTTGTTCATGTGTTGGAACTCTGCTACTGACTTGCTTTCTCGTAAAGGTGCTAACTATGAAGGTACTAATATGTTTTTTAAATTATTTAGGCTTTCAATTTAAAGATTGGTGGAAGAAAGATTTTCTGATCTGATTTTTCTTTTTTTCTTGTTTGTTTTAGTGCAAGCTTTTATGGGTATAAAAGCTGCTTTAAAGGATCCACATGGTGTTTTTGAAAATTGGGATCAAGACTCTTGATCACTATGGTTACTTGTTCATCTGAAAATCTAGTCACTGATTTGTAAGTTTTAATGCAAAAATTAGTTACTTTTGCTTTTAAGAAATATTTCTAGTTGGTTATATGTGTGAAAAATCAAACCAAAGACGAAATCCCACTACAAAAAAAAAGACTATTAGCGGCAGCTTTTTGCAGCCAAAAACTGCCACTATTAACCAAAAAACCATTCAGACTATTAGCGGCAAGGGTATTAGCGACAGTTTATGGCTGCCGCTAATAGTCTTATCTTTTGTAGTGCCGATTGTTTAGTTTGTGAAGTTGTTTTAATGGTGGTGTTGCAGAGGAGCTCCAACTCAAAATTTAGCTGGCATTCCCTGTTGGGTATTTGTGACTCACACAATAACATTACCCTTTTCCTATTTTAATTAAAACATGATTGACTAAAGACCTTGAGATTTCCTTGTTACATGATTCCACTCCACGCAACTTAAGGAGTTGGTTTCAACTTTATTGGTTTGTGGTAAGCCAATCTTTATCTTCTAGTGATACACCTCTCTCTTGAATCCTTGATGGGTTAGGATTCAAGGGCATGCTATAAAAGAGGACAACGTCCCCTCTTCATCTCCACTCAATGCAATCGTGCCCATCTTATAGAGGGAGATAGAAGCGAGATAGAATTGTCCTCGAATTCTAACAAGCGGCATATCGGAATCATCTATTGCGGATCATTCTCTCCAGCGGCAAGGTATGTTCTACCCTTGCATCATATTATTTTGAATGAAATAAATTGCCTAAGATATTTAAAACTCTAACAATTGGTATCAGAGCCCGGTTAGGGCATATTTATTTTCAATCAAAAAAAAAAAAAAATTTACACCCTTTTGGCCAACGGCCGGCGCCGGGGCCGACCGGACGGCACACCGGACCATCAGGTCTAGTGACCAGAAAGGGGCGGGGGCTCGGCCTGTTGCTTCCTGCAACAACTTCAAAAAAATATATATACTTTTGGCATCCTTTTGGCCGACGGTCCGGCGCCGTCCGGCCACCGGACTAACACCGGTCGACGGCCGGCGCCGAGGCCGACAGGACGGCGCTCCGGACCGTCGGCGTCGGTGACCGGTGTGGAGCGATCTAAGTCCTTTGGATCTCTCGCTATAAAAATAAAATAAAATAAAATCTTTTGTATACTTTGGACCCGGCACCATCCGACACCATCGGCACCCGGTCGGCAGTGACAAACAAGTCAGATCCATCTCACCAATGGACTGGCCGTGACCAATGACCAATGAGCAGTTTAAGTCCCTTGAGGTGTCTGTTATAAAAAATAACAAAAAAAAAAAAAATTAATTTCTTTTTTTTTTAAGAAGAAGATGAACAGTAGGGTTTAGGGCTTCCTAGGGGCGGTTCGAGTCCGTTACCTGCTCACCTGACCCGTGTGCCTGACCCGTGGACCTGACCCTACCCGCAACCCGACCCATGCGGCCCATTGCCACTTCGGCCCACCTCAGCCTGGTTCCATAGGCCATGGACCGACCCAATACTCAGCCCATTTGGCCCTGGCCCATTTGGACTCAAACTGTTCAAATTTTGTTTGCAACCATTTTTCTGAACTGCTTCCGCCGGTTGCAGACAAAACTTTTAAACTCAGAACCTGTTTCTGCAACCAGATTGAACCATTTTCGACTCAAGCTTTAAAATACGATATCTTGAGATATACAACTCTATTCCGCGTATATGATTTATCGATTTTGGTCTACTCGACGAGATCTACACTTTGGACTGATTTATGAGTCGTTTTGACACTATTTTAGACTTGAAAATTTTACTTAAAGGTCATAAATTTATTTTATTGTTCAAACCTTTTGAATATTTTGTATGAATAATCTTACACTATCATGTCATTGTTCATAATTACTGCATGTGCATCTTCACTTTATGACTCTGTTTTCCCTAAATTTGGTGTATGAATGTATTTAGGGTATGAAAAATTAAACTAATGGCATGATAGAATGCCTAAGAATTTTAGTTCTATCTATAAAGGGGTTTAGATAGAACGGTAAAGCAATCGTTTCGGGATGCGTAGCCAAAGTAGGTTTGTAGTCTGCCTAAAGGTGACCGATCTATGGAGGACACGTTATCCTTAAATTTTGAAATCCAATTTCATTAAGATTGCATGTGCATTCGTCTATGTAAACTACTATTTCTGGCCAAAGCTGATTTAGAAAATTTACCTAGACACACATGAGTAGAATAGTCATGTGTGTCTAGGTAAGAGAAGAGCGATACTTCTGGCCTAAGCTGATGGATAGCTTCGATCAAACCGAAAATACATGTGACTAGGTTTATGTGTGTTTCCTAAACACAACTTAGGGAGACTTACGATAAGTCAAAGCTTCTGCCCAAAGGTGATGCTGAGACAATGAGTGAAGTCTGTCCTTCAAAGTGAATGTTTTTTTCCACATGCTTGTTTACACTCTGATTAATTCAACCTTGATCCCAGGTATGAATTTTTATTTTATAAAGTTCTAATTGAACAATGTGCTGATAGTTATTTCTTTTCATATCAGCTATGGACGGATTAATTTTACATCAACAGATGACTGGTATTGAAAAACTTAATGGCACCAATTATAACACCTAGCGAATGGGTCTTGATTTAACCCTTGGATATATGGACTATGACTTTGTTCTCTCGAAGGACAAGCCAACTTTATCATCCAACGCCACTGAAATCCAAAAGGCCCAATATGCTCGTTGGGATAAGGCAAATCGTATGACGATGATGATCATACGCACTTCTATTACTGAATCTATTAGAGGTGGTATTAAAACTACCGAAACAGCCAAAGAATTGTTGAAGATCATCCAAGACCAGTTCGTTGGAACAATAAAGTCCTTACAGTACGGATACTTAGTGCAATTTGTCAATATGCAATATGATGGAAACGGGAGTCTGCATGGATTTATTCTTAAAATGTTCATGTTGGGTATGAAACTTAAAGAACAAGGAATTACAATCGAAGAAGATGTCGTAGTGCATCTAGCTGTTGCTTTTCTTCCTAAGTAATTTGATACCTTTAAAGTGAATTATAACGCTCAAAAGGATAAATGGGATTTAAATTAATTTATCTCGATGTGTGTGATTAAAAAAGAGAGGCTTCGAGGAAACCAAGTAGAGTCTGCTAATTTTGGCTACACTCCGGCTTATAAGTCAGCTCATAAGAAGAATTTTAAGAAGAAAGGTCAGAAGCAGAACTACCACAATGGTAAGAGAATAAATGAAGACTCCAATCTAAATATTGTAAAGACTGACAATGATGATAGTTGCCACTTATGATAGTTGCCACTTATGCAACAAGAAAGGTCATATCAAGAAAGATTGCTACTTATGAAAAAATATTATAAAGAAGAAGCAGCAAGGATGGGCTAATCAGCAGAAGCAGCAAAAAGGGGCTAATCAGCAGGAGGAGCCCCAGGTTAAATGAAAAGCTATTATTTGGCAATGAGGAGGAATTCTGGACAAATTCTATTTATTGAAGACAAATTTTATTGCTAATGTTAGACTTATTAGAGTTATTTATAGTTTTATTCTTCTAGGTGATAGTTTGACTATTACTTTGGATTCTATTGGTGTTGAATATGGTTCTCTAGTAAATAATTACAATCGTTAAAATTAGTTATATCAATTTTTTTGAAGATGAGACAGTTAGTGGGAGTTAAGAATAAAGGACAATATCAAATTCACTAATGATCAGTGTATTCATTTAAATTGAGGTGACTAGATTTTGAATATTAGAGTCTTTTGAGGACTTTATTTGAGTAGGAGCTTCTGTTTCCACAATGCTTTATCTTATTTTATGATATATTTATTGCATATATTATGCTTCATTTTATTAATGCTTTCATTTTGGTACCATTATTATTATTATTATTTGTGCATATGCAATGTTATTGTCTGAGAGCATAAGTGTTCAAATAAGGTTATTTGAGTTATCGTGATTAGGCACCACGATTTGTATAGCTTCTGTCCTGATAGGTGGGTGATAGCTAGTATATCAGGACAATATACCTCAGGGTATGAAGCAGGACAAATGAGGGGATATACACAAGAAGTTACATTAAAGTGTATATTTCCTAGTATCACTGATACCACAATGAGAAGTTGCAGTAAAGTTTGACCATGAAACTGTCATAATGAGATTTGAAGAAATGATACATTATTGGCATTCATGATCCGACATTAAGATTGTTATTGAACTTGGGAGAATGTGTGTTACATCGAAATCTTGAAAGTTAATGTTTTTACAAAACTTTAAAGGATGGTCATCCATTTTTGAACTAAGTCAATCATGACGTTTTTTTTCATTATTTTCTTTTGTTTTATCAAAAAAATATATATTATTATTAAAGTTATTGTGTGGTTTAGGTGGGAGATTGTTAGGTATTTGTGATACCCTTTTCCTATTTTAATTAAAACATAATTGACTAAAAATCTTGAGATTTTCTTATTACGTGATTCCACTCCACGCAACTTAAAGGAGTTGATTTCAACTTTATTGATTTGTGATAAGCCAATTCCTATCATCTAGATTCTTATAATATGTTGGTTTAACACAATCAATATTATTCTTATGGAAGTTCAATCTTTCTTGCATTGGTGTGCCAATAGGCTTCCATGATTCAATCGTGAATTTTTTACAAATCTCGAGCGTATTTCTTTTTAGTGGTAAATATTCCACCATTCGATTATATGACTTATACGAAAAAATAAATCATAAGTCTCTTGTCTTTCATCTCGAACTGACTAATCATAGGCTCCCTAAAATTCATCAAAGATGAACATCTTTGACCAATTTAAACCTAAAGAGGCAATATTACTTCCTTCTTGGCTTGTAGGATTAGATCTAGCGCCTTATCCTAGACCATTGAACTCTCTACAACAGCCTTGTCATATGTTGGAATCAATTCTTCCACCAGTAGTTACTTTACTTGGAAGAGCTTGCTTAATGAACATAATGCCCTTTCGATTCAGCCGATATTCATGAAAATATAGAAAACTTATCCGCCCATCAATTGTCACGGTTGAAAGATCCTTACCCTCTTCCATTACGGCAACAACTAATTTTAATTTTTTTGTCTGTAAAAGTTCTCATAATCCTTTTCACAATACATAAATTATCAAGTTTTCAACATTAACTTGTAATTAGTTAACTTCGACAAACATGAGAAAATTACTGGAAAATGGACTCTGAGTCAAATATATGAAGAGCTTCGTGTTCTCTCGCGCTTGCTTCATAATTGTAGTAGTCATAATTGTAGAACACCGCCATTTTGTTCGCCTTTCATTTCTCTTTCAAACATGTCCTTCTGGATTTGAAACAAGTCTAGACGTATAGCTTGATCTTATTTTTGTTGATAACTGACGCTGCGTTTCGGAAGGTGGATCGATTTGGATTTGGGAATTTGGATTTAGCTCATCAAAACCCAAACACATTGTTTGGGTGATAAGTAATTGTATTTGGATTTGGATTTGAGAAATTTTGCGTCATTCCAAATCCACACTCGCACTGTAAAATCGGGAATTCACAAATGACGCCCCATACTTGTTATTTGGAAATCCAAAACGAGGTGCGCCCTTCTCGATAACTAAAAGCTCATCGAGGTGCGCTCTTTTCTCTCTCTCTCTCTCTCTCTCTCTCTCTCTCTCTCTCTCTCTCTCTCTCTCTCTCTCTCATTTCCATTTTCCTCCAAAAAAAGCTAGGGTTTGAAAGTCTTCTTCATCTTTCTCTGCAAAACAATTGGGTTTGATCGATCTCCTGGTCTCCTTTATTTTTTTCAATAAAAAATTAGGGATTCATTGATCTCTTTGACTGATCTCCTAGTCTCCTTCATTTTTCTCTGGAAATAAACTTGAGTTTGATCAATCTCCTTGTCTCCTTCATTTTCTCTGCAAAAAATTAGGGCTTGATCGATCTCCTCGTCTCCACATCAGCCAGCAGCATAGTTAGATCAGATTGCAGAATTGTCTCTGCTATTATTTGGATTTTGATCTTTGCAGAATCTAAGGTATGACTTTATAATCGTAATTTTTTTGGATTTTGATAATTCGTTATATTCTTAAATTTATTTATTTTTTTAGGTTTTCAATAATTCGTTCCATTCGATGTTGTGTTTGGGAATGCATTATATTGCAATAATTTATTATTAATTTTTATTAAATAAAAAAAAGGGTGGATATCCACCGCCCATTGGTGTTCGGGAATCCATTATATTCTTAAATTTATTTATTTTTTAGGTTTTCAATAATTCGTTCCATTCGATGTTGTGTTTGGGAATGCATTATATTGCAATAATTTATTATTAATTTTTATTAAATAAAAAAAAGGGTGGATATCCACCTCTCTTGGTGTTCGGGAATCCATTATATTACTATAATTTATTATTTATTTTTATTTGAAAATTTAAAAAAGTGATCCACCGTGCAAAATGTGATTAAAGGAAAAAAAAATCAATACATAGATGTTGAAGATAAATATCCAAATTCTTTTTATATTTATTGGCCACAACTGTTTGATGAAATGTCCCAAATAACATACCAGCTAAATGCTTGCGCTTCTTAATTCGAGTGGGATTAGTTAGATTTTTATCTCCTGCACATCTTTTCACGCCTGGATCTGCTCCGTCTCGGGTTTATTGTGTCGGCTGCTGTATTAAAGATTATAGACATGGAGATGATACTTCATTTTTTTTTTGTTTTTTGGTCCACCATACTCGATGAAGGACAAGTGGTAGTAGCATCAACCATCTGCCAAATTTCTGGAAGAAATTTTGTTGTAAATTGCTTGTGAAGTTATGGCTGAATACTCTTGAAGATTGTTGTTGCATGCCACATATTTTTATGATTTTTTCTAATATGGTTTGTATATTGTCTTCCTTGAAAGTTGAAACTTTGAAAAGATACTTTAGGTATTCTTGAATTTGAAGTAAAGAAATCATTGGAGCCAAGGAAAACATAAAAAATCATGTTGGTTCCAACAAGTCAAAGCACAAATTAATCTTTTCTTCTTTTAAATGCAAAGCACATGAGATCACAGCTTAAAATATCGCCCAAAAGTTGACGTACAAATCATTTTTTTTTTCTTTTTTCTACATATAGCCCAAAATAATATAAGAGTTAGTCTACAATGGGTGTACACCCTCCAATGAAGCAGTCCACACATATGTATGACTGCATGATATATACGGATTTCCATGCATTGGATGACCCGTTCCGTCAAAGTGATGGATCATAGATTGAAAGACCCAAATATAGTGTTTTAGGGAGATTTTAACGATTCAACTTGTGGACTATAATATCAACCTTTATTTTTAATTTTAATGGTTGATATTAAAGCTCATCAATTGGATGGCTCACGTCCACTTCTAGGCATGTTTCTTTGGACGTAGACATGCCTCAATGATAGATTACTAGATAAACAATTTAGATTGATCACAATTGTGCAGCAAGGGCATAATGATAAATCACACTTCAATGGGAAAAGAAAAAGTGTAATTTTAATAGTATAAGATCATTTAAACACCTGTTCAAATGTCAGTCAGGTTATCCCCAAGAGAAAACGACCCAACGCTAGCTCATGACCATCATGTAAACAACAAAATGGTGTTTTAAATGATCTTACACCATCAATGATTTAAGTTGTGGGATAATTTTGGTGTTTAAATGATCTTGCACTATTAAAAGTAAACCTTTTATGTCATACTATTAAAGTGTGATTTATTATTATTGCATGTGGTGCACAAATGCGATCAATCTAAATTGTGCAAGTGGCATCTATCGTTGGAACATATCTCCGCCCAAAAAAACATGCTTATAAGTGGATATGAATCATCCAATTGATAAACTTTACTATCAGCCACTAAAATTAAAAAGAACGATTGATTTTATAGTCAACGGATGCGATGATTTAAATCTCACTAAAACAGCATCCTTTGGGCTTTTGGCACTTCACTCTCTGGTCTAAGAGAAAATATTGGACTCCATATCTACTACAAAAGAAATAATGGTAATAATGATAAATAAACAAATGAAGATAGCTGCTATGGAGCACGGAACACTACTTTTTCCTTTTCAAAGAAATGTGAAAACACATAATTAGAAAAAGTTTTTGTGCACCCAAAAACCGTCATGATCACAGTTTTTAATATGTGATTCATATTTTGTATCTTCCCTCTAAATAAATATAGGGCAGTTCTATTTTCAATTGCACTTACGGAATCTCTAACGCTGCGATGAACCAAACCACTCACTGCACGATGGATTTTTCGTGAAGCTACTTTTTGGTTATTAAAAAACCCTGGGTCAAGGATCAAAATTTCGGCTGAAATGACCGAAATTTTGGTCGAAAATATCGGTTTCGGTCCCTATTGAAACGATAATATGAGACCGAAATTTCGATCATTTTTATATGGGGTTGAAATTTTCGACCGAAATTCAAATTTTCGGCCAATATTTCAGTTTCGGTCCCCTCAAAAACGGAAATGAAACTCGAAATTTTGATCCTTGCGTGGGGTATCATCAAACAGATTGTGACACACATTTGAAAAAGTAAATTGTGAGATCAAATGAGATTCTTATAATACTTTTGGCATGTTTGTCATATGAAATAAAAAATTTAGCCGTCTGATGATGTGCCCATGGTCTGAAGATTCATGGCGCGAAAAATTGCGATAAAAAATGATCTCAATTGTCCGATTCAAAGCAGTCAATAGTTTTCGGTATTGGTGCCCTAACTACTCATAAATATGTGTACATTAGGGTGCACCTAATGTCTTTGTCCATAGCCGATCCCTAGTAAAAAGAAGGTTGAAGACAAAGACACAAAGGAAATAAAAATATGGGATAATTAGAGAAACATGCCTCAAAAACAAACTTTTTAGCAAAAAAGACCCGACTTCAAATGATTTAAAAAAACAGTGCTTTCACGATTATCTGAAGTTTTAAAATCTGTGAAAGCATCATTTTCCTAAATCATTTGAAGTCGGGCCTTTTTTGCTAAAAACTTTATTTTTGAGGCATTGTTTTCTAAAGTTCCCATAAAATATTCTATCAATCCCCTTATTGGTATGAAGGCAATAAGCATACAAAACAAAAAGGAATATATTCTATCAGAGTTCACCTCATCGCTTTGCTAACATCCTCCCATCTGCTCTAGTAGGTGTCTCTTCTCATTGGTAACTCTTTGCATAGCAAGATTTACCTGTTGAGCAATTCTATCCTCCTCTCTATTCGCTCCTTGTGAGAGCAGATTTTATTTGCTCTGATAGGGAGTTAGTACAGAGTAGGGAGGTAGTTGCTAGAGTGAGTAAATCCTCCTTTGTAGGGAGTTAGACAAGAGAATGGGCACCAACTTAAGCAGGTGAACTCTGCTATAGTAGGGGCTAGCAAAAAGCTATGTCATACACAACCTTAGTCTACAATGAGTTTCCACCCATCATGGGCAATACTGCAATACATACGCAATACATACGTTTGTGTGACTGCGTAGCATGCACGGACTTCAAGAAGTCTGTGCACGTCGCAATCACATAGATGTGTGGAATTGCCTTGTACACTCATGATGGGAAGACACTCATTATAGACTAATCTTTCTGTAAATGGTGAGCTTTGAATTATAAGCTTATTTTGTACATACGATTCTTGGCATTGTATTAGGGGCCTTCCCCATTCACGGAGGACTGTGTGTAGTTTCATTTTCAATTTTTATTTTTTTAGTTTTTTCGATTTTGGTTTGTTTTCTAAACCTACACAATTGGTTTTCAATTTCGGCCATCCAAAATCGAAATCAAACTGATTGGGAATCGGATTTATTTTTTCGATTTCAATCTGATTTCAGTCAAATTCGGCGGACCAGACCAGTTTTCACTTCCAAACTTGCATTTCCTATTAAAAATTAGAACCTTCTGAGCAAAGAAAAACACAATAGGTTGTTATAGGCTTATGGAGATTAATTTTATCTTCTGTAAGTATAAAAGGTTCATTGGTCCTATAGACTTGTTATCAATAGTTCCATATTGTGATCTAAGTTATTAATAGTTGAATCCCCTCTATCTCCCAGATTGCTTTGCATTTATTTTTTTAGAGAAGGCTTGAGTCATATTTATAGCGTGCAAAACAGTGTGTAACTGTGTATACATCGCTCAATGAAATAGATGGACAGGAACACTTGTCACTTCAATTTGTAGTTTTGGATTCACTTAGACATCATAAAGGCTCTCTAAGTGTCTTTTAATTTCACACAAGTCATCTATGATCCATCTAAATTTTCTACATGGCAATTTATCATTGGAACATGTCTCAGACAAAAGATGTAACGACCCTATTTTTTTTTTTTAAATAAATTTATGGTGTTAGATGTGTTTTGTACCACGCACGGTGTTAGCACCTCACACCGGATATTCTTGTTTTATTTTAAAAGTGTTAGATGTATGGTTTCACTAAATTTGGTGGTATCACTTTACACTGGAATCTACCCCATTTGAGAAAACCTTATTTAAGAATAAGGCATGCACAATTTTTCTTATTCTAATATTCTTAAAAACCCTAGAGAACCATAGCCGTCACCATATATCTTCTCCATCCATCTCCTCTCTAAACATTTCAATCTTTTTTTCTAAAACTATTGTGTGTTCTTTCACAAGAATCACTGTGGATTTATTTTTTCCCGCCACCAAGATCGGCGAGAAAGAAGGAGGCGAAATCATGGACGGACCATTGCGTGGACGCCGATCTCTATCGCCCTAATCGTCGTCGATCTACCAAATCACGCTTCAAGAGGTGGGTACCCACTAATCCATCTCATCTTTCTCAGATCCCGTCGCTTAGGATACGATTCGATCGCGTATCGATGGATTAATAAAACAAATCGTAAATTATTTTCATATAATATTATTTTAGGATTAAAAATATGGTGAATTTCGTTCTACTGTTATTTTTAATTATTTTTTAGATATATTTTGGGTTACTTCGAAACCCAGATCCGTTCAGAATACGTGACAGTCGATTAATCGATTTACATTATCGATTGATCGACTAATTCGAAAACTGCGATCAGAGACACTCTTAAAATCATATAAATTTGTTGTTATGTTATATAGTCGATCGATCGACAATATACACTCGATCGATCGATTTTACATTAAAGCAATTAAACAATCCAAACTGCGTTTCTGACACTTAATTGTTTGATGAATCGACCCTTGTCCTTGATGAATCGACCCACTGCTAAAACCAACGATGTCTACAACTTCCTTCCATGTGTAATGATTGCTTTTAATAAATATTATTTTAATATTTAAAGTATCGTGGGATATATGGTATACTATATTAAAAGGGAGGGAGAAAATTTGGGTTAACAATATAAAATTCACTTGCATTGTAAAGATTATATTATAATAATGATATATATATATATATATATATATATATATATATATATATATATATAAATAAATAAATAAATGATACTCAAGTGCTACCATACTTTAGTAATATAATTAAGTTTGCTTTTAATGAGAGTACTCAAGTACTTAATATAATAGTAATATAAATTGATCTTTTAAGGCTTGAGTACGGAAAGCCTATTCCGACTATCGATCCATTGACACGTACTATTGATTGATCGACTCTGAAACAAAATCGATCGTGCTTACTTTAATTCGATCGATCGACCCTAGTGTTCGATCAATCGATCCTTAGTAGAATTGAACCGTTATTCACTTTAAATTATTTTAGCTTGATCGAGTGATTCTCATCCGAACATACGACTTTAGTTACCACTATAATTTCACTTTTGTCCGACCAAAGCTTAGTGTATAGTAAATACTTGGACATTTCGATCAATAGTCGTAATGCACTTCACTTTAAATTAGACTGCCCTTTTTTATTTGAACATTTAATTATAGTACACTATATATGTATCATTCTATTGCTTCAATGCAATAACTTCGATAACACGAGGTGTTAGAAATTCGATACCTCGTGAAAATCGAACTCTGACCTTTAAGTTATCGAAATCACACTTATATCTCTATTCTATAATTATATTGGTGTGATGTAAATAAATATAAATATAAATATAATCAAAATCAAAATGCAAATCGTTTTGTATGTGTGATACTTTTGTGCTTGCATCCTGATCAAGTTATACGAGTTAAGGATATGTTAGATCATGAGTACGAAAATATATGAGATCATGCCTACGCTTGGGCGTGGTGATTTGCTGAGATGGTATCGAAGTGAGGAATACACCGTATTCACATGCCTTACAACTCATGATAGAATGAGACCCATGACGAGTCGGGTGAGTGTGAATTCAGTGTAACCTTATATACAGTGACATATACAATGACCCGATCACTCCGAGTTCAAATATGATAGTATAAATTATGAGGTTCGACCATAGGCCTTACCTGTGGTGAGATTTCTTTTACAGTCACGTGAGACTCGGTATATTAGCGTCCATATACTAATGCAACCCTCTATGTTAGTATGAGCTGCCACACGAAGTACATCCAGGTTACTATAGAACATCTTCCTTGAAAAGCGTGATTTAGGAAAGTTATCTCACCATATCTTGTCCTAAGATTAAGTGTAAAAGTACGATAAAATATGAGTATGAGATAAGATAAGTTATGATACGAATATGATAATAAGATATCGTTATGTAGGCCAACAAAAGATTAAGAATATAAGTTTATGTACGTGTCGTTCCTTACATAGCCCCGGTAAGGGCAACAACGTCTTTCAGCCAAGACGAATCTCTTGAAGAAATTATGAGTATGAGTATGTTATGAGTGACTTTGGCCATTATGTCTCCCCATTGGCTGAATGAAGAAATATAAGTATGATATGAGGGCGTTATAATATGGTGGTATGATACTATGTTGACCCTCTCATGGTAGCTCTAACAGTGACTCTGGCACAGATCGTTTAGGATTTTACAAGTATGTTAGTTACGCTCATGCGATGTACAGACATATGTGCGATAATGATAATAAGATATGGTATGATATGTCATGAGATATGGTAAGGTACGTTAAGATATTAATGTTTAGATTATAGTCTTGCATTTATGATATAATATGAGTTTTACGATATGTATATGATTTTATTTTTCTTTTGCTATCTGTTTTGAGATATTATGTTTATCACTCACAAGATGCACCCACAATGCTCCTGAATAGTATGGGGTGGATTGGTGATGTATTTCACTGAGTTTATGTGACTGAGTAAACTCATTCCATGATAATCTAACAGTTGCAAGTGATCACACTGGTGGAGTAGACGCCGGCCATCCCGATCCCGTTAACGATGATTTCATTGATCCCGCGGGTGTTGAGTATCAGGAGCCTTGGGAGGGTAACAAAGCTGAGTACCATGAGGGTTACGGTGCTGATTTCGATCCGAGTGCCGAATATTAATCATTATAGACTCGGTAATAGATTTGGTTCTTATTATTATTATTGATTTTATGATTTCATTTTATCGGATTTGTCTCCGACCACTACTATTGTTTTATTGGTGGATTATTCAGATTCATTACTTTTATTTCATTATTTATGACTGCTTATTATTCCACCTTTATATGTTGGATTTCACGGATTTCGTGAAACCCGAATTACGTGATAACTCTGACTAGGTGTATGTCCGCTTAGTATATCCGGGATATGTGCGGGTCATAACTCAGAATTTTAGGCCCTCAGGATGGGGTAAAATTTCGAGTCGTGACAAAGGATCATGCCTATAAGTAGATATAAACCTTCTGATCGATGAACTTTAATATCAGCCATCAAAATTAAGAGCAACCATTGGTATTAGAGTGCACAAATTGGATGATTTAAACCTCCTCAAAAGTATGATTTTTTGACCCATAGTTCTTCAATTGATGATATATCACTTTGACGGTATGAATTTCCAAGATCATAAGCCAATGAATGGTATAAGATTGTTTAAGCACCATTTGGTGTTTAAATCACGATCAGTAGACGATCCCTTCTGTCAATCAGTTAGGTTTATTCACTATGTTTGTCCTTGTTAGCTTTTGCTCTCTTAAGCTCGGCTCGATAGCCCGTCAAGCTTTTTATTTGAAGCTTGATTGAAGTAGAGCCAAGCTAGAACTCATCTTGTAAAGCTCGGCTCGGCCCGTCTCAACTTGATTAATAGTATATAATAATTGTATATATGATAAAATGGGAACCATTACTTGTACACATTTTTCAAGTGATTGCACCGAATATAAAGTAAGACTTGGTATTTTAGGGACATGTGATATGTAAAATTGTAATATGGGCCGACTGATTTGAAGTTCATGATCAATAGATCTCAGGTATAAAAAATTGGAGCACAAGACGATACTTGTTATATGATCTATTGTAGTCAACTGTTAAATTATATAATAGCCTTTGACTCCATTTAATCAAATGATGAAAATGATATTTTGTTTTAATCTTTGAATTGATATCTTTAAATCATGGCCTTCAAATTAAACGGCTTAGATAGTGTTTTCACATAGTTGTGGTAGCCAAACTTGCAAGTCTTTCTTTTAAATTCGGTACAATCACTTGAAAAGTGTGTGCAAGTAATGACTCCCTAATAAAATACATAATATATAATTTTGATTTTTTTCCAAGTTTGCTCTCTCCCTCTCACCCTCACCCTCACCCTCACCGCAACCAGTAAAGGTCTTTCTCACTCGCCTCAATGAACAATCATTAGCACGGCAATTGACTAACAAACCAATACTTACGACCAGCACCTATGCTCTTAATCAATATTTAGCACATTAAATTTAAAGACTTTTTTCTCCGATCAATACCTTAAATCCAAAATGATTGAAGGAATAAAAGATATTAAAGTTTTCATTTATTAAACTTTATGAAAACTTTCATCTATTGAAAAAAGAGACAATGTTTAAAACAACATTAGAAAAAAAAAAAAAATTAGAACAAAACTAATTTAGCTCGCTTAGACTTTTCAGGCTCGAAGGGCCTGGAGCCAAGTTTCAGCTGGGCTCTTATAAGATAGAGCCGAGCTAGAGCTTACCCAAGCTCGGGCTCGGCCTGGCTCAGTTGCAGCCCTACCTGTTGCTTGACCACTCCAATACACAAGATTGGTGACAATGCAAGTTCAGTTGCCTCGACGTTTAAAGGGGCCTTCAAAATGTTAAAACAATGTTTAATGTTAGAAATTCAAACACAAAACCAGGCACTCTGACCTAAGTTCCAACGGCAGCACTCGTGTCTATCTCAAACCCACAACCTCAGTGAATGCACTGATAATTTGAGCACCAAATCACTGATTTGCATGCTCATAGATAACAGTGCAGCTCTCGAGGCCTGAATCTTTGGACAAAAAGAGATTGACCAAAGTGCACTCTGGACAGATACCTAAACCAGCCCAAACTATATAAACTTAGGTGTGGGTGCAGAAAAAAACCAAAACCCAAAAAATGAGCCTTCTGAACCAGCCCGAGCCAATTCGGCCCGGTTCAGTTTTGGTTTTGATGACTGAAAACCAGTTGGGTAGGATGAGAAAACCGGAAAAAAAAAAAAAAAAACTGAAAACTAAACCAACCAAAACCGAAATCGGTTCAGTTTGGGTGGGTGAAAAACCAGTTTTGGATGACCGAAACCGAAAAGCGATTGAATAGGTTTAGAAAACCGACCCAAAATCCAAAAAAAAAAACAAGCAAACAAAACTGAACCAATTTTTTCGGTTTTGTGTTTTCGAAGTAACTGAACCAAAAACAGAAAACAGAAATTTTTGGTTCGGTTAACCGAATCTGCACCCCTCTATATACTTCACTTCTGATAGCTATGGTAAACACAACAGCTAAAAATCGAGTTCAACGTCACAGCAATGCATTGAACAAGTACAGAATATGAAACTGGCAATACATATACATTAACCTCAATATATCTTATTATGACCTTCAATCAAAAATCAATTGTTCTTCTCATATCAAACCAACCACATTTTGTTGTCGAGCCACAAAAATCTGATAGTTGGATTATATAGGACCTTCGAAATTCAGTAAAATTAATGAAAGAAATTTTAAGAAACTCCAAGATCATGTACATAAATCAATTATAATCTGCTAAATCCATAGGAATTGGCCCTGGAGGTAGTGTCCTTCAACTGTGTATTTTCCCTGCATAGCAAAATTAGCTGTCATGAGTCCTCAGTTAACAATGTGGCAGGACATAAATGTGGTACTAGTAATCATAAGATCCAAGTTGTACATGTGACAGGTCACCTTGTGGTTTAACCTTTCACTTGCAAAAACAAAATGGAATTCAGAGCGGAAGCATGGACAGATAACAGAACTGAACTAACTTTGCTATTTCATAGCAAGGCACCCACCTTTCTTTGGGTTGATGGCTTGCCACGTGTTTGGTTTAGAGATCACATCTCTGGTTTAGACATTACGATCGCTGGAACCAAGCGTACAAGAATAATGAACCAAGGTCTATGGTTGGTCCTCAGGCTCAAGCATCCAATACTCATTCTTAATATATATATATATATATATGTGTGTGTGTGTGTGTGTGTGTGTGTGTGTGCGTGTGTGTTGGTTGTATAGCTTAAAGTGGTCTAGGAGACTACAACACTATATGTGTGTGTGTGTGTGTGTGTGTGTGTGTGTGTGTTGGTTGTATAGCTTAAAGTGGTCTAGGAGACAACAACACCTGATGCACAAGTGCCAATATCAATAGGTATCATTTGAGACCTCTCAATCAGACCCAATGATACAAACTCGTATCATCCAACATGGGCTTTCTACTTTCTACACAGGTATCCTCTAACAAAAGTTTGTACAGGACAATACCAAGATGTACCAACTCAGTACTAGAAATGAATGATATGAGATCCAATACCAAAATTTTAAACCTTGAATCTACAAATGCTCCTCTTTGACATGGGTTGCATGCAATGAAATGCCAAAGAAAAAGATACCCCTCTGGTACTGAGACGAATGATATGCGCTCCAATACCAAGATTTTAAACCTTGAATCCAATAGTTACCACCATTATAAATCGGATTTTCAATATGATGATAAAAATTACAGCATTTATATTGGACAAAACAATAAAATGAGCCCTTTTTTATCTATAAACAGATCAGGTTTGGATTAAATGATTGTCAACTTTTTCCTGAGTTGGTCAACATGAGAGACCAAGATTTCTATCTTTGGCAGCAAGACTACCCAACAATCGCGCAAGTTTCCAGTTGAGAACCTTGATAAGAAATTGTAAGATGACAAAATGATGAATCTCAGTTGATCAAGCATTCCCACAATCCAAGATTTGCCAACGAGGATGGTTGGAAGGCGGTGTGCAAATAGAACCTATTGAAGTAAATATTTGATATACCTTATTAAACTACTAGAAGAGAAAAAATCATAGATCAACTTATCCTTGTTTTCAACTGACAACTATTTGGCGATTTTGTTTACTGACAGAAGAGGTAAAGAAGGCTTTTGGGTAGGCAACATCAGTGTTTCCGCTGATAAGAAATTTAAAGAGGATAGGAGAAGACGCATGGTAGTCAAGGCGTCGCCATGGCGGTATGACACCATGGCGTCACCATATTTGCAATATATATATATATATATATATAAAACTTATATTTTAATAAATTATATAATTATAAGATATAATTTAATAACTTATAATCTCATATAAAAAGAGATTCTAGGGCAGCAAAAAAAAAGCCCTCGACTCAGCTCTTCTCCTCAGCGTCTCTCCTCAGCTCCTCTGCTCAACGAAAAAACAGGTACGCAGTATTATTTTTTCTTGTCTTTCTCTCTCTAGCCTCCCTTTGTTCTCTCGCAGGTTGTGTTTTTTTTTTCCCTCTCAATCTCTCATCTTTCTCTCCCTAGCCTCCCTTTCTTCTCTCTCTCGCCTCCCTTTCTCTCCCCTTTCTCTGTTTTTCTATTTTTCTGTGTATTTTTCCGTTTTTCTGTTTTCTTTTGATCTTTTCTGTGTTTTTCTATTTTTTTTATCTGTGTGTTTTCATATTTCATAATTAATATTTGCTCCCTATTTATTGATATTTGTCTATGCCTGATTAATTAGTTGAATTTTTTTCTTCCTCTAGAAAAAATATATGAATTAAAAAATAGTAAAAAACTATATATATATATATATATATATATATATATATATTAATGATTAATAAATAATTAATTAATTATTAACAAGTTTCAAGAATTAACACAGTGATCAAAGGAAAATAATTTGGAAAAATTGCATTCTCAATATGAGCAAGTAAAGAAGTTCAAGAATAGAATACATAGAACAAGAGATATAGACACTGAGAATTTTTAAATATTGTCATTGGAGTAATCGCCTGCCCAGAAAAAA
The DNA here is from genome assembly GCA_021018995.1 of Chloranthus sessilifolius. Taxonomy (NCBI): domain Eukaryota; kingdom Viridiplantae; phylum Streptophyta; class Magnoliopsida; order Chloranthales; family Chloranthaceae; genus Chloranthus; species Chloranthus sessilifolius. The sequence continues at coordinate 75,092,832 of CM037589.1, forward strand.
AAATTGATATCTATTACATGAAACAATGTGGGGTTGGTCTGAAAAATAGAAGAACGCCAAAATAGATATGGACAACAAATATTATGTTAATGATAAAACTATGACATGTATGTACATACAAGTATATAAAAGTATAGTTGGCAGACATGGGAAACACTAGGTAGTTTTTTATGATTACGTGTTCCCATATCAGTTCAGGCAAGGTTTTAACCCATAATCCGAAGATCCCGAAGGGAGGGTTAACTGATGTCTCGAATCATGTGGATTCTGACAGGCTATTAGTGATTCACCTCTGTTTAGGAACTAAGCTATTGCCTTACCTGGATGAAGGGCAGATGCTAGGTACCAGTGAAGAATTGCAATGACTCTAAGCTGGTCTCCTTCTGGCTCCTGAAAAACTCATCTTCATGGGAACTCTTTAGGATATTCTCCTGCCCGAGCTCAACTGAAGTAGCCAAACATTCAACTGATGCACGAGCCGGCATCATGCCTTTCTCTGGGAAGGGAAGCATGGAAGTCTTATCCATTGGCTTTTCTGTAAACTCCATTTTCGATTCAAGTGAGCTGCTGTTAGTGAGGAAAGAACACTTAACTGACAAAGGAGTCCTCGGACTGGGTTTAAGCCCTACTTCAATGGGCGAAACAGATCGTTCCTTCTCCGTGAGCTTAACCATGTACTTGTTGAGATTCATGGCCTCCAGAGGAATTTTTAAACCATGATCTTGATCTATGGAAGGAAGTAACATTATCTTTTCATGATCTTCTGCATTCAGATCCAAATGCTGAGAAAATTGAGCTGTCTCAACCACTTCCTTTTCCACTTCGCTAGTGTTCAGGTGGCTCTCTTTGCTGCTTATGAGAGGTAAATTCTGAACATCAAGATTTTCTGTCGTTCTCTGAGTGTCGGACATTTTGGGAGACGAGTTAGACGGTTTTTGAAGCAGAGCAATGGAGGTCGGTCTGAGACTGGAAGCAGCAGAATGAGGCAATCCAGCATGGTGAGAGTTAAACTTTATCGTCCCAGTCTGGGGTACGGGTTTCGTAAGCACACTGGGCTTTAGTTTAATGTCCTCGTAGGGGGTATCAGTTCCAGAGAGATTTTTATTTAAACCACTTTGCAATTTAGACTGAGATTGAAAATACCCATTTGAAGCACTCGCCAGAGATTTCTCCTGAAAATCAGACAAATTTCACCGGGGATTAAAACTTATTTGGCCTATCAATGAACCTATTCAAAATACAATATACTAAACTGACCGCATCAAAAAAACCAATCTTTGGTGATGGCATTCGAAGGCCCGATGGTTTAAAACATTTTGCTCCAGAGTTACTGCTGATGCGCCCTCTCATAGCTTCTGAGGCTGTTGGATGACTAAGCAGACCAGTTCCTGAAGAATATTTTGCAATACATTGGCTCAGCTGATTATGGGGACAATTTTGCAAATCCTGTGGCTGATTGGCAGCCCTCTTGAATGAGACCCCTCCATGAAGAAGGGAAGTCGAACTAATATCAGGGCCGGCCTTTGAATTATTAGGGTTTTGGTTGGCATTAGAAGTTGATGAGGATGACTCCGAAGACAAACCATCAAGACAATTAGAAGACGATATGCTAGGAGAAGGCTTGGATTCAGTTTCACTTTGAGATATCCTCCGGGGTGGTTTAACAGTTAAATAGGAGGAAAGTTGATTGGCATTTCCAGATTTGGTTTTATTTCTATTAATCTTCTTCAAGGGAGATTTACCCATTGAATCAGATGAAGTGCTGCCGGGTCTATTGTATGATGAATCAGTGGTTGTTGATTGGGTTTTGGTAGAAAAGGGAGACCCTGAAGAAGAAGAAGATTTTGGAGATGGTGTAGACTTAGGGGTAATGGTGCACGAATCACCTGGAATGAGTTTCTTGGGAACTGGAACAGGTTGTTGGTTACCTACATATCCCGCAAACCATCAAATTGACATAAGAACCAGAATAAGATTTGTAATTCTGATGTAAGTTTCTCAATTATAAGTATGCAAATGGTGTTACCAGGCAAAGCCTTTGTTGTAATATTTCTTATTTTGACAGAATCAGAAACCAAAGAAGTCCTCCTTGTTGGCGCATTGGAGATGGAATTGCCTCTGGATACAATATTGGGCGGCTTCAAAGGTTCCTTCTGATCTCCACTTCTAACAATGGCCTTTCCTCAATCAAAGTTACATGGTGAGAGTTTTAACCACACAAAATCTTACAAATTCATCAAAGCATATATATATATATGAGGGTCGGGATGCTACCCATGAGCATTTTCGCGTTACCCACAAGCCAGCTCGGGGTCATGTGGCACCAGGTGACACAGCACTTGAACAAGATATATCAGGTCCCACCCAAACAATTTGGGCAGGATCCGATGTTTATCCACTGTTAAAAATGTGATCAAATTTGGGAAAAAATCAATGTATGTTGTAGGTGGGCGTTACCTTATGTTTCATGTTTGACCCATGATTTGAAGGGCAAAAAAATCATAAATTTAAAAAAAAAAAAAAATTACAAATCCCATGCGCTATGGATGTAGTATCCAAAACAGATTTTTTTTGTTGATCAAATCCCAAATGGCATGTGATTCGCCTTCGTGGGTAGCGCTTGGGCCCTACCCTTGTGGGTACCATCCCTTTTCCCTATATATATATATATATATAGGAAAAGGGTTTTGTCCTCCAATGGAGGACGGTGAGCATCCTCCAAGATCGTACATGGAATTCCATGTGCCACTCATAATAGTATTTTGATGCCACATGGAGCACAAGTGCACTGCTTAGATCATCTTTGCAAGAAAAAAAATTGAAAACTCATCTCTACCATGTATTTCTTTAGTAATACATTTTGGACCGTTGAAACTAGTCCAAGTTTGACTTGTGCTTTATAAAGATATTTTTTTTGGAATTATTTTTTAAAAAATTGATCCAAACAGCATACCCGTACTCCACGTGGCATCCAAAATGTGTTTTGAATGCCACATGGAGCTCCACATGTATCTTGGAGGATGGTCACCGTCCTCCATTGGAGGACCTAACCAGCTCCCATATATATATATATATATATATATATATTATGCTCATACCACTTGTGGACGGACAACAGCTGCCTTTGCTGTTTTATCAGAGCCTTGCTTGCAAATACTGCTCCTCTTGGAAGAAATCACAGGCTTCATCTGAAATTTATGGAGAAAATAAATCCAGATGTGACTTTAAGGAAATACCAAACAGTGAAGATGAACGGACCACATGAAGAGAATTTACCTTATTTCGAGAAGCAAGCTCTGGCTTATGTGCTGCAAACCAATAAGCATCATAATCTTGAGAACAATTCTTTTTTATCCATAAAATGTTGAGAAAAAATTTCAAAAACAAAAGTAGAAGGAAAAAAACTACATCTAAATTATATATCCTACATCCTAAGAGGGAACAACACTTACAGCCAAGATAAGGAGTATTTGGTTCTCCTGGTTCAGCTTTTATTTTTCTAGAACATGCCACATTGGCAGCTTTAGTACATTTGAGCCCAGACTTCTTGATGGAGGCTCGTATATCTTCAAATAGATCAACTTCAAGGCTTTCCAGTGTCCAACAATCACTACCCATTGTGGAGTTTGAATCAGCAGATTTCCGCAGATCTTCTTGAATTCCAGGTAATGCATGTGTTTCAGGCTTCTTGTATGTTTTACTTACAACAGCTAACTCTTCGGGATCTAGAACACCTGATCATGTGAACAAGTTCGGGAATGAACTTGAAAAGTGTGTTAGAAATAGCCAAGGCACAATCATAAATTCATAATGAGCAATCGGAATTGGAAAATGATGGGGAATAACTTTAAATACACACACCGAATCTTTGAGGGCGCCCATGCTGAAAACAATTGACTGCTTTGAATCTGATGTTGGAGATCGTTTTTCGTCCCAATCTTCCACACGATGGATCTAGACATCATGGGTGTACAATCAGACGGTCAGATTTTGATTTCACGTGGCACAGATCTCAACATACTCACCTTAAAATCAGGTATGAGCATGATGAGTGTCATGTGATTCTTTATTCACTTTTTTGGGATTTGTGTCATGTCATATCAAACTTTGACCATCTGATGGTACGTCCATGATCTATAGATCCTTTATATGGGAGATTAGGACAAAAACTGATCTCCATCATCTAAGTCAAAGCAGTCAATGGGTTATCAGCATGGGCGCCCTCAAATATTCGAAGGTGTATTTAAAGGAACTCAATGATGAGTTCCACGAGTATACCTTCACTCGTGAAGAAGGCGTTATCCCAGGCTAAACTTTTACGCAAGTTACATTTTCCAAATCTTCGAGTTCTATCCTCTTCTGAGGGCTCAAACAGCACATGTTCATGTTCACTGTGTTTGCTGAGTTTCTCTACATTCTCCACTTCTTGAATACTGTCAGCTTCTACTGATCTGAAGCAATCACGTTCAATACAATTTTCTGAAATTCCTGTCAATTTTAATTTATGTGGGTATCACTTCAGAAAACTCTAAAAAGGAGCAGACCTGAGCACTATGAAGCCATATTGCACAAGTGACAAACCTTACCGAACCGTCTTCACATGATCATATCTAAGTAATAAGAAAGAAATCCATATGGGAGATCCAACAAAAAATTATGAAGTCTTTTCCATCATGTGAGGCTATGAAATTTATTGATATGACCATGGTTCAAAATTTGGGACGAGACCGATATGCATCATCCGATATATGCCAGTTTCGGAGGTCACCGGTACGATACATTAAAGTATCGTATCGGTGCATTACATATGTATTGGTATTGTATAGGACGAAACATACCAATGTATTGTCCAGAACCAGCACGTATCGGACGATACGTTCGGGGTTGGAGCTGGGCGACGCGTACCTGAAAACCGGGATTTTAAACCATGGTGTGAAAGTAGCAGATTTGAAAGCATCACATATGCAATAGATAATTAATTTATGGCAGAAAACTGCATAGATTTCAGGAAACATGAAGGAGATTGCCTAATATGTAAAATGGATGCAGAGGATCATCTGCATAGATTTAGATATAATAACAATAATAAACTATAGACCTTTATCAGCCTAAATGGCTATATAAAACTATTCCAATGAATGTAAGCAACATTAGTTTAATAAAATTTAAAATCATTGTTTTTCGAACTTAGAGAAAAACCAAAGCAAACACCTAAATTACAAATCAGTCTCACAAATCAGTCTCACAAACCGAGAGAAATATCATTGCTAACACAAAATTAATATATAAGCCAGAGAAGTAAGGGAATTGAGTTACACACTCGGAGATTTTTACTTTACAGAAAGGAATTTAGCTCAGAAGAACCACCAACAAGATAAGCATGAATATGAATTATTTACATGAAGATTTTGACAATACCAGTTTTACTACGCTTGGTTCTAGTTATTATTTTTACACATTTTAGCTTACTTGACTGGAATTGCAAATAGCATTGTTAAATTCATCTTTGGATATAATTCCCCTACGGGTTCGAGATAGGACGAAATATTGTGAAAGTACTTAAATGATGTAACAGTGCCTCTGATTCTGTAATTGTAGCAGTATGGCGAGCTTTGGTGGGAACGTCGGAGTTGGGAGCAGGTCTTCCAGTCTGTGAATAGGTCCTCTAGTCCGGTGAGTAGAAAAACTTCCACATGGGAGAATCAGAGAGAGAGAACAGTCGCGAGGGGGGATTCTCAAGAAGCCTGAAGAGTATCCATGGACAGGTGGTAGAGGACAGACGGTGGTTTTGAGGCAACAAGCGACAAATATGGGGAATCTGTGGTCAGTAAAATGTTAAGATCCATTGGTAATGAGCAAGGTGCGGACATCCAGTCTCATGAAACACGAAGGAGGAGGGAATGTGTAGTTGGTTGCTCAGAATCGGTACATAAGTGGGAGGCACCACTAAACCTAGAAGCTTCGTGCAATGTTCAAAATCGTGTCTATACTGAGATGCGGAGGTTCTATGAGAAATCTTTAGTGGTAGATACTTTTTCAAAAGGAATTCCAAAAATCGAGGCAGTGCAATAGTGGGCTCTAAATGTATCGGGGCATGAGTCTAGTCCAAAGGTCACCATTTTGAGGACAAATATTATCTTGTTGAGGTTCACTTTTAAGGGAGTGTGACAAGTGAAACGGTTTGAGGAACAGAATCTTAGTTTTGAACCACGGACAGTTGAGGTGGGAGATTGTTGTCTGCCTAAGGCTAGGGGGACTAGAAGATCGAGGTCTTAAGTAGGATTTGAGTGTAGATGGGGTTGTTGATGGGGATTGACAATAGAACCCTCAGGTTGTTGGAGACACAATTCAGGTTCGTGCTAAGCATTGTGAATGTATCCCAAGATGGGGTAATGTGTTGATTAATGGGTGGGGAAGCAGTCAATGGCAGCCAACATGTCGAACAACCATGGTGATAAACGATACAATAATCATTTTGGGTATTTGTATCAATAAATGATAGAATCATAAATTGTATTGTTTATTTAGTAAACATAATTGTATTAAATTCTTGGCATTTAAAAATAGCTATTGATCAATAATAAACAAATCTAAAACTAAATTGATATAATTGATAATTGTTTGGAGTGTTAAACCATAAAAGTAATAATCCACTATGATAATAAAGGAAATAACGAAGAGAAGAGGAATACCCTTATTAAGGTTTATGAGAGAACGAGAGATGAAGAAGAAGAGGGAGAGAGGAAAGAGAGCACTGACCCATAAAGGACCACTTAGTTACTAATTGTGATTAATCAGTTACCTAAGATGACCCATATATATAGAGTGCTACTTGTATACAAAACTCATTTCCAACCAATGTGAGGAGATAAAACATTAAAACATATACCCACAACATAACTAGACTCGCATATACTTGACTGAACATGCATAGACACATATATACTATATTATATAGTGATTGAATCAAATGTTATTCTGATTGATCAATAATAAATTGGGAAATTTGAGTTATTACAGTATTAGGTCTTTACTCAAATGATGGTACCCTCGAGCATATAGTTTGAGATAAAGAATATAATTTTTTTTTAAGAGTTTAAGAATAATGTTTGATAAGAGATATGATTCTTTATAAAAAGGAGAAAAATGAACTATTGGTGAAGATTGGTTGTAGTATTTTCCATCTTACTTAATAAGATTGAGTTAAAATGCCCTCTTAAAATCTAGCATGTCTTCTACTTCAAAAAGAGGCAGAGCTTGGGGCTTATGAAGGTTCCCGTTGGTGTGTCTTGGTGTCTATGAGAATTATCATTAAGGTGTGTGTGAGTTCTATTTGTTTTCTCTTTACATGTAATCGGGTGTGTTAGTATTAATGGGTGTGTAATCAATAGTTTGTAAGTGATACAAATAATATCAATCTCAAGCCCAACCCAAACGGCCTGTTGTACCCAATCAATCAGCCCTATTTGATCATAATCAAATATACAATGAGCATTGTTGTCATATGCGATCGCATATGCAAATATGTGATCACATATGCGTTTTTGGGAGGTGTTGTCGCACATGCCATGATGGCATATGCGATCGCATACAGCTTTTTTATTTATTTTTTTATTTTTTAGGCCTCACCAAAGCTTATAAATAGGGGGGGTTCCTCTTCCTAATCCATACCACATCCATCCAAGGTATGATTTGTGTCTCTTTAGTCTTTTTTCTAAGCTTTTAGTGCTCTCTTTCTCTCTCTTTTTCTCTCTCGCTCTCTCAAAGCTTTGTTGATAATTTCTTTTGCTCTATTTTGTAGTTAACTAAGCAAGGAACTTCAATCTTCATTGACATTCCATCATTCTTCAAGCAAAGAGGGAAGAAATTAAGGATTCAAGTATTCAAGAGTTAGAAATTAATTTATAATTCCTATTAAATTTTGTTTAATTGTTTTTCCTCTTTATTACACCTCATTTCTTTCTTTTTTTTCCTTTTTTTAGTGTGGTTGTTACTTGTTAATCTCTCCAGTCTCCACCCACTTCTTTAAATTATATTATCATTATGTCTACATCATCGAATGACGCTCTTAGGTCAACAAATTCGGTCGATCCGGGTTGAAAATATAGACGTTACAAGAGTGTAACCGAAAATAATAAGGTTTAATGTACCCTATGCACATGTAAACATGGGGAAATAGGGAGACACAAGCAACATCTTGCTTGGCAACCCAGATCAAATGCAAAGGCATGTCCAAATGTCACGCCGGAGATTCAAAAAGAGATCATGGAATGAATGGATAAGACTTCGAAGTCAAAACATAACGACAAAGTGATTTACAACAATACATGATAGATCAACTCCCTCCATGGCTCACAATGCAAGACCACCACCCTCTAAAACAGTACGTGGTGAAAGGGAGAAGGGAATAAATAAATTCTTCTCTTATAGGCCACATCCCGAGGATGTGGTACATAGGGGTAAGGGTCCGGCCCAAACCACTTTAGAAAATAGGTTTAAAGCTAAGGACCGACCCAAGACCATTCAATAAGTGGCTAAGTGGATGTACCGAGCCGGTATTGCATTCAATACCGTAAAGTTAAAGATCTTCAAAGTAATGGTTGAAGCTCTTGGACAATTGGACCCGACATAAAACCTCCCTCATATCATGAGATAAGATTTACATGTCTTAAAAAGGAGATAGTCTTCACAAAAGCCTTTCTCAAGTAGTATCGATAGAATTGGAAGACATATGGGTGCTCACTAATGACTGACGGTTTAACCGATAGGGCTGGTAGGTCAATCATCAACTTTTTTGTAATTTGTCCTTCCGGAACTATGTTCATTAAATCTATTGATGCTTCGGCTCATTCTCACATGGTCGAATATCCATTTTCCCTCATAGATGATGTGATAGAAAAGGATATTAGTGCACAATATGTTGTCTAAGTTGTCAAGGACAACATAGCAAACTTGGTAGTTGCAGATAGACTAATAATGAAATGGCGGCCACACATATATTGGACTGCATGTGTGACTCATTGCTTAGACTTAATCTTAGAAGATATAGGAAAAGTGCGCATTAAAATCGTAGCTAAGGCTAAGAAGGTAGTAGTGTATATGTATAAGCATACACTTCTACTCCACCACATGCGTAATGCAATTGGGGGTAATTTGTAACGCCCCGCCATCACCCGTTTTGCTACGGCCTTCTTGACATTACAAAGCATGTATGTTAAAAGAGAAGAGCTTAGGAGCTTCGTAACTTCCATCCATTGGAGGAATGGAGCCTGATCAAAGAAGGCCTAAGGAAAGTGGGTAGCACAAACTTAACCAACTCTTGTTAGAATAATGTTACCCAATCACTTAGAGACTCGTAACCAATTGTAGAAGTACTATGATTGGTTGATTGTGATGAGAAGTAGGCTATGGGCGGGCTATATATGTAGTTTTATGGAGAAAGCTATAGAAAAAATTAAATCTAATAATATGTACAAATCTTGTCTCTATCAACCCATTATTAACATAATTGAGAAGATATGAGGTGTCCAAATAACTAGCCTGTTGTATTTCTTCGCATTCTTCCTAAATCTCGAGGTCTATTTCTCTTATCCAAACCGGGAAGTGGCGGAAGCAACATATATTAGTGATTTCCTTGATGTTTTAGAAAAGACAGTTCCAGACAAAGGCAAGCAAGATCGGATTAGCAACTCTTTCGACCGATACAAGAATGCTCAAGGGATATTCGGAAGAGAAATTGTAGTTCGACAAAGAGAATCCAACATACCTAGTAAGCAAAAATTTGTAATTAAATAACCCGTCCCTTTATATATATATATATAATCTAATTAAAACTATTGTTTGTAGCCGATTGGTGGTTGTCCTATGGAATGGATTCAGTGACAAAATGTGGATTATTAAAGAAGATGGTCGTTAAGATTCTTAGCCTTACATGTGCCGTTTCGGCATGTGAACGAAATTAGAGCACGTTTGAGATGGTAACTAGTTTATTTTTATTTCATTTTTAATCTCATAATTTTAATTTAATTATTATTTAAATTTTAATAGATATTAATATTTATTAAATATTTCTCTTAAACAGATAAACACGAAGAAGCAGAACAAGCTTGAGCAAAAAAAAAGCTCAATGATTTGGTCTTCGTGCAATACAACCAAAAGCTACGAGATCGCTTCCTAAAAAATCAGGAACATCCGGGACACTATGATCTCATCTCTCTGAACTTCCCGATTCTCCTTGGATGACGGATGTCTCCGATGAGCGAGTCTTTGCGGATGAGGATCTACGTGGAAGAGGCCGCTTTTGGAGATGAGCTTCCTACCCGATGGAGGAGAAGATCGACAGCAGGGGAAGGCAGCTCACACTCACGCTTGCATCAACAATAAGAAAAAGAAAAATAAAAAGAAAAAGAAGAGATACATGAAGAAACACTCATAAACGATATAGATACCGCCTTAGTGAGATCGGATAATGAAGAAAGCGAGGAGGAAGAACAATATATTGAAGAAAGAGACGATTCGGATGATGACGATAATGCAAATGACGACGATGGAGGAGGTGGAGATGTACCGTTGTTGGTTAGAGACAAATGTATAGAATTTTTAGCCGGTACACAATATCATTAGGAAGTAGGAACAATGTTAAGGACTTAAGATACTTTTACTTAAATAATATTTTTCTTTTTTACTCTTTTCCTTCTTTTTTATATGTTCCTATGTTCATTTTTGTACTATTTTGTTTAACATCAATGAAATCTATATTTTCCCTTTTAACTTATGGGTTATATACTTTTATTTCGCATTCTAGACACTACAAAATTAATAGAGCACAAAATTAACAAAAACATATTACTAGTCAATATGGGGAACTTTGGGGTTTTTTTTGGATTTTTGGATTTTTTTTTTTTTGTTTGAAAAAAAAAAGAAGTATGTCATCGCATAGGGTCGCATATGCGACATGACAACACTGGCAATGAGTCCATGGACCAATCTCAGTCATCTAATGCACGAACATCTAAACCTCAAATCTCTATCACCGTGCAGCCATCTCAACAGGAGCTATCCTCGTCTGTACATTACTAAGAGAAGGGTTCGAGAAGTATGAACTCAACCCTAATTTTCTCTCTCTCTCTCTCTCTCTCTCTCTCTCTCTCTCTCTCTCTCTCTTCATCCTCCTCACCAAACCCTAACCTATTTTAGCTTTAATAAATTTAACTTCGTATCAGAGCTACACCAATCCTCAAATCTCGTGTACTGCTGACATCACCCTTCCATCAATGACGTTACAGTAACGTCATAATCGTTGGTGCCTGACATTGAATTTGAACCTTGTCAATTTGGCTATGATTAGAAATGCAAGGGGAACATAATTCCCTTATGGAGCATCTTCAGTTGACGTCTCAAAGGTTGAGTTCGAGAGGGACTTGTTCATTGTCTTCTCCAATCTACTAACTGCTGAATCTATCGGAGTTGCTTTCTCCAACCACTGTTTTCTTAAAGTAAACTTCAGATTTCATACGAAACCACATCTGAAGGTATGTACAATAATTGAATCACCTTTTCCTTTGAGTTTGTTGGATTTTGTGGATAAACATCGATTAGTCAATGAAAATCACCTTTTTCAGTGTGATTATTCAATTTCTTTGTCAGTTTGTAGTTTATGAATTCTTTTTAGGCCATCTCAAGGTGTTTTCATTGGCGTCTACTGTTATGGATGGCTGGTGTGTTGAATTGATGATCTGCATGACTGAGAATCAGTATGTTTGGGGTGATTGTGCTGGTTTTCTAATCGATTTTATTGTTGTGATGTCCAGTGAACCGCGTGAGAGGTATATACCTCAGTTTTTTAAGTAAAAAAGGGCCCTCGTGGTGGTTGCTATTGTTGATTTGTGTCATGGGGATGTGTAGCCTCATTGGAACAACATTGTAGCTGTTTGATTGTTGGAACAACATTGTAGCTGTTTGATTGTTGGTGCCTGTGAAGGCCTTGTGGTTGATTTTTTGTGCTGCCTTGTTTGAGCTGTGGAGCTCATTATTGATTAGACAGCATTGTCGTTGTGGACTGCAAAAAGGGTATCTAGCAGGATTGTGGCAACATTGTGGATTGTTTCAGCAGTGATTGGCAGTTGGGTTGATAAACTGTTTGATTGCAGAGTGTACCGCAGCATTAAATTTCAATTGGGTTTGATTTCAGCACTCGTGTTTTTTCAGCAGTATTGTGAAATTAAATTGTGTATGTTTTGTTGTTTACGATGGTGACTTGGTGGATTGTGTAAACCTCAGTTGTGTGGACACAACATATTTGTCAAAAATCCTGTGCAAGCTTATGCTATTGTGGTAGTGTTGTCTTGTGTGGTGTTGTAGTCTCACAACTATGGAAGATTATGGAGTGGTGATTAGTGGTAGATGCTCCATGATAGAGTTAAAAAACAGATACAGTGTTCTAGGGGCAGAAAAGGATGTCTCTCAAGCTGCTCATGCCTTTATTTCTCCTTTCATGTCTTGGATTATTGACTCTGGAGCCACATATGATATGAGAAGGATGGTGTCACTATTTCAGCCTTTGTCTCATTTGTCAGGCCCATGTCATATATGTGTTGCAGATGGATCTCTTGTTCAAGCTATGAGTATAGGAACAGTCAAAGTTGGTTCCCTCTCTTTATTTACCACATTACATGTTCCCAAACTGTCAATGAATCTTTTGTCTGTTAGTAGCCTTACTGAATATCAAAATTGCAATGTCACCTTCTTCACCTCTTACTGTGTCTTTCGAGATTTGTCAGCGGGAAAGGAGATTGGGCATAGTCAACAGGATAAGAGGCTTTATATATTTGAAGTTCATAATGCTCCTGCAAGTAAGAAGATATAGAACTCTATTGTTTTTACCGTTGCTTCAGTTGATGAGATGCACGTATGGCATGCTCGCTATGGCTATGTCACTACAAAAGGTTGATGATTCAATTACCAAAGAAATTTAAATTTGTGGATAAATCAAAGCGTACATTGATTCCTTATCCTCCCAGTGGTAATCAAAGTAATGTTTCTTTTGAAATCATTCACTTTGAAGTGTGGGGACCTTCACCTATTGTTTTTGTGAATGGTCATCATTATTTGGTCACCTTCATTAATGATTTCCCTGCTACACCATGTTGTTCTTAATGAAGTCCAAGGATGAAGTTGTCACTTTGTTTCTTACCTTTCACAAATTGGTTCACACTCAATAGCATGCGAATGTGAAGGTTCTACAATCGGATAATTGTGGAGAATACTCTACCCAGCACCTTCATTCGTACCTTCACACTCACGGGATTGAGTGGCAAACACTTACCCAACGACCCTAGTTAAGGATTCAAACACTCATAATTCTATCATCTGTCCCTTCAACAAATCGTGATTTGCCAAAGAAGAAAGCTCATGGTTGCAATTTCAATTTGATAAAAATATTTTTTAAAGAGACATTCGCTTCTGCAAGAGAACTAACAAATTTAACTTCTCTTAGTACCACAATATGTTCACTTCTGTGTTTACCAAAAGCTCCAACCTTTGCTTCGCATCCTCATACTACCTACAAAAAGCTTCCCACCTTTTACCAAAGATGGGAAACACCAATAAAAGGAAAAACCTATAAGGTCATCAAGTTCTTCCTAAAAACCAAATCTAAAAAAGCACGTAGTCAAAATACATGCATGGTCCATACCTTAAGATTTAATGACTAACCATAGAGAATAAAGTCCCCTCTATTAAGGACCAAAAGCTTGGATTCGTGGGAATCAAATTTTTAAGTAGACAATAGAAAATTCTTGAGGTTGAGTTGTACTTAGTACTGTAGACCAGCAAACTCACATCCAAGCCACAAGATTTCAACAATATTCGTTACATTACGGATATTCGGATAAATCAAAAATGAATTCACCACCTAAGTTTAGAGGAAAATCTCAAGAACTCAAATTTGAGAAAAAATGATCTAAAAACTTGACTCGAAGTGGTCTACTTTACCTAGAAACCCGGACAAAGTCTCCAGTTATGAACTGAGAAGGGCTCATGCGCACTTGGTATGCCCGATAGGCGACAACGTCGGTCTCTACTAAGGCCATTCTTCCTTGCGTTAAACAATGATTGAAATCAAAATAAACATTCTAGATACAATATGTGTGGGAAAGTTGAACTTGGTTTGGCATCTAGTGCCGGATGTAACACTTGCCTCGAACCGATTAGAGCATATGTCGAGTGCTCTATCGGTGCATGGAAAAAGGTGATACTGTTGATGAGTGAAATCGTGAACGAGCTGTAAGAAGTATTGACTGTAGCTTCATGAATGTAAAAAAGACTTGGTACCAGACCAGGACCTTATGTGATGATTGATCTAATACCCATGTACATCGACCATGATCATGTACACAATGGTCCTTTACAAAAGTAAAGAAACAAAAGGAGATAGAGAAAAGAAATTATAAGACAAAAGCAAACTAAATCACTAGGTGTCCATTGATGACTAAGACATAAATAAAAAAAGGAGAAAGCATGTAAATGAGCTACTCAAGAGTCAAGACCCTTAATCTTCTTGCTAATCACAGGTTCCAGCGCAAAACACTCGGCAAGCTCAAGAAATAAATGCTTGTAAGAAGTATTGACTGTAGCTTCATGAATGTAAAAAAGACTTGGTGCCAGACCAGGACCTTATGTGATGATTGATCTAATACCCATGTACATCGACCATGATCATGTACACAATGGTCCTTTACAAAAGTAAAGAAACAAAAGGAGATAGAGAAAAGAAATTATAAGACAAAAGCAAACTAAATCACTAGGTGTCCATTGATGACTAAGACATAAATAAAAAAAGGAGAAAGCATGTAAATGAGCTACTCAAGAGTCAAGACCCTTAATCTTCTTGCTAATCACAGGTTCCAGCGCAAAACACTCGGCAAGCTCAAGAAATAAATGCTTGAATAAGGGAGGGTTTTATAGAGAATGTGATGGTCATTATGAGTGCCAAGTGGCACATGAAGACCAAATGAGGGTCTTAGATGGCCTAGGGGACATCTCAAGCCTTTCACAACAAGCCCATGCCTCTCATTTGCCGAATAGCTGGACCTAAGCTCGCATGCGAGCAAGGATTTGCAATGTGACCATTTGGGAAAGGTTTTTATAAGGTGCTCGGATGTCAGGCTCATGCACAGTAGCCCAATCCCCAAACTATGAGTGCAGCCAACTGTCATTTGTCCGAGGTAGGATCAAAGATAGAGCTACCACATACTCTCTCGCTGCCATTGCGCATATGTAAGGTCCTTGTGGTACCTTGTACTTGACCACTTAGAGTCTTAGACCTCGATTGACCCAAACAGCCCTAGATTGGGTCTCTACAAGTACAAACAAGCAAATTAGAGATTTCTAAACAGCAAAGCTGAGAAACCTGAGTTCACTATTTTGAAAAGGAAGCACAAGGAAAACTGCCTGAATATTAGGGGAGATTCTTATAGCCAAATATTTAATTAGATGAGGTGCAAGTGAGGGCTATTTACAATCTAAAGCTGGTTATTTTAGGATTGGACACTGTTAGATGCATCAAATTTATGCCAAACCGCCTCAATGATTAGGAAAGGAAAGAAATTATTGTGTGAAATAAAATTGGTGCACCCATCCAACGACAAAATGGGCGTGCAAAATTTGTATAGACCCTCATCTATATTGGCCAATGCACCTCATTATTGTATCCTAATTGAAAGAATGCACTTGCAAGCTCTCTATGTTTTCTTTCTGAACACTTCGCCAAATATCTTGCATCATACGGTCAGAAATTTTGAGGTTACAAAATGTAATAGTCCTACATCGGATAGGGAAAAAGTCCTGACCTTGGGTTATATGTGATTGTGGACGCTGCATGTCATGATGTGTTCTGACTGTAGAAACAAAATCTGTGAGGGGAAGTAAGACCAAGACCAGGAAAATATCTTCCACTGTGCACTCTCATACACCGGATGATGCGTCTTGGGTGGGACTACTTAAGCCCATGCCAGCGGGGACCTAATCCCAGAACTGGACAATATTGTGGCATGTGCATCTGGGTCGTCACACAAAACCAATTCAGATCCAAAATACACCCTATCCAATTCTTTACACGAACCAAAATGGAATGAAAAAATGCCGAAAAAGTTCTAGCGTCAATTTTTAATAGAAAAAAGAGGGTATTAGTCCAATAAAATAATCTGGTGGCTTAACAAAAAAAAATGATTCATCTATTTTTTGTTTTTGGTAGCTCAGCTGGGATGATGGGTCCCCACCCAGTTATTAAGAAAAATAGAAGATTCAAAGAGAAAAGAACATCAACAGTAACAGCAGTAGCAATACAAAGAAGATTCAAATGAACCCCACGAACCTTAGAATCACTGAATGGAAGCCCTAGATCGTTGTACAGCACTACAATCATTTATTTTATTTTATAATTTACAACACTAAAATCAATGAAAACAAAATCAGTTAACATTCTACCTCGATACATTAAAGGGGAAAAAAATGAATTATAAATAATGGAAATACCAGTGACACTAGATTCGAGATTGTTCAGTAAATCAGAGAAGGGCGAAGCTAGATTCTGCAGCTCCATGTCTAGATTCTTGCTATCATCGTCATCCATTGCAGAAACTTCGAGGTTCAACGAAAATGATACAAAGATGAAGACGAAGAAGAAGAAGAAGAAGAAGACAGGGAAGAATAATTTAAATTTTCAAAGGGTGAGAAAGTAAATGAAGTGAGTAAAGTAATAATTTGTGAGCGGATAAATAGACCAAAAGTGCAAAACGGAAAAAGGTAAAGGAGCGGCTATAGTTTGAATTTTCCAGGACTATAGAATATAGACCGCTTTTTGGGAAATGTTACTGCCATACTTTTCTACTCTGTTAAAGGCACACTAAGGCCTTGTTTGATAATACTCATGGAAAATTTTTTCATTTATTTTTTTTAACTTTACATCGGCTTATAAATAAAATAACTCATCCAAAATGCACTAATTGCTTTGAATTAGAATATTTTTTTTATCCCAACTTTTTACATGATGGGTCTTGAGATTATGGGCATACACTCAGACAATTAGTTTTTAATTCCGTGTGGTACACATCCCAAAGAGTAACTCTAAACTCGTGAGACATACATTAAGCTCAAATATAAGTCACGGATCATTTTTTTGAATGGGTGCCACATGAAATAAAAAAATCGTCTAATGATATACCCATGATCTCAAGATGCATCATGTGGAAGATTGGGATAAAAAATAATCTCCTTTGTCAAATTCAAAGCAATTAGTCAATACATGTTGGCCGAAGGAGATGGGGCGAGGTTACGATTTTATAATGCAAATAAATGGTACGATTATGAGGTAAGGTTGCATCTAAATCGTCTGATATAAAGGTCATAGTTTACAAATCTATGACGCAAAAGAGTGGTGCAAAACTCAATCTCTATCATATGATTCGATAGAATCAAATGTTGAATCATATAATAGCTTTGGAGAGCATTGAGTCATATGATAAAGATTATGCTTGGTGCCAATCTTTTCACTTATGATCTTTAGATCATGGCCTTTAAATTAAGTGGCTTAGTTGGTTGTGTTACATTTATTGGCGTCGCTGTTTATGGGTACCTCTGTTCGCTTCCATGCGTTCTCTAAAAGTGCCCACATCCCAGATCCATAGAGGTACCTGCCCTATTCTTTAAGGGGTTGGAAGTGGTTTCGGATGTAGACACTCTCTCTAAACCCATAGAGGTACCCATCCTATTCTTTAACGCCATGGAAACAGGCCAATATAAATCTCACCGTTAAAGCTATTAACAGTCTTGAATAAGACGATGGAGATCGTTTTTTATTCTCATCATATAACATGATCAATCACTTTTGGGGATGTGTGCCATGTGGAATCACACTTGACCGTATGATAGGTGGCCATGATTTTCAAGCTCTATTGTTTGGAAGATTGGGATAAAAAATGATCTCTATCATTTGATTTAATGCAGTCAATGCCTTTAAGGGTGGAAACTTATTCAGTTAGCATAGTCTGTGCAATCGTCGAATCTAACCACTGAAAGATGTAGGTTTGTTTTTAGGTACCTCTGTTTGCACCCATGCATTCTCTAAAAGCGCCCTCGTCCCAGACCCCTTGAAAATTATTGATTTGTTTTAATTAGATGATGGAGATTGTGTTTCACCCCCGATCTTCCACACAATAGATCTTGAGGTCATGGTGCACTGATCTGACGACTAGTTTTTTATTCCGAGTGTCACAGATCCCTCAAAAATGGCTCTAAAATCACATTTGGGCGTGATTTGTGCCTTATGATTCAAGGGCCATATTTTGGGGATATGTGACACATGGAATAAAAAATCAACCGTTTGATAGGTTCATCATGATCTTAAGATCTATTATGTTGAAGTTCAAGGTGAAATGCGATCTCCATCATCTAATTAGAAGGAATCAATGGTTTACAAGAGGTATGGGATGTGGGCGCAAACGGAGGTAGCCTTCATTTTTTCCCGCAACATGGGCAAAAAATAGTTTCAATAGATTTTTAGCTAAAAATATTTTATGAGTCATTTTGTCTTATTTTTCACATAAGTGGGACCCACTGAGTTCCCCAAATAGCTGGAAATTCGCTTTATGTAAAAAAATCCAAATTTCCATGGGTTTTTTGAAAAAATCGGGTTGCCAAACAAGCTCTAAAGAATAATTTTTGGTAGACAATTTTGCATGCAGCTTATGTGGCACAATGTAACTGGCTGCAGTGCTTGGGCCCACACAATAGATCTTGAGGTCATGCACTTATCCTCACATGGTTAGTTGTTGATTTAATGTGGCACACATCCCAAAAAGTGAATGTGATCACTGCTTACCATCAAACATGGACTGTGATCAGTTTCTTATATGTGTAGCATCTGGAATCAACATCTGACTACCTGATGGTGTTCCACGATCGCATTTATTTTGTAGACTATAGAAGATTAGAACAAAAAATGAACTCAAATCATTTGATTCAAAGAAGTTCTTGATTTTTATTTTTGTAAGCGATGTGGCTGTAGCGAAAAAGGGTGTGTCAGTAACACTTCGTCTAAGGCGAAAAAACGGTCACAATTAAAAATGGGGCGACAGGGTGGGGTCTATTAAAATTGAAGAAATAATTGTACGAGTTTTTTTGTAAATATAGTAATTTAATTTTTTCAAAGAGTGGCAATGATTAATTGTTTCATTTATGATGATGGAGATCATTTTTTTCCCAATCTTTGGTACATGAATCTTCAGATCCATGGGTGTACTATGAGATTATCATTTTTTTTTATTTCACGCAGCACACATCCAAAAAAGTAACCTGAAAATCATATGACACACTTCACGCTCAGACGTGATTTTCAATCACTTTTTGGGATGTGTGGTATGTAAAATTAAAATTAATTGTCTGATGGTATACCCATAATCTCAAAATCCATTATGTAGAAGATTGAAACAAAAAACGATAAACGATCTCCAGTATTTGATATGAAGCAACCAATGTTTGTTTAACATAAGTGTGAATGGAGCTATCTTTTACCTAATGGGGTTAAAAAATACTTGACATTTTGACGAAAATGTCCTTATGTTCCACCTGATCAATTGGTCACTGATAGGAGGCTAACCGATCGATCCATCTTGCATAAGTTTCTAAACTATTCAAGTAATATTAGAAAATTAAAAAGTTCAAAGTTTTTTAATAAAAATAGGTATAAGCATACAAATCAGTCCCATTTGCTGTAAATCGAGAAATTGGCAGCAGTTGAACCCAAAATACTAAAGGTTTTTATTTTTAATCGGATGGAACCTGTTAGGCTCTCGGTTTTGATTGAATTATGTCATACTGGCCGGTGGTTCGGTCCAATTTTTTAATTACTGATTCAAACATTTTAGTTACTTCAAATGATCCTCACCGTTTTGGTCTTCAAAATTTGGTCATTTTAATAAATTGTCCCTATAAAAAGTGAGACGTGACGTTTAAATACAAAAACCTTAAAATGTTGTAAAAAGTTGATTTTAATGCCAAGATAATGGATTATACATGCATTGTCAATGCAAAAGCTTAAATTTGCATGATGTGTCTAAAACATATAATTAAAATATCCTATAAAATTAAGGATTTTTTACTTGAGAAAGTCTGAAACTGTCAAGTACTTAACTAACAGGGTATGAACTCTCGATAAGGACCTAGTAGGGTCCGAGACTCCCAAAGTTCTTAATTTTGAGATGCTCATATAAGATTATTTCTTTCAAATAATTTCATATGGCATAAAAAGCTTAAATGTGTCTTACATATCATAATGATTATGACCCTTCAGGAGCCACACTTGGAGGATAGATCTCGCATAATAAAGAACTCAACATTGAGTAATACATAGGAGATTTTATAAATCTCCGACAACACTCACCTTATTATTATAAGGGAGTAAGGAACCCACAAAAGAGGGAGGATATGATCACTGTTATATAATGGATAATTTTTATTGATAATTTTGTTGGTAGCTTGTGTGGTGTGATGTGATTCGCTGCACATGTGGGGCCCAAGCATTGTAGTCAGTCACCTTATGCCACACAAGCTGCTGCAAAACTGTTTATCAAAAGTTGTGGGCCGTTTATTATTTTTCGGATTATACCAACTTAGCCGATCCATGGAATCATGTTTTCAACTAACACTAGTTTATATCACGAGTACTTCTCTTCCGGCCAACCGAATTACTGAAGGCGCCTACGTTTAAAAAACCGATGGAGATCGGGTTTTCATCCCGATCATCCTCGCAATCTATTTTTGGACCCGGTCGTAATCGGAGTCAGTTTTTATGACAAATTCCCCTCGTCTCATTTGAAGTAGAACTTCTTCTTCTCTGTGAATTCCAATGGCAACAGCGACCCTAATTCAGTCTGTTTCCAAAATCTCCTACGCAGATTCAATAGGACAAAATCCCCTCAAAGCCCATATAAAAACCTCTACAAAATTGCATATAGAACGCATCCATGTAGTAAAAGCATCAATTCATGGTGTTGCAGACAAAAAGAAGAATGATCAAGCTCTTCGAATTGCATACCAGGTTTCAATTATCAAAAGAGGGTTATTATTATTATTTATTCAATAATGAACTTGATGTTGCATGTATTTTTATTATATTTACTTTTTGTAGATAATTTCTCTTATTATATGGTCATCATCACAGCTTATCGGCTTTGCGAGTCCTTTTTCTCCACTCATTTCTAATCAAGGCTAAGCTTTATGTTATTTTGCAATCCTTCGTATCCTTTCTCACGGCTTCCCGCCAGATCTTCGTAGGTCTTCCTCTTCTCAACCCTTCGTACAAGGTCGATTTCCTGCTCGGATGAACATGTCCAAACCAGCTTAAAGAGATGCATTTACAAAAAAATAATATTTTATTATTTCAAATGATTTGCTATGAGGGAGAGTGATTTGGTGTGAGACCGAATAATAATAAAATATAAGAAATTTGATATATGTGGTTAGAATTTACTTTGACTCTCATATACCAAATTGCCACTTAGGCAACTCATATGCCATTTTTTTCCACATGCATCTCCAACGTCTATAAATAATATGTCATTAGAGATGCTCTTACTCCACACATTAATCTTAACATACACATCTCACCCACATATACTTGATCTTCTTGTTGCTTTTTTTGGCCCAACATTTTGCACCATTTAATATCTTTATATTACATGGTAATTGTGTATAATGGTCTGGGCGGTTTGATTAAAGTGCCACATCTTGGATGGGCCATAGCCCGGTCAGTGCACCGACTAGATGATCATAGCCATCCGCCAATTAACTTTTTTTAATGAATCTGTGATTTCACGTTTGTAATTCTCCAATTAGTAGCAATTTCGGGGTAATCGTCACCAAAAAGGTGAGAGATTCTGATCGAAGGGTACATGCCTATATCTATTAATGTGGCATTAAGCTACAGTTTGGATGCTCAATCACATAAATTTAAAATAATTTTGAATTTAATTGCAAAATTGTTTCACATAGATTGCAAAAGTTTGTAAAAATGCGACTTCTTTTGCGAAAAAATTATTAAATTAATAGAGTAAATTAAACTCCCAATAAGTTAAATTAAATGTATTTGTATAGTTTTTTCTATTTTGGTTTTTTGTTTTGGACAAACAATGTGGGTTTTCCTAAGATCATTGTTGTTAACATATTTTGCTTTCAGGGTGTTCCAGGTGCATACAGTGAATCTGCAGCTGCGAAGGCCTACCCCGATTGCAAACCAATTCCATGCGAGCAGTTCGAAAATACTTTCGACGTGAGTGCTTGTTGATTTGATAGATTACTCTGTTTTCGATTTTTTGTATAAGAAACGTGCTTGGAATTTGATGAGCAGTTGAATGATATTGATGAAATGGAATAGGTTGAAAGTAGCTCTTTTTACATTGGATTGTTGATTACATTAAAAGGAACTAATCATGACGTCTTGTGTTTCTCTCCATGTTTCATCTCATGCTTCTCAACCCGATTTTGGAACACATCTCATCTTATTTCCTTTGAGTTCATCAACAAAATTTGAATTGAATGGTCGATTTCTCATCACCATAAAACATATGCCGTGTTGGCTACGAGTTGTCCTTCAAACTCCATTCAGCAAACGCAGCCTGAAAGGCTTACACCAGATCACCAAGTTTGAACATGGTAGGGGCCCGGTGGAAACAGTGGTGTGATTGTGTATGATCCAAAAAAAATAAAAACAAAAGCCTTATGTTGTGGTGACGGATATTTTTCATGCAAGGTTTCGTCGACTCAAACTGGATATGGGACAATTTATGTCGATATTTATATGAATTTATATGCACGTGGCATAATCTATTATATATGTTCATATTTATATTTCGTACCCATATTGTGTTTATGATATGCACATGACGATGTAAATTACAGCATCTAATAAAGATTCTTTTTTGAAGTTTAAATCTAGATAGAATTAGTATGTTTCCACTTTATAGAAGATGGAAACATTCTTAACGGGGAAGCCTTCCTACATAGCGTATAAACACAAGAACTCTACATAAGAACTCTAAGAATTAGTGTGTTTCCCCTAAAAGTGAACAGAAGAACTCTACATACCCCTAGCTTATACTAAAAAAAACATAATTATGGCATATGACTTCGTATATAGCATATTATTACTTGAAACTTGCAGTATTAACTTATATAACTATTATCATACTACTAATCACACTGGTATACATTGTATGTAGTGGGAATTTGACCTCCTGATTAAGCAAGTTAGATTTATATTTTGGATGGCTATAGAAGCCGTTCAGACTGGTTTCATCCAAATGGTTTCTCAACCTGGAATCGCTTTGAGGACCCTTGTTCGAAAGAGACTCCATGATAGACGATTGTGTAATGCTTAAACTGGATGTGTGTGATAGAGAAGTTGGCACTATCCATCTCTCATCCCTTCAGTAAATCGTAACAAGCCCACACCCCGGATAGAAGTTTACGGCACCACTATGAAGGGGAAGGCAAGATCAGGTCGCCCCCCCTTATATTTAAATTTTACTTTTTTTTACTTTCTTTATGCTGTGTAAAGCATCCTGCTTTTGAGGTGTTCTTCCTAATTTGTTCTCCATTGTACATTCTATTTTGATTTCCAATTAGAAAAAAGAGAAAAGGATATTGCTTTATGTTATTCTCCTTTGTTTTCTTCCCTAGTTCACTATATAATAATGAACTATTGTAGAAATTTAAGGTTAAAAGCCTGCATAAAAAAATTATATGGGCGTGCTGAAAGGTGTTCCATTGAGTAACCTTTTTTTTCAAATTAAAACTAAAAACCTTGGGGAAGAGTTTGAAATTTTGAATTTTCTATTTAATTGATCTCAATGTGGCTTCATGTAAGTTTCAAAGTTTGATCATATTAAGGTCGATCAAAAAAAAAATTCATATCAAGGGCGATCGCTTGACTTAAGTTTCAGCTCATTCTTCACAATGGCCACCTAGGTTGATTTTAAATCTCGCTACAACTGGTTTTTTTATAATGCTTTACTCGTCAACTTTGTGCTTCTATATAGAAGCCTGTCAGCTCATGTATCACTACGCCAGTCGAGGTACCTTCCCAAAAATGTAGAGGATGACTATGCTAACCGCATATACATAGATTAGGGCTATGACAGCCACTTTTATGCTATATCCTCAATTCAAGTAGTCCAACTAGCATCCCATCATTGGCACATGTCTCAGCCAAAGAATCAAGCCTATAAGAGCTTTGGAACCATCTGATCGGTGCTCTTTAATGTGAACCTTCTTAAAAGTATACGTAATCGTCCATATTACGATGTATAGATTGAATGGTTCAAATTATCCAATGAGTGTGATTTTGGGCATATGGTAGTTTTTTTTATCTGTATTAAAAGAAATATATTAGAAAGGGAACAAAAGAAGAATACATACCTGGGTGGGTAGTGAGACGCTATCCGAGAGTAAAGAAATTTGAAAAGCCTTACCCTCTCACCTTGCGGATGCTACGACGGTGTAGGCCTAGGACACCCATCCTCACAGCCAGAGGAAAAAGAGAACTAAGGTGGAGAAAGCAAGTTTACCCATTCAGCGAGGAAAGAAAGCTCCCCCAAGTCTACTTCCATGTCTTCATATTAGTCCAAATGATGAGGCAATCTCTGACCAAGTTGATGACATATTGTTCTAGGTATTATTCTTTTATTTCAATTTTTACTGAAATCTTTCTGGTTCTTATTGTTCAATAACCTATATTTATATCGTAAGACCTTCTGATGGGGACATCCGATTCAAAGAACCGCCTATGGTCTATCGAAGGCAAAGGAAGCGTGCGAAAACATCCTGAAGGCCCCAAACTAAAGAAGGAAGGTGTTCTGAAATTAAGGCAAGGACATTCGTGCCCAAGGACGTCTGTGATCAAGGACATCCGTGCCTAAGGACGAGACATTCGGACAAACATCCGTAATTTAGACACCGTTCTGTTTTGTGCACATCATTAAGGACGGGCATTCATGACCTTCGAGCGGACATTCGTAGTCTCGTTCGCAAATTGGCAGCTAGACGAGTTTTGAGGCAAAACTTACTGTTTTAGAGTAATAATTGTTTTAGGACTTTTTTATTTCGAACTTTGTGTTTAGTTAAAGTTTATTTGACTATATAAAGGCATTGTGAATATAATTTTAATTGGTTAATGATTATTGAATATTGCTTCTGCATGCGGTGTGGTGCGAGACCAACTTTTCTATCCTTCTTATCTACTCTTATCTCCATATTATGTATAAGTGTTTGGTTAATTTTCTAATTACTTTTATTTGTAAAATCTGAAATTAATTTCGTGTTTTGCTTGCTCGATCTTAACCTAAGATCATTCAACCGTCCTAACATGGGATTTCATCTATTTGAGCCCTTTGGATTTTCAAATACCTAGAATCTTTTTGCTGTTAATTATGCACTCGAAGCCCGAAACTATTGGAGATCTAGTTGTTCGCTAAGAACCCTGGTCTTCTAGATCTTATAGGAAACGTACGGCGAAAGTAACACTATTTTGGGCTAAATCAAATTATTTAATTGAAATTCTTTATTTTCTGTATTAATTTGTTAGGAAATTCATATTTGAATTATTCATATTAATTCACAATTAATCCCTGCCCATCATATTTGCATCGTGTTTGTTTCTGCATCACCTTCCATATTTGCTGAAAATACTTAACTGTTTGGAATATTTTTCTTTTGATTTTATGTGCAATTAGTTTGGCATGTCTTTCGTAGATATTCTGCAATATCAGTTCTGCATGCATCTTGGAACAGTTTTCTTGGCAAAATCTATATATAAGTTTCATTTTCCTGCAGGCTGTTGAACGATCCATCGTTGAACGTGCAGTTTTACCTTTCGAGAATTCACTAGGAGGGAGCATCCATCGTAATTACGACCTTATACTTCGGCATAAGTTGCATATTGTTGGGGAAGTGAGATTTCCAGTCAGGCATTGCTTACTAGCCAATCAAGGTGTGAAAAAGGAAGATCTCAAAAGGGTTCTTAGCCATCCTCAAGTAAGTTTCACTTTGAATTGTTGCTTTATATATATATATATATAAAATATTAAAAACCTCATTCCATTGTATGAGCTCATAGCCTCTACAAAAAAATTTAGGCTCTTGCGCAGTGCGAATATACTCTAACAAAATTGGGGGTGGCCAGAGAAGCTGTGGATGACACTGCAGGTGCTGCAAAGGTAAAATCATAGTTATAAAACTCGGTGAGTCAACTAGTAACTCGGTCTAGTTACTCTACTCTTTGAGATTTCGAGTTGAGTCCTATTCGAGTCGAAATTTCACTAGGATGATGCAATAAGGGTTCTTAAACTGCCCTTATATATAAAATATTTCATGGTCCAAGGATTTAGGAACCCTATCTTTTTTAAAATGTATTAATTTATCCATTTTACGACCATATCTTTCCATTTTTTTCTTGTTTGCATGGATCAAAATCTCGGCCGAGATTTCAAATTCTCGGCTGAGATGACTCGGTGCCGGCCCCTACCGAAACGATAAAGGGGCCGGAAATTTCAATTTATCGGGCTAATTATCAATTTATCGGCCGATAATTTGACTGTAGCTTTTTGAATTTTTTAAAAATGGGTTCAAACCCGAGAGTAGACCTTCCGCCATTTGTTTGGGGTTTTTTTTGCCTTCTCTCCTCCTCTCCTCACTCCCTCTTCCAGCAAGAAACCAAATCTTGTCGGTTTCTCGTTGGAAATTGACAGAATGTTGTTGGGTTTGTCCATATCTACTCGGTTCTCGCCGAATCTTGCCGGATTTCGCCGGATCTAGCCGGTTTCTCGCCGGATTTTGACTGAATCTCTCCCAAATTTACCGTAAGTTACCAAATCTTGTCGGGTTTCACTATATCTACTCGGTTCTCGCCGAATCTTGTCGGAGTTCGCCGGATCTTGCTGGTTTCTGACCGGATTTTGATCGGATCTTGAAAAATTAGCCATATGTTACTTTAAACAGTCGAAAATTAGCCTCACTAGTTGAAATATGTCTTCTAATAATGTGAAAGAGTTCAAAAAACCAAAAAAATAAAGTTTGGTGTATATTTTTAAAAAATACTGAAAATTCGATTGAAATTTGACCAATTTACGGTTCGGTTGGTAAACAAAACTGAAACCAAAACCGAGATTTTAATCCATGCTTGTAGTATGTATGTATGTAGGTTGTTTTTTATAAATAAAATAGATGTATTTTAAATATATTTACTAAATTACCAAGTCAGACCGAGTCTAGTTTATCCGAGTCTTCGAGTTAACATGACCCAGCTGACTTTCAAGTCAAGTCAAGTTTTCAAGTTTTCAAACCATGGGTAAAAAACTGAAATGTTCGGTATGAATTTCATTTGGTCAATTGGTCCTGACCTGGTTTGATGGCCATGAGTATGAACTGAACAACATAGAATATATATATATATATATATATATATATATATATTATTATTATTATTATAACATTCGGGTGGAA
The DNA here is from genome assembly GCA_021018995.1 of Chloranthus sessilifolius. Taxonomy (NCBI): domain Eukaryota; kingdom Viridiplantae; phylum Streptophyta; class Magnoliopsida; order Chloranthales; family Chloranthaceae; genus Chloranthus; species Chloranthus sessilifolius. The sequence continues at coordinate 75,120,384 of CM037589.1, forward strand.
GGCTGGATACCCATGAGGGGTCCTTTCGTTGGGACCCGGGCTAACTTCGGTTTTGTTCAAGCACCTTTCCTGTTTTGTTCAGGGGGTTGCTTCGGTCTCATGTGTGACCATTTTGTATTTTTCTGCTCTGTTTTTGGTCGTTTGCTTGTATTGGTTTTTCAGCATCTTGCTTCTCATCAATATTTCTCATTTACTGATAATAAAAAAATTATTATTATAACATTAAAAATTAATTGAAGTATAAAACTTCCAGAACAACCTACGACCTTTGTTTTTAATCTTTCCCACAAGTAATTGTGTTTGATTTTACTCAGAAGTCAAGCTTGATCAAATTCATTTTAGAACAAATTTTTTTTGTCAAAAAACCATAAAAAACCATGGAATGGAAGAACAAAACAGATTGTCTCTCATCAAAATTATATATCTTACCATGTTCAAATGTATTCCGTACGTAGTTTGTTGCTGCCCACGAACTCCAAGACACAGGGGCAGTTGCTAGTTCTTTGGCTGCACAAATATATGGGTTGGATATTCTTGCCCAAGATATTCAGGTTTATATCTATGATTTTTAAGTGAACTTATACTTTTAGTTTAATTCTTCATTCTTGAATTTACCATCATTCTGGTGTCGCCCCTCTTGCAGGATGATTCTGATAATGTTACTCGATTTCTTATACTAGGAAGAGAACCCATTTTTCCCAGCGTTGATAGGCCATTTAAGGTAAGGCCTTGCCGTATAGAATACCTGCTAGTCTGCTACTAAGAAAAAGGACAATATATCATGTTAATAACACAAAAATTGTTGTAAGCAAGGTATCAGTATTGGTATCAATATCGGGTATTGGTCCATTTTGGACCGATACATAACAGCTGATACTGATACATTATCCCTGAAACCGTATCGGTCAATTTTATTTTTTATAGGAAAAAGGGTAAAAAAAACCGAAAAAAAAATATTTTTATCAGTCAGTATCAGGGGATACCGAGACAATATCGGCCTATATCGACATGTATCAGTCCACTACCTATATTGATACTGATATCTGCCCGATATCTGTATTGGGGTAGTGTCGGTATCGGTTCTCGACAAAACCAATACGTATCGGTATCGGCCGAGTTTTGATACATGATCACGAGTTTATATGTTGCCTAATGGTAAGCTTCATAATGTGAATTAGTTCTAAACTTCTAATCAATCACTTATCTTAAAAAAAAAACAAAAAAAAAAAGTTATAATCATTCGATTGGGTAGTGCTTTACTCTGATGATGTTATCATTCCACCATATTCAGACAAGCATAGTTTTTTCTCTAGAGGAAGGGCCTGGTGAGCTTTGCAAGGCGCTCGCTGTTTTTGCAATGAGGAAGATCAATCTTACAAAGGCATATTTCTGACATCTTATCTTATCTTCGTAATCTCTTTGCACTATTTATAATTTTTCATAAGATCACAGTTTTAGATGTTTTTGCAGGCGTTTTCATGCTTACTAATGTCTTTCCTTCATCTCCTCAGATTGAAAGTCGCCCCCTACGGAAAAAACCCTTGCGTCTATCTGATGACTACAACAATGGGTCTCCAAAGTGATATACAAAACCTTCTTGCCAAGATTTGAATACCATGGATAGATCAAAATATCGGACGATATCAGGATGTATTGGGTGATCGTCTTGGCTACCACCCACCCTCACCCAATACAGACTTTGTAGTATTTGTATCACCCATAAAAACTTTGTATCGACGATACCATCTCGGTATCGGCACAAGACTAATACTGAGATTGAAATCCTTGATACATTCAGAATTGATATTGTAATAGTTGGCTATCCAATGCCTCTTTGACTATAATCATGTGTAATTAATGTAACTTCCTGCAGGTACTTCGAGTACATTTTTTATGTAGATTTTGAAGAATCAATGGCATCACCGACAGCACAAAATGCCCTTAAGCATCTAGAGGTGCAGTTTCCCGTCAGATCTTTCAATATTGTCAGCTAGGGATATAACTGAAATTAATTAATCTTGTTGCAGGAGTTTGCAACGTTCTTGAGAGTGCTAGGAAGCTATCCATCAGACACGAGCCAGACGTGTACAACTTGAATTGTGGTAAATGATACAAAGTACAACTTGAATTATGGTAAATGATACATACTAGGGATGAGACTTTCACTTAGTGTGACCTAGAGACATGGCACGGGTGCCAAGTGTCAAGGTATCAGATGTTTGGCACGTCAATTTTTGAAGATTCCGATATGGCGTCCCGGCCTTAAGAAAAATTAAAAAATTATAAAAATAGAATATAGATAAAAATAAATAAAATTGAAGGGAAATTGGCATTTAATGAAAAGTATACATAATGTAAATTGTCAACCTAAGTAAAAGTATTACATATTATACAAATTGTTTTCAAGGACCGAAGCTTTTTATTTTATAGTTTACTAAACTTTATACGTTTTTTTCCATTAAACGACAATTCATTCTACTGCGTCAAACAAGGAACATTTTGAAGGTGTAATGTTATATCCTTTTCATACATGTCTAGATGTGTCGTTGTATTGAAGAGTGTCCAAATGCCACCGAGTGTCAGCAGGGCAAAAATCCCCAAAATAGAAGTTCCTGGGTAACACTCATATGTTTGATAGAATTGATCTTGTAGTTTAAATCTAACAAAAGCTACGTTGTTTATCATATCAAATGAAGTTTTAGCTTATAATTGCCCTCATGCATCGTAATATATTAGTTAAGGAATCTCTATTCTCTCATGAATCTCATCATGCCATTTGATATACTTAAGTGGAAAAATTCATTTGTTTTTTCTCACGCTGTCTATGTTTGTTATCAACTTGTTATTAAAATTTATAGCACTAAATTCTAAAAAGTTAGATGAAATCTATGTTTCTGTTGTGATCTCAGTTATGAAGTATATATATATAGAGAGAGAGGCCTGGGGATATGCACCCGGGCGTAGAGATATCTCTATGCCAATTGAAATGAGCGCGACACGTAGCGTCCTTTTTGTGAAGTGATGGGTGGCATGGGGCCCACTTTACTAACTAGGGTTACACTTTTAAAATATTTTAAAACTTAAATATCCTTCCAGCCGTCTTTCTTGACTTTTTTAAAGTCTTTTTTCTCTTTCTTCTCTCTATTTTTCCAAGAAAGTGTCAGTCTTACTTTTTCAAGCTTATTTTATTCAAAAAATGTGGCGCCCGGTAGCGAAGCACTAGCACCTCAGGAGGGAAGTGGCGGCACCCCGATAGTGAGCGCGCTTCTCTATCGAAGCGTCGGCGCCTCTCTATCAAAGTGTTGGCGCTTCGTTTTAGGAGCGTCGGCAATATCGAAGCCCCGACACTTCAATTATATATATATATATATATATATATATATATATATATATATATATATATATATATATATATATATATATATCGAAGCATCGACGCTTCGTTTTAGGGGTGCTGACGCTTCAATAAATTTTATTTTTTATTTTTTATCGGAGCGTCGGTGCCTCTCTATCGAAGCGTCGATGCCTCATTTTAGGGGCGCTTTTTTTTTATCAAAGCTTCGACGCCTCGTTTTAAGGGCGCCGGCGCTTCGTTATCGAGGTGCTAGCGCTTCGTTACCGGGCGCTCATTTTTTGAGTAAAATATACCTAAAAAAGAAAGTATGACACTTTCTTAGAAAAAGAGAGAGACAAGAAGAGACTTTAAAAAGATTTCTAAAAAAGTCAATAATGATGGCTGAAAAGGAATTTAACTTTTAAAATATTTTAAAAGTTTAACCCTAGTTAGTAAAGTAGGCCCCATGCCACCCATCACTTCACAAAAGAGGTGCTATGTGTCGCGCCCATATCAATTGGCGTAGAGATATCTCTACGCCCGAACGCATTTTCCCCTTTGCCATATATATACATATATATATTATTTGATGATGCTATGTGATAAATTTAAATGGAATTGTCTAAATTCTTTTTGTAGTATCCATCCATGATCATTGTCACAATTATGCTAATGGACTACATTGTTACTATTAAGATGATTTTAGTTACATGACAACTCCTTATACAGAGGAGCAACTACTTACATATTTCCTATCTAGACAAGGTGGGACTAAAGCTAAGTACTCACATGAGGACACACCACATATTACTTCTACCACCCAAACATATATGAATCCTACATAGCTACATCATCCGCATCTCTAACAGAAGACACACACCACATACGATACATAACTTATTATCTCCAACATCCTAGTCAAATCAAATAAAACAATGAAATATCAACATCAAGAAATGTGCTTATCAATGTCTACATAATGGGGTGTCAACAAAAAAAATAAATTTAATGATGAGGTCAAACGATTGGAGAAGTTCAACTAGTAAAAGGATCTTTGTACAAGAAGTCAAACTTGTTGCGGCAAAATGGAAGGGACATGCTTTTGATGGTGTTAGGTTCAATCCACCTAGGAGAGGGAAGGTAAGGGAAAATTGCAATGTGGAAAAAGATGAAATTTCAACTGCGAGTGGAGTTTTCTATTGTTTAGGGTTCAAGGTTTAAGAATATATGGGATTTATATCTCTATATATAATGGATTACAAGAATCTGATGAGAATGATGTTAACAATACATTAATTGGTCAAGGATTCAAAGTTTTTTCTTTCAATTTTTAGGGGTGCCCCCTTGTAGTGCAACGCCTAGGCGATCCACAAGGTCCCCAAGAGCAAAGTTATTATGGTGGGCCTCCCTAAAAACAAATTAAGTTAATTTCATGTGGCCCAATGGACCACGAGTCAAATATTAAAGTGAGTTGAAATTTCCATGCACTAGATATTGAAGTTGAAATAAGTGCAACAATTGGCTCTAAAAAGTCATCATCATCAAAACCTTATCCCATCTATCTAGGGCTGACTTTGCAATTCCTATTATTCCACTCGTTTCTGATTAGCGCTAAGCTCTCAATAATTTCGCAATCCTTCATATCCTTTCTCACTGCTTTCCTCTAGGTCTGCATTGACGTTTCTCTTCTCCTACTTCATTTTGTTTGTAGTGTCTTAACCCTTATGCAAGTCAATAAAAGCAATATGCAGGTTCTTCCTTCTATCTTTGAACTTATCTATAAGTTGCCTCAATAGGAAAATAGCTTCAGTTGTCAATCTTCTCAGCATAAATCTAAATTGGTTCTCTGATACACTTGATTCTTGTTTTTGTCGTTATTTTATTATTTCTCCCATAGTTTCATAATCTGGTTCATAAGTATAATGCCTCGATAGTTGGCACAATTTTGGATGTCTCATTTGTTCTTGTAAAAAGGGATCACAATGCTCTTCCTCCCTTCACTAGGCATTTTCTTTGTTTTTGGTATCTCGTTAAACAATTTAGTCAACTAATTTAGACTTTCTCTCTCAACACAATCCAAACTTCTACAGGTACTCCATCTTGTCCTAACATTTTTCTTTTCTTCGTCTTTACTAAGGCTGCTTTTGCCACAGCTTCTGAGATTTTATTAATCATCTTTTGATTTGGTTCCTCTTCTGGCTCTACTTCCTTGACAAATTCTGTGTTAAGTAAATCCTTAAACTATTCTTACAATCTATTCTTTATCGCATCCTCTTTTACCAAGATCTTTTGATCTTCATCTCTAATACATTTCACCTAGTCGAGATCTCTAGTTTTCTTTTTTCTATCTTGTCAAGTTTATAGATTTCTTTCTCTCTTGGATGTGTTTCCAACCTAGTGTATAACTTGTCATACACTTCATACTTAACCTTACAACTTTCTTAACTTCTCCTTTGGCGAACTAATCTTTCAAGATCATTGATAGTGCTTCTTCTTTGTCATTTCTTAAAATACTTCTTTTTAGAAATAGACTTTTGAATATCTACATTCCACCATCATAACTATTTCTTTATATAATTTTTCTTCCTTTAGGTTCCCTGAGCACCCCCTTAACGACTCGTTGCAGACATTGTACTATTTGTTCAATAATCTCATTTGGATCCTCTTCATACCACCATACTTCTCATTTACTTCATTTGCTTTAAAGGTTGTTATTTTATCTCATTTTAGTTTCCACCATTTTATTTTTGGGTGAGCCTTTGTTATTTTTTAGTCTCTTGGCTCTTGATATGAACATCCAACTCTATCAATCTCTATTGCGTCGTAAGGCACTTTCTTCACCTTAGTAACATGTAACCTATTTGAGGTCTATTTGTTCCACTCTTGAAAGTTATAAGATGTTCTCTCTTATTAAAAAAGGTATTCGCTATTGCAGGTCAAAAGCTTTTGTAAAATTAAGGATAACTTTTCCTATCTCATTCCTTTTATCAAACCATATCCTCCATAAATCCTTTCAAATCCGTTTTCTATCCTCCCTATGGGTCCATTACAGTCACCTCCGATGCTATGCTATCACTATTGGGTATGCCTAATACTATTTCAGTTATCAATTACCAAAATACCCATTTCCAAATGCCTGACATTATTTATCACTTCTCATGTCCTTATAATCCGCAACAAGACAGAGTTGCAGAGCATAAGAACAGATATTTTCTAGGGTTGACTCAGTGTTTACTCTGTGGTATTTATGTGCCAAAACCTTATTGGAATTTGACACTTCTAACTGTTTGCTTTCTTATGAATCGCACTCCATCTCAGGCCCTAGCTAGACATACTCGTTATCATTCCCTCATACTTTTTGACCCTTTATTTGTAGTTAAGCCTAGTGTGTTGAGGTGATCCTCCTTTGTGCAGCACCTTCGTCCTGCTCGACAAAAGTTTGATGATAAGTCAACCTAGTGTGTGTTTATCTACTACTCCAATGTTTCCAAAGGGTTCCGCTATTAGATCCCCAATCTTGTCTGCATCCATGGATGCCACATTCTTTGAGGATGTGCATTATTTTTCTGAGGACTATGTTACTCCTACTCTTGCACTTCCTATTCTCTTGCCTAAACTTCAGGATTTACCTGTTCCACAACAACACAATGGGGTGCTTACTTATGTTTGGGGCATTTGACAAGGTCCCTCCATCACAACACCACCTTCACCGCCTTCTCCAATGGTGGCGCCTGTAAGTATCTCTGACCTACTGACCTGGATCTTCCTATAGCTATTCGAAAAGGGGTTCGTTCGTTACTTGTCTCACCCCTTATCCCCTTGCAAACTATGTTTGTTCTCAAGATTTTTCTTCAGCCTACCAAGCCTTCCTCTTTGCCATTGACTTTCTTAGTACTTGTTGCCAAAGGATTCACCTAAACTCATGGGATAGACTACGAGAGTTCGACTTGTTGCCAAAGGATTCACCTAAACTCATGGGATAGACTACGAGAGTTCGACTTGTTGCCAAAGGATTCACCCAAAATCATGGGATAGACTGCGAAGCTACTTTTGCTTCAGTGGCAAAATTGACTTCAACTTGTGTTCTCTTACCCTTGCTACCATGTAGAGATGGTCTCTTCATTAACTAGATATTAAAAATACTTTTCTTCGTGGTGACCTCCTGGAGGAGGTCTCTATGGATCCACTGCCTAGTGTTCTACTTCAGGGGGAGACTGGCAAAGTTCGCCGCCATTGGAAACCTATCTATGGGTTGAATCAGTCACCCGTGGCATGGTTTCACTGCTTCAACAATGTGGTTATTGATTTGGGGTTTCAGAGGTGTCACTCTGACCATACTGTTTTTGTTCACTTTAGTTCTTCTTACCGTAATATCCTTGTTTACGTTGATGATATTATACTTACTATGGATGATCATGCCTTTATTGGATGGATAAAGAGTGAGCTGGGTAGAATTTTTTAGGTGAAAATTTTGGGAAACCTCAAATACTTTCTTGAGTTGGAAAATTTTCAAGGCCTCGAAAATGTATATTTGTGATGGGGATATCCAACAAAACAAGGCAGATGAAAGCATAAAGAGAAAATCAAAAAAGAAGGCAGAAAACAAGACGGTACCACAACACGCTGTGAACAGTTCAACAACACGTTGTCCCATAGCGCGTTGTGATCAGTGCAATAGCGCGTTGTTGGCAACTTTCCGCCCCGCGATGAAACTTATAAATTTTGCGGAAACTGTCTTTTTCAGCGTTTTATTATTATTAGGACTCTTTTATTGCGAGTTTTAGGTTGTTTAGGTTTTTCTTAGCCTATATAAAGGCATTGTAAACACTTTATTAATTAGGTTTTGATTATTGAATGAAAAGAGAGTTGCTTTTGTGCAAACCCTAGAGAGCTTGTGAAGAGTTTTCAACTGAGGGAGTGAATCCTTCAAACCTTGAGGAGTGAGCAATCGTTTCTCGTGCGACTTGGTGCGAAGCCGACGTACAACCGTGGTGTGAAGCTTCGAAAAATCCTTGGTGTGAAGCCTTGGAATCTATTCCTTTATTTTATTTTTTCCCTATTTGTTGTCAGGTATTATCTTTCTTTAATTCCGTTGATAAAAAATCAAAATCCCAAATTGTTCTCCTCTTACTGAATTATTTTAAGCCTTATTTCATTTAAAGTCCCCGAGGAGTCAAGAGACGATATTGCGATTGTCGATTGATGCCCTAAACCAGAGCGAAACTCGAGTTCCCTCATCGGAGCCGTTTTTGTAGAGCGGGAAATTCTCACGCATGCGCCCGCTAAAATGGATTAATCTAATTGTTTTATTAATTTCAATGAATTAATTTTATGTGTTGCATGATTTTGAATATGTCCGCTATTTAATTCATTCTGTTAATCCCAAATTCGCATATTAGAGTTTTAGCGTGTCGTCCCGCGTCAATTTATCTCTAAAAGGAAGTATGCCATAGATCTATTAGGTGATACTGGGATGCTTGAGTGTAAACCAGCAACCTCCCCCAATGGATCAAAGGCTCTCCATTCATGAAAGGGACGATGACTTACTTGTAGATTCTCATGAGTATCAGAGATTGGTGGGGAGATTGATTTATCTCACTCTCACGAGATTGAATTTTGCATTTGTTGTCAGTCTTTTTAGCCCAACTTATGTATGCCCCACTCACCATACATCTTGTCGCCTCTATGGTCCGATGCGTATCTTTACGTACACCGATGCCCACTAGGCTGTATCAGTTACATATCACCGCTCTACGTCTAGATACTATGTTTGTTTGGGAGGCAACTTGGTTGCCTGGAAAAGTAAGAATCAGGTTGTGATTTAAATCAAGTGCAAAAGCTGAATATAAAGTCATTGCCCATGGGAGTTGTGAAAACCTATGGCTAGGTTCCCTTCTATCCGAGCTTGGTCTTCCTATTTCTAGTTCTGAAGCTCTCCATTGGGACAATGAAGGAATTGAAAAGATTGTTTTGATTCAGTTCCAGATGAGAGGACTAAGCATGTCGAGTTTGACAATCACTTTGTTCATGAAAAGGTGTGGGACAAGTCCGCAATTCTGGTTGATGTTACCTCCTCTCGGCAGCTTGCAGATATATTGACTAAGCCCGTTGGGCCTGTGACGCAGGACAAAACCCTAGACTACGTGAATGATGATGAAATGATTATTTTGTCAAAATTAAACTAAATTAATTAAACAAAATCAATGCAAATAAATGCGAATACCTTAAGGTTTGTAGTTTTCCATTCGGATGATCACATTCGATTCGGGTAGGGTCCAATTCGTTACGCTAGATCTATTAGTCTCGTGGAAGGAAGATCCTAGAGGTAGAACTCTAGCCGCTTCCAGATGAGGGCACTCGCTCGTGGTTCAATGGTGGAATCTCAGGTTCCTCAAGGGTTTAGGGATTGATTCAAGGGTTTAGATTGGTTAGATGGTTGGGATGAGATTTAAGATTATTGAATCGGGTCGATTCAATGGTTTAGATGAAAACTAGGGTTATGGTTTGAGAAATTTTGACAGAATAACGGTTGGATTTAGGGCTTATGAGAATAAAATAAGAGCAGAAAATAGATAAACAAAGATAAGGATAAGAGATAAAATTGTGGGCATCACACCCTTGGCCTCACGCCAAACCCATCTCGGGAAGAAGAAGAATCAATTATGGGCATCACACTTTTGGCCTCACACCTAACCCATCTCGGGAAGAAGTAGCTTTCATTCATCATCAATAACTAATTACATTATTTTTAAAAAAAACCTTATATAGGAGGCCTCTAAAACATAAGAAAACCCTAAAACAAATACTAAAAGACAAGTATGCTCCTAGAAACTCACTTCGAATTCTGTAGAAAAACCTATGTTCGCGACAGTCAATCGATCGACACATGGAATTCGATCAATTGACTTATATATATATAGCCAGAATTAGTCCCTCACAGGCCACAGTCAATTGATCGAATACTAGATGTCGATCGATTGACTGTGCATTGCTCCAGCAAGCAAATTCTGCTCCTTTAAGCCTTTCTGAAGCTGAAAATTCGTTCTCGATCTTGGCGTTCCCCGTCAGCCTGACACTCTATGGGATGTTGTTGTCAAGCTGGGCATGCTTAAGATACATGCTCCACCTTGAGGGGGAGTACCCATAGTGTTGGTGTGCGTGTAGCACTGTTGGGTGTGTCATTGTAACTTTTGTCACTTAACACAAATGCTAGTGAGGGACCTCTAACTCGCTAAGCCTTCTCTATCTTTTTCTCTATCTTCTCTAACCCCAAACCTAATACCACTCTCCTACCCTACAACCATTGTCCCTTGATTTCTTCTTATACATCTAACACACACCAACATATATGGGATACCAATACCATTGTTGGTATCAGTATTGGATGAGGCCGAAACTGAGATCTATCGCCGGTATGTGTCGGTGTCATTGAACTTTGAAACCATGGAGAGAGGTTTCTTGTTACATTGTTAGAAATGTTCAATCAATGGTTGGCTGGCAGAAAATTGTGCAATGCTTGAGCTGGTTACTAGCTCCTTACTGGTGCTTAAGCTAAATTGGAAAACTTTGCTTACGTTCTGGGAGAAATATTTGTTTCTGCAACTATCTCTAAGGGTGGTCATTGAAACCTTGTTTGAGTTTTGAAGGGATCCATTGCTACATTCATGGGGAATGATTGATTCCTCTATATCTTTCCCTGTTTAAATTTTCTAGGTGTAGGAATTGTCGACGTTGTCTTGGCAACAACCGATATGGCTTGCTACATGTTCCTAATCATTTTATGTTTTCTATTAGTCAGGCAGGCGGAAGAGTCATCTCTGGAATGCCTTCGGCTCTTTAGAGAATGATCTTCGATATATATATATATAAACTCGTATCACCTAGGTGCTGTATGACTCCATATTCCTGACAAGTAACCATGGTTTGTATAAAATCTCTCGTGATGCTTTCTATACAATCCTAGGGAGTCGTTACTGTTCACAACAAGAACGGCAATGGCCACAATTTAACGGATCTACAAAGTGAACTGACACAGGGACTTTTTTTTTTATTTGATTCCTACAATTAACCAAGAGAAAGTTGAGAATGGAGACTAATCTAAGGTTTGTACAAAAACCCTAAAGCCGAAACTCTTTAATTCCACACATTGATGTAGAACTACAAATTGCTGGTATTTCAACTATTAGTACAAGTCCATGAAGATATATCAATATCTGGGAGGTGAACTACAAAGAAGTACTGTTTGAGTGAATAATTGGTAAAGAAACACCTCTAATTAAGAATTAACTATGTACAAATTATTGTTAACCTTGTACATTTTCTTGAGGAATTTGTGCTATTTTTGGTATGGAATGCCAAAGGGTCTCTAAATGTGCCTCAACTTTTAGCTGTTTTCCAACACTTGTTGCCCTTCAGAATATTTTGAACTAAATTGTTCATGGCTTAGTAAAACCTACCCAGCTCGAGTGCCAGCTGTGACATTCGGGTCAATCTCAAACTGAGAACCTTGGCAAATGCACTGATGATTTTGAGTGTCAAATCAGTGAAAGGTCAAAAGTGGACTTTCACTGATTTGTGTGCTCATAAATAGCAGTGTGGCTCACAAGGCTTGCCCATTTGGACAAAAGGAGATTGACCCAATTGCCACTTCTGGCGTTCGCGTTGGGTACCTAATACCATCTCATTGTTCATTGTAGCATTTGTTTTGCATTCGAACTCTTATGATTACTTGCTTGGGTAGAAACAGCAAACCATGATATTTATAGCTTCTGATTGTTTATTTAGGAACTATATACCTGTGAGTGGATATGATAAAGAGATGAAACATCAGATTTCAAGAAATAGGGTGGATACAACACAATTTTTGCAAATACGGCCGAGAAGACTCTAGCACAAAAGGTTAAGGCATCCTCATGAACATAGTTTCGGTTTTGATGTCTCAATTTGGTCCTTGTACATCTGAAAGTGCTTTTTCTTTATTTCTGAACATTTTACTTGTTACTCTTAGATGAACTTTGTAATCCCGATTTTTCAGTTGCACAAATTCATCGACATCATTTACTTGATAGTTATGGACCTTTCCCAATTATTATTTGATGTTGACATTGTTTTCTTGGGAATCCGTGGGTGATTCTTCCAGAGCGGTGCAAATGGGAAAAAAAAGACAGTAAATCATGCGTCTTTGATTTTTTGTAAAATGATTCTACTTTTGTGTAGAAAAATAGGAAGGTCATCAAATTAGGGAAGGATTGAAATCTCCGGATGGGCAGATTTTTACCACCCGAGATATATCAGTTTCCTGGCAACACGAGACGAAAACGTGTGCATCGAAATCACCATATATTTGCCAATAAATACTTGTGTTGATATGCATTGGAGGTGCCATTTTATATCGTTATATATTATTATATCAGCGACGCATAATGGCCCTAATTCCTGTTTCTTTAAAAGCATTAGTTTCTGCTGCATTTTAAAGATGTGCTTCTGTTAGGATTTTTTCGGCTGGGGCAGAGCGGTGGTCTATTTTTTACTGTTCTTAATTGATGGTCTAATGAAATACAGATATCAATAAAAGACATGAAATTTTAATAAATATGAAAACAATTCAAAAATACATCATTTGGAAGAATTTGGTGTGAGACATGTATAGGATTAGAGATATATTAGGGCTCCCTCATCCCTGACTTGATGGTAATGGTTTCTAGCGTATGTAACATGGGTTTGCTTATATATCCTTCCACTGCATTTGAGGAAAGAATTATTGGAGTTTTGCAAGTTTGTTTGTTCATGAGAAAGTCTTTTTATGCTGCGCTTCAAAAGGTTTGGAAGTTACGAAGCCCCTTTTACCCCAATTGAAATCTATCACAAGTTGAATTTTTAGGATGCAAGGTTCCTGAAAATCCATGAGTCAGATTTTGATAGAATGTGGCTGGTGAAAGTGATGGTGCTTCATAACTATCATAACCTTAGTTTGTTCTTTTTTTTTGAATAGTGAACCTCAGTTTCTTCTTCATCATCATAAAGTTCGATTTGTTGGTCTGGATCAAACAGCAAAGGCACGATTTGTTGGTTGATGTAGGAGGCACTATTATATTTTTGTGATGCTTTGCACAATCATGTAACTGGTTAACAAACCCATGTCATAATATCTTCGACCAATCCTCAAGAAGCGGACAGCATCCCTTATGGATTAGTCTAAGGGTAAGCTTGGGATTACCCTAAGTATCAAAAACAAAAATTCTCAAGCAGCGGAGGTTCTGAGTTTGAATCCCACCCCTTATTGGCCACTTACAAGGATATTATCCGTACTGGTATATGTAATGTGTGGGTGTTGCACGTACCTGGGGACTTAGTCGGGCGCTCTAAGAGGCCGGATACCCATTATTAAAAAAAATATAGTACCTTCATCTTTGCTACTGCAATTGCTGCTTCATTGTTGCTTCTTCCTCATTTTAGCCCATATGAATATGAATCCATGATTTGTTCGAAACTGACTCTGATGTTTTGTTTCATCTATCTGGTATGATCCAACCAACTGAATACCCGCATTGGGTTCAATCAGTTTTATAATGCTTGGATTGAAGGGAATCTTGATTTTCACACATTACCCTTTCATAGATTGCCGTGAAAGTACTTTCCGTGTCAAAATTCCTTCTATCATGGGTTACGCATTGAGTAACATATAAGGTTCAACCACTTGGACCTGACCATCAGGTTGGGTTTATTTCGTAGTTCTTTTGTTCTTGGTTTATGTCTTGAAGGTTTGAATAATGGATTTTGGTTAACTCTAAATAGGGTTTAACTGATTCTAAAACCATTGGATGTAAAGGGTCTAAACGTGGATGTCAACTTATAAAAGGTTGAAGTCAAGATTCTCTCGCATCCAATGATTTTAAAATCATTTGAACCCCCATTTAGAGTTCAACCGATTAGACGTGACTAAAACGGATGTCTAATTAATATATGCATCTCAATTGGGAGGGAAGTATGAGGTTGATCGCTGTGTAATTAATATATGTATCTCAATTGGGTGGGAAGTATGGGGTGGTTGGCTTGCACGACATATATTTACTATTATAAAGCTCGGAGGGGTAGTTGAGAGGAAATGAATGATGTTATTAGTTTTTCATTGAAAAGAAATTAGGAAAAGTAAAAAGACTCAAATCTCTAACTTCCTAAATTATCGGTTTCAGTCTCCACTGAAACAATAATATGGGATCAAAATTTCGGTTATTTTTATATGGGATTCAAAAATTTGGATTTCAGTTTTAGCCATACCCAAAATTGAAATTTAACCCGAAATTTTGATCCTTGCTTCCTAATACCCGAAATTGTTAAAAAAAACCAATATTTTTACCATCATCTTTTGGGTATCGATATTCACAACCAACAATTCAAGATTTGCAACGTGAGATTTTTGTTGTTAAAATTGTTGACTGCTTGAATTGGAAGGCCTAGACAATTTTTCGTCCCAATCTCTCACATAACAGATCTTGAGATCATGGCCCAACAATCAAACGGTCATATCTTGATTTCCTGTGGCACACATCCCAAAAATAATTGTGACTATGGTGTACCATGAGAAGGGTTTCAAGTCACTTTTGCGTTGTGTGCAACATGGAATCAAGATTTGACCGTTTGATATGTGAGACATAATCTCAAGGTCTATTGTGCGAAAGGTTAGGACTAAAAATGATCTCCACCGTCTAATTTAAGGAAATCAACTGCTTTAAAGATGGAAACCTTAGCGTAGGAATGTAGGATCTTTGATTGTGAATGTTGCCACTCCTAAATATTTTTTCTCCCTCGATCTCTCATCCCTAAATCTGTCGCTTAGTCTCTCCATGTGCATAGCTCGTGCCACCCACTAGTTTCCATATAAGTCAAATGATAACTTCAAAGAGTAGGTGAGCTGGTCAGGTACCTGCTTTCAAAAGCAGGATACTTGAATCCGAATCCCCTCCCCTCCTTAAAACCACCCTAGGGATTTATATCCTGTGCTGACTCGGCATGTATTGAATTTAGGGTACACATGTGCCCATGAGATTAGGCGGGTGCTCTAAGAGGCCCGGATATCTAGGTTATTAAAAAAAAAAAGGGTCATAATGATAAAAAAAGGACAAAAAAAAAAAAAAGGAGGGGTAATATCCACTTGCTTTTCCGTTGTTGACATTAAAGACTAAAAATGTCAATGGTAGAAGAGTCAACTAATTATCCCTAGAATGATTAAATGGGGAAATTGTTATGTTTATCATACTTTTATGCCACATGATGCCAAAGTTATATATACAATTCATGTCAGTGGCATGATATCGTATAAACAGTATGTTTGGCAATTCTCTTTCAAAAAGTACTTTCTAAGAGAAAATGTTGACAAAAACATATTTCACCCAAAGACATTACCACCTCTAACTGAAAATGGAGTTATATTAAGAAGTTAGCTCAATGTTGCTTCTCACACAATATCATGTTTAACATGTGATGCGGTTTTTTAAGTAGTATGTAAACCACCTCTTCAGAGCTCCTGAAAAGTGCTTTCTGGAAAAGGTTTGCCAAACAGTGTCTTAGGCGTAATGACTTCTGCAACTTCTTTACAAATATTGCCATTGAAGGCTCCCTCTTATGTGTGGTCATCACCTGTACCATGCTCTCCCCAAAAATCACTCTAGGGATAGCATTGGAAATATATATGATCAAATACTTTAATAAGGACTATTAAAAATTATGCACAACCATATGTATAACTATTGGATCGGATGTTTGCATTGGAAATAATCTACAACTTCAATGACTTGGATTGCTCTATCTAAAAGTGCTTCTAATAGCCCGTTACTCCTATAAGCCAAACTTAGTCCACCCAAAAGAACATTTAAAGGATTCATTGAAAATATTCAATTAAAGCACATCAAGATCAATTATTTTTAAAATATGCACCAACCACAGGTGGCTCAAACTCCCAATGACCATCATTTTTGAGCCCATGATAGCTCTCAATATGAGCTACGACTTTGATGACTTAATTGCCTATCTATAAACGCTTCTTATAATCCGTTATTCCTATAAATCAAACATAGCCCCTAAAAAAGATCATGACTATTAGAGGATCCATGCTATCCAATCCAAAAACTTCAATATAGGGAACACTTTTTAGGTTGACATTAGTTTATATGACGTTCTACACAGTTGGATTTGTCTAAGATGTTTTTCAAACAAAAGAAAAATTACATGCATTTGTCTAATTTTTATGGCCAAAAATATCCTTTAACTAAAAGAATGCGAGCATTTATTTGTATGTGAGACCGATCAGGTCTCATACGAGACCGTAGTTGATCACGTCTTATACGATTTGACCGATTGGCCTCGTATGAAGCTAATTGGTCTCACTTCAAATGGACATTTTCGTCCATTAAAAGTGAACAAAATATACATGCACATTTTTTTAGAAAACATAGAATAAGTGTTTCGTATATGAAACAAATATTTCTATAATTTTATCATTATTAATATAATTTTGTGAGTTTTTTTATTTTTTCCAAAAATTTTCCTTTTTTTCCTCCAAATTTTACCCACTTTTTCTGAACTATTCCAAAATTTTCCCAAGCCGATTTATTCCCGAACCCTGACTTGGTCACTATAGCCCCAGTTGAACTCCCTAGTCCTCAAGAAAGACAAACCACTGTAGCCAGAGTCTTGAATATAAATATCCATCACCATGTACCAAACAAGACTACAATAACCTTTTTCCTTTCTATGAAACATCTGATTGCTATCCTTTTATGACCAACACTGCCAAACCCCTACCGTGCAAGAAACCCATCTCAAACTGAAACTTTAACAAGTCCTCCCCACTTCCCATTTCCAGACCCCAGGAGTCTCACCACCCTCACATTATTTTTCTTAATCCAATGAAGAAGCTAGATTTTCTGATTCATGTGTCACCCTCCCTTTCCCTTGCTTCGATCATTAAAACCTCTAGCTCTTCCCACATGTTTTCCTTATCTCCCACCTTCAGATATTATGATCCACTGTGATCGGAAGGAGGAAATTTCAAGCATTGGCATAAAGAACCCGAAATATCACATGCTTTGAGGGAGTGTGGAAAGTTTTTTTGAGGATTGGCATGAGCTATGTAAGTGCGTTCGCAAATGCATATAGGACTATTGATGCTTGGGAAGCTCCAAAACTGAGATGACTTGAACTAAACTTTGAAAGTAGTAGGTAGAACCTCGGCCCTGCAGAATTGGGGGATGCACACTAATGATCTTGGTGAGGAGATTACTTTATGGGACAAATGCTTTTAATCAGTGTTTTTGGTTCTGACATAAGAGAGGTTTATAGACAAACCTTGGACTTCTGAAGCACTTGTTTCGGGCACAATTATGGATTAAAGATGAGTCTTGAAACATTCTGTTTAATCAGGCAAAACGGTGTTCTCCATAAAATGCACACGGTAAAATTTAGGGAGATGTTTCGTTTTCTTTGTGAGGTAGAAGAGAACCAAATCCACCATATGCATAGAGAAGCCAATAATCACACAGCTTTATTAGCTAATATGAGGTTTCTTTGAATTCATTTCAGGTGGGGGACAGTTAATTGTAATTTGTTTTTATGTTTTATACATGTTTCAATTGAACAAACTAAGATTTCCTAGCTACTAAAAAAGGGAAGAGAACTTACTGAACAGGTTGCATCATTCTCATTGGCCCGATTCCTTTCTCCTTTAAAAAACAGATAACGGAAGAGAAACTATTACATTTTATTCCTTCACCCATCTAACTTCATTTAACCTTCAATCTTGTGGGCTATATGCCTATCGAAATTGTATTGTCCTGGTAAGTTACCTTTTCAATCCCTCAAGTATTTAACCTCTTCAAAACCCTATTTCAGTTTTCTCAAAGCGCCTTCATCCAAAGGATCCTCATCACCTCAACCTCTATCTGGTGCCTCCCCTTCCCCTCTTCGAGATACTTTGCGAATGGCCAATCCAATTTTCTCCTTAGGCCCTATTTGATAGCAATGAATCTTCAAAGAGGAAACGAAATCAATTTCTTAGTTGATTTCCTGGGAAATGATTTCCTCTATAAATGGATTTTTCACTGCTTGATTAGTGTGTTTGAGAAATGAATTTCATTGGAACTTGATTTCTCTTGTTTGATTAGTATCTTTAAAAATGAATTTGAAAATGAGTTTTTAAGTTTTGATAATTTATTATTAAAATCATAATTAAAGTCAAATATTAATCAATAATATTTTTAATGATATTCTATTACGTTACAAATTAATACCATAGAAATCACTATTTATTACTAAGTTACAAAAATCAGAGTTTGAAAAATCAAACTCAAATAAAAAGTAAAACTTTGACCAGACTTAAAATTTTGATAAATATGTAAAGTTAAATAACAAAGTTGTAAATGTTAGTATCTAATGTAAGTTTATGCGTTGAAATGAAATTAAATTTTTATAAAAGTCAAAATTTTCAACTTTGACTAAGAGAAAATTTAACAATGTACCAACAAGTTACAAAAGTCCAACTGCAAATTAATATAACAATATTCATATACATCCTTAGGTTACACTAGTCAAAATTTGATCAAATATCCACTTTTAATCAAAGTCAAATTTTGACCAAACGTAAAATTTTGATTAATAAAAAATTTTAAGACTATAGTACAAAGTTATATAGTAAATGCTAGTAGAACTATAAGGTTACATGTTGAAACAAAATTCAATTTTGAAACTTTAAAGAAAATTCAATTTTTTAAAAAGTCAAACTTTGACCAAAATTTTAAACTTTGTCCAATAAAAAACTCGACAATCTACCGCCAACCTACAAATTAATATAACAGTATTCGTATCCATCGCTAGGTTACACTAGTAAAAAATTTGACTAAATATCAACTTTTTAAAAGTCAAACTTTGACCAAATGTTTAAAAAAAAAAATTGGTAATGTACTACAAAGTAATAAATTAAAAAAATAATAATCTCATTGGGGATACAGAAGTTAAAAAAAATCAAATTGTGTTTAAAAGTCAAAGTTTGACCAAATATCAAACGTTGACTGATAAAAATTTACATTACCAAAATACAAATAACAATAATAATAATCACTATCTACTCTCAAGATACACTTCTCAAATTTTGACTACAGTCAAAATTTGAATAAAAGTCAAATTTTGACCAATAAAAATGAGGCAATGCATTTTCAAGTTATAAATTAAAATAATGATAGATATTTTTAATTATAATATTTTACTAATAAAAATTTATAACATTTTATAGAAAATCAAACTTTGACCAAGAAAAAATTGTACTGATACGGTATAAATTTATGTAATAGTATACTCTATCTATAAGTAGGTTTCAAATTTGACTAAAACTAATTTTTTTGTAAAATTCAAAGTTTGACCAAAAGTCAAAGTTTGACTAAAGGTCAAACTACTGACTAATACAATTGAGAATCTAGTATCAAATTATATATCAATGCGTCAGTTTCCTTTTTTTACATCAAATTATTAGAGTCAAAGTTTTAAAGTAAAATTTTAATTAAAAGTCAAAGTTTTACCTTAAAATCAACCTTTGATCCCCTAAAAATTTGATAATATATTACTAACTTACAACTTATTATCATATTTCAGTAGTCAAAGTTTGATCAAAAATCAAAACTTTATATAGCTTATAAATTAAATTAAAGTTTAATTAAATTCAAATTTTAACCAAAGTCAAATATTAGCTGAAAAAAGTATGATGTAGATAATGTGGTGGTCATAGTTATCGTGCTGGTATGGTGGTCATAGAAATAAAAGTTACTTTTTAATAGTCAAAAAATAATTTTTATTGCTTTTAAATTTTTTATAAGTAACTTTAGATTTGCAATAACAAAAAATTATTATTTTGTTAGTAGGAAACTCAATTTCAGCCACTTAAAAGGTTCGGATTGT